>VYZX01017692.1:6919-45334 GCA_013401335.1 Brachypteracias leptosomus
AAGAAAAGAGAAATTTCATCAAAGAATTTCATCTTCAATAAAAGACCAGGCAACCAACAGTTAAATATTTGCAGATCACCCTGGAACCTAATGAACTTCGGGAAAAATGCATACAACCCTGCTGAGTTTTCCTGACTGGCATAGAAATGATGTGAGAAATTGCTGTGTTTCAGGAGTGTAAATTTAAAATACTATATAGATGCACTTTCTTTGATGTGGCATAATATTACCTCTTAATATTTGGGATGTTTTCTGGTAACTTTTGCTTCTGAAATCATGCAATAACCACAGTCNTATGATTAGAAAAAGTTTATTAGAAAACATTTAATATCTCCTTGGTCATTTATATTGTCATTTCAGTCAGCTTGATAAGACTGATTTCCCAGTGCAGCAGGGCAAGAGACAGTTTGGTCCAATAAACTTTCTGTAGGAGTTAAAAATAAGACACTGAAAGGTGTGAAGAGCTCATAAATATAGATAGGTTGACATCCACGATAGGATCAAACAGTTGCCTACAGTGGGCACGAGAAACGCTTTGTCAATATCTGCATGTCTTCAGCATCACTAACATAAGCAGTCAGTGGTTGGCTCTGTTTTGAAGTGTTTCCTATGAATGTAGTTAACTACAATGATGGTCGATAAGGTTGGACACCTAACTGTCACCATCTGAAAGTCAGGCATCTGGTCTAAGGTACTCATTTCTGCTTTCTAAATGAATAAAATGACATCTGAAAGAAGGTCATCACATTAAGCTTAGACTCTTATCTTAAGGATGGTATGAATTGCCCACAGGAGGTGCATCTCTCTTTTCATCACTTCTAAGGAAAATCTTTATAAATGGACATTAGACTTTCTCATTCTTCTAGTATTATTTAATTCATTATTATGCATTGGCTTACTTGCTTGGGTTTGAATGCTCAAGCTTGGTGACTTGCTTTGGTTTTGTTTTCTTTTTACTTATTTATGGCCTTTGGAAAGTCACAGTTAAATTTTGCCAAAATTGATTATAATAATGTCCTTCAATAATGGGAAACATTTTTTCTAATAGATGTCAATAAAATGTAACTTAAAAATACAGGAACTGAAAAATGGCTATAATTAGTTCAACTTCATTGCTGTGTGAACGCTATTATTATCTATGTAATATTATTATTTTGATTTTAGGTCAAGGCTAAACAAAACTTACTAAGGGAATGAGAAAACAGGTGAAAGGAATGCTTGACTATAACAATCAGCTTTTCACCTTACAGTGAGATAAAAAGTAATAAAAAGTATAAGGTTAGAAAGTTCAAAATAAGAATTGCAAACTCTCTCATACTCTGTCATACAGAAGAACAGTTCTGCAACACTGTCATGTTTCAAGAACCATAACTCAGCCATAAGAAATCTGCCCAAGTCTGACACAGGTTTAAAATGCAGAGGCATCATTTCATAACATGACTTGAAATTTGATAAACTGCAGAAAAAATCTGTCATATTCTTTCTTGTCGTAGACATTTTTGCTGGAACTTTGTAAGCATGATGAATGCTTGAAGAGTAGTGAAAAGGAAGATTTACTTTGGAGCCAATCTAAACTTGACTTAGTGCATTCTCAAACATATTTTCTGTACATTGCAAGTATAAGATATACAAGAAACACCCTCAACCCCATCCTCGTCTTCTCTTTAGTACTCTTTAGTTTCTTTTCACTGTAGGAAACTTGGGATTTCCTCTCCCAGGTAAATTGCTGCAGCTTATGTATGTCTTCAGCAAAGCTGTCAGAAAGGTCAGCAGCTGGATAACAGACCAGCATTAATGTTTGCTATGCAATAGAGAATATGAGCACAGAAGTGTAAGTGACAATCTTTGTGCCATCTCTACAATAAGAAGGTTTAGAGAAGGGAGCCCTGTAGACCCCAAGTGGAGAAGAACAGCCCTCTGGCCAGGACAGATGGCCAGCTCAGTGACCATCACTGTGATTGTGGCTCTGCTTGCCTACATCTCATGGATGCTTCATCCTACAAACCTTAGCCCAGACAGGCTGTGGTTTGGCTTCTCTTCACACTGAAGCAGCTCCCAGTTGTGGATAATGGTACCTAGCTGAAAACTGGGCACATAGCTGGAGTTTGGTGCAAGAGGACAAATAGTCCCGATTGGAATTTCACCGGAATGATAAGCTTGGTGGAAAAATAACCTACTGAAACACTAATATATCCATTACATCCTTGTGTTCCATGAATAATGTAATCAAAATGCATAGGAATCAGCTATGACTCTTCATATGGTTTGTGACCTCTCTAACAGCACTCTCTGTGATATGTGCTTGGAAACAAATAGTTGCTGTCAGCTATAAAATAAAATCTGTGTGTTTCAAAAGTTTAAGTCTAGTTTTGCTGGTTTTATTTTATAGCTATGATTTCATCTTGAAAGGTATAAGCTTTGAAATGTTCAGCTAATTTGTTTTCAACCAGATACCATAATTTTTCTTTTGAAACCCACTGGCTTGTTGTGACTTGCCAAAGAAACAATGTGTGATACTCCTTCGTAACATAAAATTTTAACTTGAACTGTTTATCATTACAGTCTGTTTGTCTTCTGCCTAATGGCACCCAGATGAGTGAGGGCTCCCCATCTAGGCATTAAAAAAATGAGGTTTTTCTGTTACTTCACTTCTTTAAGTGGTCTCAGTAGTTTTGTTGTGAAATTATAAAATATAGAACTACTAAGAAGTTCAATTTTAAGTCCAACTTCTTCCACTTGTAGAGAAATTCAAATAACATTATTTTATACATTCCTAAATCAAATAGCTACAGAACTTATGCTATTATATAAGGTGTCCCCATGCTAACATCTGGAAGATAGCGAACCTGAGGACTCCTGGCAATTTTCTCACAAGGTAGTAACTCACCAAGTTTTTGCAGGGTTTTTTGTAAGCTTTCATTTGACCTAGTACTAACTGATATTAGCTCTTTTCTTCCCTCTGAATTTTGCATAAAAGTTTTCCTCATGCCACCTTAAAGCAATATATAAAGGAGACCAGGATCAATATCTCTATTTTTACAGACAGAAAATTAAGGCATAAGTTACCTGAGCTATGTAACTGAGCAGCCCAAGGCTGACCAAGGCTTCCTGAGTGTTCAAGGTCTGGTGAGCCAAACCTGAAATACAGAGTTAGCAATGTTACAAATTACTACCACTTGTCTGGAAATCCACATCTCTCACCTGAGGCACTGTACCTGTCCGTACTCTGCCCACAGCCCATTGCCATGTGTGATAAACAGCCTAACTAGCTGGCACTGAGGGTCACTGAGGCTGAGTGGTAACTTCCAGCTGAGGAGGCAGACACTTGACTAAAAGCAGTAACTCCATGTCTTGGGGCTTCTTGGTCTTCCTTCCTTGGTCTTCTAGATACCCCATGGTTTCAGCATGCACCTAGAGTACTGCCTGCCCCACACAATCTGCCCCCAGCTCTGCCCTGGCACTGATAGCACAGTACATCTTCAGCTCTCTGGCATTATTTTTTTTTCTATTAGCACTGAAAGTTCTGGCGCATATTTTAGGTTATAGGCAGCCTCTTGGATAAGGGCAAATCCTCTCCCCTTCCTAGTCAGGCTTTTCTGGCAAGATTTGGGTCCAGGCACATAAGTGCAGGTGTCTATATGTAAGTTGGATGCCTTAGTTCCCAATATAACCAGGGAAGAAAAGACAGTGGAGCCTAGGCTGCAGGTTACCTTTTAGGATGGATTTAACTACTTTAACTTAGCCTTCCAGTGTCATCTGAGATGCCCTTGGGTATCTGCCTTGTCTCCAGCAGACACTACTGGAGACCTGAGGTCCCTTGTAGATCCTGTGACGTATCTGATAGCCCTGTGGAGATGTCTAGGTTCCTCTAAGGTATTGTAAATGACATCTGAATCATGTCTAGTTTCCTTCGGAGAGAACCAAATCGTTCCTTAGGCTCCACTAACTGCTTTCTAGCTCTGAACTGACTAGCGGGGGGTGGTCCAGCGCCCCACTTGTGTGTAAAAGCCATGAGAAACCCAGCTTTCTTCTGCCTTGCCTAACTCTCACTGCTCTGATATCTTTACTAAGCCACATACTTGGACTTTGTTTAATTTATTCTCCTGCTCTGACAGGTAACAGTCAAATATGGCTGCTTTATTTTGAAAGAAATTTCAAGCTCCTTCAAGTGTTTCTTCTAAAGTTTATTAACCTTTGAAGCTATTAGACCTGTTAGAAGCTATTAGGAGCCATGCCAATAGCTTGATAGGAGTTCACTTATAAAGTCTCTAGGTTTTCCTCTCAAAGGCTCTCTCTCCTGGTCTCTTAGTTCAAGAGGCCTACATCTTCTGCTGATCTATACAAGTCATCTTTCCAAGCCTAATGCTTTTAGCTCCCACCTTTTCTTTTTCAAATGAAAAGATAAAAATCTTCCTAGTGTCTGTAGGAAGCTGGATTTTTTCTGTTTCATACTCAGTAAGTTTATGTGACTCCTTTCTATCGCCTGTTCCTGGGTCAGGATGCTGTTACCTACACCAAAGCCTATGTTTGTGTTTGAAACACTGAAAGACAAGCAGCATGGGACCCATATAACCATTTTTACCCATCCTGACATGAAGGCTTTGCTACATAACAGGATACTGAACACTGTTTCACTGTAGTTGAACAACAAGGGCTGAGGGACAGCCAAGAGTGTCGATGTTGACAGTCTCTCCCACTTCCAGGTTGAGTGGTTTTCTCCTGGCAAGCTCTGCAAAGGTGCAGCAAGTTTTGGGTTTTTTTTTTTTGTTTTCATCTAAGTCGTTTACTTTCCTTAATGTGGAAACAATATTTTCTTCCCTGATTGTCCTTACTGTCTGTTAGTAGTAGAAGACCTGGAAATAGTTGAGCGTGAAAGCAGAGTGTGCTATTGGCATATTTGCTGCACACTCAGTCCTTGATCTGAGATTACATCAGGATTACAGCTTTCACTTAAAAAAAAAAAAAAAAAAGAAAAGAAAAGAAAATACACAAGAAGTGTTTTAGTCATCACAGGTTCAAGGGAAAGAGTTTGGACACAAACTTCATGTAATCGATGCAGGAATCCAAGCAAGGGCAAAGGCAGGTCAAACCTCCAGCTAGAAAGAGTACCAAAAGGAGAGAAGGAGGCATCATCCTGCCTCTCCTCCTGCATCCAGATTTGCATATGGCTAGCATTTCTGAAAATAAAAATTGACCCTTTTGATTGGGAAAGCATCCTCCCTGCTCAACCTTTTCAGATCTGAAGTGAAAGCCCCAGAGTGGAGACAGCCAGAAACACTAAGGCAGGGCTGAAGTGTCCAAGAAAGAGGGAGCAAAATTCTTATTGTAACAACAGCAGTAGCTGAGGAAAGGAGACCCATAGTTGAATGAGGAGATCCTGTTTGAGGCTTGTGATGCTCCCCATGCTTGATACCTCAAGGGACTCTCTGGGCATTGGAGAAACTGTCCTTCCCTTGGATTTTGTTGCTTTCTGCTCTAAATTTAGGGAACTAGAAAGGAACTAAACAGTGGGGAGCTATCCCAGTAATTTCTAAGGACCCAAATCCACCAATATGGTCCAGATAGGAAGCATGAAAGGGATGCATGAATTATTCATACTTGGCAGAAGAAATGCTCAAGGTCAAACACAATGCTTGAGGATTCCCAAGCACTCTCTCAACAGAAAAGTCCATGTGTGGAAAGAGAAAGACCAGAGTCTGAGTTCAGTACTAAAAGGCACCGCAAAGCTGCTTTTGTCTGTCATCAAGAGAGAGGACTTCTACTACACCTTTCACAGGGAAAACAGGCAACTTTATCTCTGGAAGAGGAAATTCTGCTAACCAGAGCCCCAAGGGCCATTTAACTTGCTCCTGAGTTGAATTTCAAGGCCTGGGGAGGAGCAAAGAGATTTTATGCTCAGGAGATTTTGAAGTTAGCCAAGAAGCTAACAGCACTTGCCCTCCAGCACAAGCAAATCTCCCCTCTTAAGTACCAGGTGTCACCTGCTACCGACTCTGCTATTTCCAGGGGACAGACAGAGCACATTAAAACTACATCTGTCACTCTGTAACAGGAAAGGGGTTGTATGGAGGATTTTGGACAGAGGGAGAGGTGAGGGGTCAAAGGGGATCAGGGCATGTGTTGTGGTGACCATGCCCCTGGTCAACCTCCCCCTGCCTTCTCATGCAAGAGGGACAGAATCTGCAAAAGCCCTCTGGATAAGACTTGCAACCCATCATCCTTAAGCTCATGAGTATTCAGAAAGCTTCCACTATTTCATGAATTTTTTATAAGATGAGTGGGTTGGGTTTCTGGGAGTAATATCACTTCGGTTAGAGGTCTTTAATCCCAGCATCAACAGATTTTCCTTTTGTCTCCATTTAAGGCTCAGGGCAACCCCCCACAGAGCAGAATTTGTTTCACCCCTCTTCCTCCTCCCCTCTTCCCTCCCAGGGGAGGAAGAAAGGCCTCACACAAAGTTGGAAATCAAGATTACAACTTTTAACAGGGAGTAACAAAAGGGATATTAAAGGAAGGGAAATATAGAGAGGTAACAAGGGAAGGTATATATACAAATATATACAACACAGATCCTCGGATCTTGCTGGATTCCTCCCGAGCCACTTGGAGTTGTAGCAGCCACAGAGCCGTCCGGAGCCAGCAGCAATCCCAGCGAGGAGAGGGCGAGCGGAACTTCCTGTGTCCTTTATATAGAGTGTGGCAGAAAGGGGAGTGGAATAGCCGCTCCACCTGTCCCTCCCCTTCCCCAAACCTTAAACCACAACACCTTTAAAATCATTGAATATACTCCTTGTTTTGGACCTGTAACCTACTGCATATTTTTTATTCTTCCCTCACCAAAGAGATTGGTAAGGTCTGACTCTGTGGCCAGAGCTGGGAATGTTGTGTTTAACACTAGGTAGAGTTTCCTGTGTGTGAGCTCTGTCATTGTCCATAATTATTGCTCAACACAATTTAGAAGAGAAATGACAGTAGTCTACATTTCCTCCAAAACTATTATCATTCTGCTATGGCACTAAAATTCAGCTGCCCTCAAGAAATGTTTCAATAGGAACCTCTATATATAATACATGTGTTCAATTTATTATTAATGCACTTCAATCTGCATCACAAATTCAACATGATGTCTGAATTTTTTCATGCTCATTCTATTCTGTGTCAGCTCTTATAACATACTCATCACCATAGCATTTTAGCAACAGACCCATAGTGTATTAAGCCACAGACTTAAAAATCAGTCACACACTGTTTAGCTTCACAGCTTTGCCCCAGAGGTAGAAGTCTGGATCATGCGGAACATTCAGTTTTGATAGGGTTTTTATTTAGTTTGGTCTGATGTAGGTTTTCTTTTAAAATATTTGTATTTGAGCCGGTCAAAACAATGGCTCCTACCATCAGAGTATGTGGTGGCCATGTTAGTGATGGTCCTCAGTTCCTGTACAATTAGCTTTGCAGTCTTACCTCAGACATCGAGAAAGGTCCATATCTATGACAGACAAAATTTACCTCTGTGATCAAGAAAGCACCAGTTGTCACTTGGCAGTTACCAGCTTTGGTCTTGATCCCAGCATGTCAGGACATTTTGTAGATCCTCTGGGCCCAAGTTCAAAATAAAGATTAAAGTCTAGCAATTAGCTGCAGGTCCTATGACCATCTGTGTGCTGAGCTGTAGTAGTGGTACCCTGTGCATGGCTGCAGTGCAGGATTGAGGGAGCAGTGAGTCAACCATGTGCTGCTCACATGTTAGCGTTTAGCCTTAGGTTACCCAACAGCCATGGGATACTGGGGCAATCCACAGACAAATCCCCCACAGGGGTCCTGCATTGATGACGCAGTGTCCCAACTCTCATCGCTCCATATCCAACACCAGGAGAGACGCAGGGCATCACTAGCACCTTACCTATATCCCTCTTTCAGACAACAGAGCACTGTCTCATGGGGACACAGCAACTGCCAGACTACATCAGGCTAATACCAGTCCTCAAGTGTCTTTCATCTGATGAGCCAGCATTAGACAGTTTTGGCTTGAAAGTTAAGCTTTCTCAGCAGGCAAAACTGTTTCTAAATCTCCTTGAGTCCCTTCCCAGTACTACCCCCTTGCTCCCATGGAGAGGAGTTTTAACAACCCTGTTACCGCACAGTAAGGATGATGACTGTGCCACTGGGCATGAAGAGCCAGCGGGACATTAAGCTCAAATCCACATGCTGATCACTGGGATTTCAACAAGTCTCTTTGGGAAGATAAGAAACGGGAAAATTAAGCCAGGAGCAACTCAGATGCCACACACTTGCAGAAATCTAAAGAGCTATAGGAAAGTGTAGGTTTCAGAAGTAGTTAGCTCTTCCTAGGAGCACAGGGTATTTTTCTGTGGATGTAAATATTCCATTTTTGACTATCATCTTGTTATCCAGCTCCTGCATGTTGTTCCAAAGGCACCCCTCAATATACTTTCTGAGGCAGTCAGTAAAATGCTAAAAATCCCACTAGTTAAGTTGTGATTTGGTACAAAGGCACAGACAGTATGTGTTATATACACCAGCTGGAAGAAGTCCATAAGCACATCAAAGCAGTCCTTTTGAAGTTCTTTGAGAATATGAATGGCAAGCTAGTATTGCAATGATAACTACTGAACAACTTTGCATCCAACCATGGCAAATATGAGATTGCTTTACTTGAAAGGAACAATCTATCCAAATTATCTTTCAAACCTTTGAAAAGGAAAAAAAAATCTTTCATGTGAGTAAGCATTTCAGAAGAATGCATCTGAGCCAAATAATCATCATTCTAACATTCATAAAACTCACTTTAAAAGAGACCTCAGTGCATATTACAATATTAATGCAGCTACATGAACTGGGGAGCAGGCTGAGTCTAACATCTCCCAGCAAGTCAGTAGCAATCCAGGGAAGACCATTCAAGTACTCTGATTTCCTGTGCATTAGTCCACATCTCCTCCTCTAAAGACCCATGTTGCCATCTCCACAGTATATGCCTACGTGTCACAAAGCGTGCTGCAAGCCCCAAAGAGAGGAGAGAACAAGAGTTTGCACCCTAAAAGCCTGATCCTGTAAACAAGATGCATGTATCACTTTCTACATAGGTGAGCACACTGAAAGGCAGACAGGTTGTATCTGCCTGCAGGACAGACACCTCTCACGACCAAGTCCTAGTCTGCATAACCTAAGCCAAGATCTCACCTGAGGCAAGTCATCACAAACAGATAGGAATTCAAACTGAGAAGGGAGGAAAGAAGGAGAAAATACTACTGGTAATATGATAATGTGTTTAACACAGTGGATTGAGAAGGGATTTACATGAAAGCAGGTTTTGGTCAACAGATATTTTATAAATGCTGGAAAAAGAGTAAATTTTAAGAGTCTGTATTCCACAAGCAGGGTTTAATTCAGAAGGGCCCTCTGTACAAGCTGGAGAAAGCACAGTAGCAGCTCTTAGCTGCTGCAAGAATGAAGTTTATAAGTAAAGAGATGGATCAGTGATCACAGCAGCAAGCCTGAGACCCTATGAGTTTCCCTTATGCCTGTCTGCAAGTTACATGCTTTCCATGCCTGTGAATCACTCGTGCCAGCCAGCCAGCCAGCCATTCCCCAAAATAGGTCAGCCTGCTGATCACTCCTTTTCTCCAAGCTGAATTTCTGTTCATGAAAGCCAGCTGTCACTCAGGTGTTCCTTTAAATTTGTAGTTCAGAGTGGTCTGAGTGTTTTAAAAATTTACCAATGCTCCATTTGTGTGAAATAGCTCTATGATATTCTAAGGAATTATATTGTAGTTTATAAATATTTGATTAATGTGGTTTCTAAAATATTACCTTATCAGCTTTTCTCTATGCTACACCCATATCAAGGGTTTAAGATTAAAGTATATGGAGCTTGCAAGGCCTTGCTTTAGAGAGCATAATTTAGGAACAAGGAAGCTCAGGGAAGGCTAAGGGGATGGGGGCTCAAGGACACAGGTGATCCACTTCCATGTGCACGGAGACATCTTATTGTCCTCAAGATTTGACGACTGTACCTCCATCCCCAATCAGAGCACATGAAGCCATTGTTGCAAAACTGGGGAAGGGCTGCAACCTCACAGCTGCTGATCCACCTAAGACAGGGAAAGCAGCCGGCATGCCCAAGGCAGCTGTGCAGGCAGCTGTGGGGATTTACTCCTGGTGCTGGAAAATTAGACCCCTTTGGGGTTAGGCACCACTAAGCAGTGTCTTGGAGGCTCTGGATGTTGGTTGTAAGCCCTAACAGTGGAGGAAGTAAGTTAGGTGAGTACTTGAATCCTTTTGAGCTGAAAGTGAGACCAGAAAGTGGTATGGAACATTCAGAGAAATGGGGTTTATTATTAACATATAAATGTATGAGACTTCCCAAGGAAAAAAATCTTGTTGGACAAAACAGTACAAATAATTATGTTAATGAATAACCCAAAGATGTGCAGTCTCCAGAGCCATTAAACATTTAATGCTGCTATTTCCAGGTTAATTTATGCTTGGCTTTTTTTTTTCCTGTCTGATTATTAGTAAGCAGAGTGACAGTTGCCCTTGAAAGAGAGATTCAGTTTGAAGCTGACAGAATTTTCCTAAACTGATTAAACATTTCCAGTAGATTTTTGTGAATGATCAGAAGTAGCTGAGTCACCTTATTAAAGAATTAGAAAAGGAAGCAATCTTTAAGCAATGTCACAGGAATACCTTACAAGATCTTTATCTGCTCAAAGGGCATTATTTTGTAGTCTAGATTTTAATCATAATGGTGATTCACTAAGACACTTAAAGACACATTTTAAGTGTATCTAAAATCAATGGGTCTTGCATAAGTGCATACATTCACATGTGCCTAACTACTCTGCTGGAAAGGGATCATTTCTCAGAATGAAGATTTTAGATATTAGCCCTGACATTCATCTGAATGGCCTGCAATCATGACCAAGCATTTCTGGCAGAAACGTGCACTGTGTAAAGGACTTATACATTCAATCTCAGGAACACTTTGCCTCAAGTCAGAGCTAGTTACATGATGGAGATGCCAAAATTTCAAGATAAAGGATGAGGCACACCACTTCCAAATGTCTTGGCTGTGAGTACCTGATGAACAACAAAGTTTCAGGACTGCTGTGGACAAAGACAAAATCCTTAGTGGAAAAATGCAGAGGTTAAAATGGCCCTAAAAGATAAAATTCTCTGATGTCTTGAGTAGAGTGAGTGTTGTCCAGCTGAGGAAGTATGTCAAAAACTCTAAATTAGAACTGAGGCTATGGGTCTGGTCTTCTGGCCTAGATCATCAGCAGAAGAGCAATTACTAGGCACGGGTTTTTGGTGGACTTGAGATGAAAATCCAAGAAAGAGTTCAAGAAGCTGAAGGAGTCCTGAAGTTTTATGACAGCAGAAAACAATGATAATGGCACAAGAAGCAAGAGTAAGAGGCTGTAAAAATTGTATTAGGTGCTGGAGGAAATGAAACCGCATTAAGCCAGCCCCTGAACAAGGCAATTTCTAGGAGACAAATATTACCATGAAATGACTAAAACATTGCTGCTTCCAAAGGGTGGGACCAAATCCTACACCTCTAGCTAGGTGTGAATGGGAAGGCCGTGAGGGGTCACAGATGCCCATACTTCAACTGCAGTCAACAAGGACCAGTACAAGAGTCTGTCTGACAAAAAGTGTGCCAGAGCTCAGACAAAAAGTAAGTGCTGTTAAGGATGAGGCCTGGCAGAAGTAAATTAAAGCAATTAGCACCCCATTACATAATACCTTGGGCATGTTCTCAGTCCCTTGCATTAGTGAAAGGCAAAGCTCTCACTAGTGGAAATTTTTAATTTATTTTTTTTCTAGAAACAGAATGGTACATCATTCCTAAATACTTACAGAAAAATGCATTTAAAAGGCTTCGTGAGGGTCATTCAGGGATTAAAAAATTTCAGAGAGGAACCAGAGACATTTTAGATTGACCTCAGATGAACTGTGGTATTATGGAAAGTCTAAAGGTTTGTCACATGTGTCAAAATACAAGACAAGTCAAGTGAAACAGCCCATATTGGTGGTACAGAAAAGGGAAAAACTTGCTGCCTGGAGCAAAGCAGACATTGGTTTGTTTAACCTGGTGCAAAGAAAAAAATACTTCTTGTTTAGGTATAGTTTTTAAAAACTAGCAGAATCTCCATTATAGATCAGGATGTATGCTGTCAAATATTTTATGAGTCGTCACTTATTTTCTAATGTATTTATTAGAGTCATACCCATAAGAGGTTTTTTTGGATTTGCTTTAAACAAACATTTCTGGCATTGAGTCTTATTGGCACATCAGTTTAATTTGGGTGAAACTCATTTTTGTGCAGACTATGATATGAATTCAATGCACTTTTTCAATCATCACAATAAGAACATGTAAGTTTTAGGATAGTGAATATATACTATGCTGGCCTTTGAAGTAAAATGCAAAGTTGTGGATGCACATGACTGTAGAAAAAAGAACTTTTAATTCACACATAGTAATGTTTATTCCAGAAATGCTAGTCCACTGAAGGATGTGATTGTTATAGCCAATCACAGATAACCACAGACAGATGCAACATGGACCACTCACAGACCCCAAGGACTCCACGCTGACAATAAGTCAAATTCAGATCTGTTTTCTTATGTTAGTATTCCCAAATGCTGTCAATATGAACATTTTTGGAGCAGGGGCAAACTTACAAGAAGAGGAAAATGAGAATTGTGTCCAGAATTATCCTGGTTTGAGCTAGAACAGGACTAATTCTGTTTAGTGAATTTATTTTTCAGCTAAGTCTCTTCTAACTAACTGCACTTTCTGAAGGTAAGAGCATATTTTCACAGACAGTGTCTATGAAAAGACGTCTTTAGTATGCCTAAGATTTCATCTATAAGCTTTAAATACATTAAAAAATATATATCTGTCATTTTTTTCCCCAGGAAATAATTTTCTATATCTGTTTATATCCTCAAAAACAGTAAAGAAAGGTTAAACTTTCAAGCCAGATATTTAGTCCTGGATTATTAGCTTTTCATTTATTCCTTTACTGATTTTCACTTTCAGAGCTGAACAGATAATCTAGATTTGCTTTCACAGTTATCTTTCCAGGACATTAATCTTTTCAGGGACAGACTTTAGATGAGTGAGTTACAGTAAAACTTTGAGGCTCAGCATGTTATTTTTCTCTTGCATCTTTGCTGTTTTTTTCCTGCTCTGCATAAAGATACATTCATACTTCAAAGATGCCTGCTCTTGGCACACTGTGTATTTACTGGAGGCTTCTTATGTCTGCACGTGACAGCATTTGCTAAAGCTTTTTTCTGCAATTCTGTTTTACTTAATCCTCAGCTCTGGTCTTCTATTATAAGTATTAGATATTTATTTCATCTCGCATTAGCGCTCTTCATATCTTTACAATTTCAAAAGAAAATTTCACTAGGCCACTCTGGTTTGAAAATGTGAAGGCAGCTGCCAGTTTGATGTTGTTTTGAGGTAAAGAACAAAAAAGTGCTTGAGGCCAACCTGCAAGCTGGTGTGTATTTCCATGTGAGTTTTCTGGAAAAGTCACATTTCTAAATTTACCTTGCTGCTGGTGAAGAATACATGAAACATGGGCAGAAGCTCAAAGGCTGTTTATAAAGAAATATGCACCATTAACAGCCCCTCAGTCTGATTGATTCTATCAAAGCCATTTACACTCTTCCTGTGGTGGCCAAGAAAGTCTCCATGTTGAGAGGCAGAGTAATACATAAAAGCACAAACTGCAGAAGGGTTATTGTCCTTGTACTTTTTCTCTTTATTTCTTAGTTGTTCCTCCTGCAATTCAACTTTGCTCTGACCATGAGTGTGATAGCAGCAATCTGAGTGTTCTTACATCTGCAGTTGGAACTATGGACATCCCACATCAAAGGCAGGGACATTGTCTGAGTGAACCTTGATCCCACATATGTTATACTGGTTCTCAAGTTTTGTGGTTGATGGGTGTAGTGGGTCTGTCTGAGCTGATTTTCCCTATACAGCCTTCATGCTGCAGTACTGGAAGCCAGAAGGTGTTAACACACACCCTTGTTATGACTCCCACACAGCACCAAAGGTACAGGGTGGGGGGAAGGGGGGGGCAAGATTTGGGAGGAGATACAACCCGGACAGCCNCCAGCCAAGGTAAACCCACCACAATGGGCCAGAGTCAGCTCTCTACACTTGCCATGAGCCACCAGGTTTTCTTTTATCAAACTGTAAATGAATTCTTGATGTAACTAATTTCCATGAGATATTATTTATAAAGCTCTGAGAACAAGCTGCACTGAGGCTTGGGCAAGGTCAACAGAAAAGTAAGTCTTTCTCATCCTTTTCATAAGTGGAGGGCTGGAGTTTTTATTTTAATTTTTTTCTCCAGAATACATAGGTAGGTTTGTTGACATTGCTTCATAATGTCCTAGCTGGAGAGCAGCCCCACATATGGCTGATCTGGGCTTTTTGTTCAGTCCTGCCAAGCACCCCCCTCGTTGTTCATACCTCCTGTCACTGTGTAGTGGACAAACATTGTGTGCTCTCATAGTGCTCATATTGCTTTCTTCAGCAAAATTCAATTCCTAATGTTGAAACTGTGCTCCTATTCCTACACAGCAGGAAAATATATCTTCCCTAAAAAAAGATTGACTATAATGTGAATAGAAGAACTTATGACACATTCAGTAGTCATGTCAGGAGTGTTTGAACAGTGTTTATACCAGTTAGGGTTGTTTGAATATTTTAATGACTACTGGGTGTTTTTTTGTTAAAATGTTTGTGTGTGCCATGCATTTACAGCAGAAAAGCTCATCTCTCTGCAGCACTTGTTGCCTGCTCAGATTCAGCCTGTGCAGAGAGTTGGCGTGACAAGAAGCAGCTTGTTGACCTCTGCATGGTTAAAACAGGACCAATGTACGGGGCACTGTGCTGTTCCTCTTCAGAATGGCGCATGTGTCCCAACTGATGAGTCAAGGCTACTGTGTTGGAAACAGCTACCCAAAAGGTAAAGCAGATTCAGCAAATGTTTAGTGATATTAATGTCAGCTGAACGCAGTCTCAATGGAAAGGGCTAATACATACAGCATCTGAAAATAACATGAAATGGAAGATTGATGAAGACTTTCTATGCAATGTACTACTTTCAGCTTGCCATCATAGCTTGTTAAAAATAATTCATGTTAATACCACCTTATAATAGCTTTCACTAAGTGTTTGATACACAAGGGAGGAAAGCAAAAAGGTTAAGAACTCTTAACTCTGGACACCACCCACATAACAAGATTGCTGCCATAGCCTCTTTCACGCCTGCCCAGTAATGCATTATGTTACTACTTTTTTACATGCTAGCTGTTAAAAATTAGTGTTGGTGAAGTCTGTATCTCTCCAGTCTATAGCAGTCTCGGTACACCAAAATAGAAAGACTAGACTTTGATAGTGTCAAATATTAAAAGAAAGTAAAACAGAATTCTTTTTCTAGTTTTTATTTAGGTGGGAAAAAAAATAACTCTGTGTGATTAAGATGACAAAAATATAATCAGTCATCTGGGATGATTATTTAAACTATGATAAATACTATTTTAAACTACAATAAACTACTATTATTGTAGTTTAATTGTTTATAAATAGTAAATAGGAATCTTTTTGAAATTAAAATCTCAGGAGACAAAAACTAAAGAAGTGCAGTAATGGGCATCTATTAGTTTACATGAATTTTTCTTCCTCAAGTTTTTTTTCCTGGTATTTCCTTGTCAGCATAATCTTTGGACAACCATCATATTAAACAGTGTTCCAAAGTTACACAGTACTGCCTTGCAAGTATAATTTTTCTTCATCCTTTTTTCTTTCCTCCACAAAAAAAGAAGGTACTGGTTCATTCATTTGTAAGCCAGGTCCACAGCGAGAGCTTCCAAAGGTGGACTGAGTTTGTCCGAATTAGAGCTGGTGGCAAGATGTGAAGTGCCCATACATCGAGGGAATGGAGTCTGTGAGGATGCTGCCCAGGAGTCAGTGTGTTCAGAGCATGTCCTGAACTGCAAGGGCCTTTCCCCAGAGGGAGAGGATGTCTCCTGCCATGGCTTTGCTGGCTTGGGGCACTGAAGCAGTCTGATTCAGTGGTGCCAGCTACCAGGCAGGGTTGTGGCTTCCCTGTGCTTTCCAGGCAGCTGTGTACAATGTGATGGAAACCCCTGGCACAACACGCTAGCCCAGATAGGTCTAAAAATTTGTTGCTAAGCTCTGAAATGTGAAGCCTATTTGCATATGTGTTGTTCACTGCACTCACCCTCACAAGCACTACTTGCTGCATTATCTGATGAGAAAGAGAAAATTCCTTTTTTGAGAGGGACAGACTTTTATTTTATTGCACACTAGTGTAGAATGACAGAGGAATTAGTGGTCTCTGGAGCTCCTGAGCTGTGCTTGCACCTTTGTGCTCATGGCCTCACTGCAGCCTTCTCATCTGCAACTCAGTGTCCTGCAATGTCAGAGGTTATCAGCCACCCTCCCGAGTGACATTCTTCACAGCAACTGTGTTTGACATGCATAAGAGGAAGGGGTTTTTTCCAACTATGTCTTACCATCTTTTACCCCTAGGGTCAGCACAAGTCTGAGAGTGCCATTTACCTGAGACCCAACTTCCTCCTGCAGAGTACCTTATACACAAAGCACCTTTCAGAAGTAGATAAGTAATATTATCCCCATTTGTTTGTTTGTTTGTTTTCTAAGAAGGAAACAGAGGTCCAGTCACTCAGCATTTAAGCAAAGACAATGCAATAATTTAATTATCAAATTTAGACTAGGAGCTCTGGTTCCCATGTCTGGAGCAGATCCATTCAATCTGCCAGATCTAGAAGCATTTACAAGCCCATAACCCATTGATTTCATTGAGTCCTGGGGTCGTAGATGCTAGCCTCTTGGCTTTTATGCATGGATACCTGCTGCTTTTTTTTCCCAGGCTAAAGAACAGAAGTGCTTGACATTTTCATCCAAGTGAGATTGTGTGGACCAGCAGCATGGCAGAAGCTTGTAGGACCAGAGCACACACACTCAAAACCCCAGTATAGCCAGGAACCACATTTCTTTGGGAAGCCAAGACTTCTGAGGCAGAAGAAACATGAAGCCAAACACTGGTAGGAGTGAGAGCTCCTGGCATCCTTCCTTGCACATTTGACAATAAGTCTGTTGTGCATAAAACCCATTACCAGAGACCTACAGCACCAATGAAAGAACAGAATCTCTCCTTTGTTTATTTTTTGGTTTAATCCTTACAGGGGGAATGTGGTCACTTGTATTATTTTAGTATGCTTTTTAACGGAAACCCATTTGAAATTATGTAAAATTAACTCAGAAACACTGGTGGCCTTGTAATCCTGATGAGGCTAAAGACCACATGCAGCTGTGAAACTGTGAGCCGGAACTCGCATTTCAACATCAGCTGTGATGCTTTTGATGTCTCCTTGAAACTGCCTCAAGTTGGTCTTGAAAGAGAAAAGAGTGTTGCAAAACAGGGAAAAAAAGGAATTTCCTAGGTAGAAACTAAACTGCATATTTAAGCTTGACTAATTGGAGGCAAAACTAGCCAAGCAAAAAACCAAGCCCTGTTATCACCTTAAAAAGGACCTAAAGCAGGTTCTGGGAGAATATGTAAAGGTGAAAAAACTCATGGTTTGAGATAAAGATAGTTTTATAAGTAAAATAGAAAAGAAAAGAAAAGAAAAGAAAAGAAAAGAAAAGAAAAGAAAAGAAAAGAAAAGAAAAGAAAAAAGAAAAACAAGTGTGATGGTCCAGTGGAATTAGAGTTGATGTCTTAAACATTCATTAAAGAAATTGGTCAGGGTTGAATGTGGGGGATGACTTCTACAGTGACATGGGGGTTGCAGGAACAGGAAGACTGGGGGAAAGGGGTAGTGGTCTGGGTTACCTTGTCTTGAGCGACCCTGCAAGGAGCTGGTGGGGGAGAGACAATTGTTTTCACAATGCCATCCCACTGACCCATTTCCAAGAAGATTCTGGAAGCACAGACTGCACATGACATCTAATTAACATAAGGGTTCAAATGCTTGCCTGGAGAAGGAGCAAGGCTGCCTATATAAAGGCATGAATCGGAGCCCTGGGAGACACCCCCAGGAACTGGACATCTAGGATGGCTGGACCAACACTGTATCCAGGACTGGTAAAAACTAACTTTCTTTTCCTTCCTTCCCTCCTTCCTTTCTTTCTTCCTTCCTTTCTTCCCTCCTTCCTTCCTTCCTTCCTCTCTCTCTATATCCCTCCCTTCTCCTAACATCAAAGGTTGTGAAGGTTTGAATGTATTGCAAGGTTTGTTGTCATATTTTGCCAATAGCGTTGTGAGCACCTAAAGTTATTTTCTTATCATGCCATAATTGTTAGCAAATAAAGTTGTGCTTTGTGAACAGGAGGATCCCTGGTGTTGTTTCTCCTTAATCCTGACCTGGGAATTAATGAACTTGAGTCGTTGTCCTGGTTGCCCACGATCTGACAATGAGTAGTGAAAAAAAACCCCAAACCATTGCTCAGCACAAGCCAACCAATGGCCAGCCAGTTCTCAAGAAACAGAAATCCTGGCAAGCTCCCCAGCTCCACAAGCTTTTGCTGCTGAATATGATGTCATATGGTAGTCTGGGACATCCCTTTAGTTAGTTGGGGTTGACTGTCTCAGTTGTGTCTGCTCACATCTTCTTGTGCACCCCCAGCCTGCTCACTGGCAGGGTGGTGTGAGAAACAGAAAAGGCCTTGACCCTGTGTAAGCACCGTTCAGCAATAGCTAAAACATGAGTGTTTTATCAAAGTTGCTTTGTTCACAAACCCCCAAAATATCCCATATAAGCTGCTATGAAAAAAATTAACTCTATCCAGACAAAACCATTACAATTCTATGTGCAAAATGTGTAATAATGGCTCCATCTCTAGGAACCTAAAGTTCACAACTAGTACATGGAGCCATTTAACGAACCTTGCCTTATGTTTGACCACATTGTTTTGGGCTGGTTGTGGTGACAAATGTACTTGATGTCACCTTCACAATGATACTGCATTACATAGAGTATCAGGGAAGGAAGAAAGAACCTCATTAGCACCAGAAATGCACAGTGGTTTCTCATTTTCCAGGGGATGCACAGAGGCAGGAAGGAGAGAAGCTAGTGGCTGCAGTGTTGCCAGGGAGAGGAGGATATTCTTATACCTAAGGTACCCAAGGAGTAAATATTTCTCTATACCCCCTTCCTGGGGGATGTTCTGTGCTTTCCCTTGGTCTGTAGGAGTCTAATCAAGCCCTGGAATAGAAAACAAGTGGAGGAGTGAGATACAACTTTACGTCAAAGGGCCCAATGCCTCTGGCTATGAGCAGAAGGGGATATACAGTGGATGGCAATGCTGCACCACACTGGACTTCCCCATACCTGTGCTCACTCGCCTCCTGCCTGTACCCAGAGCCCCAACAGATGAGGACCAGCAGAATTTGGCCACTGAGACAGAATTGAGGTATACTATCTCTAGCCCTCACAGCATGGTCCTCTTCTAACAGCCCTTGGATCTTGGTGCAGGCAGGCCAGCACATGGACACAGGGGCCATTCAGTGCACATCTGTCCCACTTTCAGGCCCACCTGGACCTGCATGACCCTCCAAATCCAGCCACCTACCCAATGGGCAAATCCATGAACCCCTTCTCTATCTCTCTCTGAAAAAAGCCATCACTTACAGCAGAGCTCCCAAAGGCATACTCCTGTAGAGGGATTTGGAGAAGATCCCCTGCCTCCTATTACCTTGTGCCACTGTAAATGTAGTTTATACCAAGCATGTAATACCATAAAACTCCAAGATGTGGCATTATTCAAACAGTTTTGTGATGATGTGACTATTCTGTGAAGCTGTTGAGGCACAGGGGAAAGGGGAGAGGGCTGTGATGTGTTTGGTGCTCACCACACAGCTCTGTCTCCCTGACAGCAGCTCCATGGGCGAAGCCCACCGCACAGGAGAAAAACCACCTCGTGAAATCCTCAGGACAAGAGAACATGGATACATGCTGCAGCAGCATTGAGGCTGTCACATAACACTGCTTCTTGGGCACACAGTATGTTCCACCTGACTTGCTAAAACTTCTGTCAGGGATTGCAGCGTTTAGTGTGAAGGTTTGAGTGCAGTTACTCTTACCTCATGCACTGATGTTAGGTCCCAAACAAGGCGTCTGGCTGCAGGCAAGAAATCAGATGCAGGACCTAAAAAAATGTTGGCAATGCTGTTGGCAATGCAGATGCAACACCAGAGCTGTGCACTGTAGACAATGTCCATGGTGCTCAGTGGGCTGGGCCGGGCTTTTTAGGGAGGCAGGGAATTAAATCCCAATGCTGGCCACAGAGAGATGCTGGCAGCTCTCAGCTCTGTGTGGGGAGTCTGACAGCTGCAGTCCCAGTCCCTTCCTTTAGCTTAGATATGGTAGCAACAGCCCCACTGAGGCAAAGCCAGCCCCACAAATCACTCCCAGGACCTGCTGTGAAGTACAGACCCTTAATCTGCAGCATCTCTGTTGCTAAGCATACATCTGCCTGCCCTACCAGTTGTTACAAAAAATCCCAATCCAAAAAAAAAAATATGAGGAAGCGTATACTACAGTTTGTCTAGTATTTTCAAATGGACACCAAGCAATGTAGGAATGACTGAATCAAAAACTTACCAGTTTAAGATATACTTTACCAGCCTTAAGATTCAAATACAGATAGGTGAAAAAGGCTTCCTGGTAATAAGGACAGTAGAAGTCCAGATATTACGCCCTATTTGAAGGGTACTGAGGGCTATGAGCAAAACTTAATGAGCAGCTTTTGTCTCGGACTAGAATATAAAAAATTTTCTTAAAGTAAATTCTTATAGTTACCTTTGAGGGATGTTTATTGCCTGACATTAATTTAGCTAATGCACCTATTTTCATTGTATTTATCTTTAGTCCGAGGGAAATTCAGAATTACAGTAAGCCTTAAAAAAAGGCATAAAGAATCATGTCAGTATTTGGGAGGGGTTTTTTGATAAACCATGATATATTCAGTACTCCAATCATTCTGCTCAGTGCTATTATATTGATTGGCAAATCAAAAGTTCAGTGAATACGTGGTTGGAAAATGTAATTTCTGAATTTAGTTGCTAAACAATCATCTCTATCCATTATTTGGCATGTCCCTCTGCAGTGTCTCTGGCACTGGCCATATTCCAGTTGCAAACTGCTCTTTATTGACAGCTATGCTGCTTTTAGACAGCACTTTGAGGTTCCAAAATTGAATGTTCCCAACTATGGTGACCATACAAAAGGAGCTGCAGAGAATTGCAAATTCAATACAGGCAGGGCTGGACCCAACTGTGTAAGATGACATCTCCAATAAGTTTTAGTCATTTTCACAAGAAGATTCAGTCCTGTACTACTCTATCCTTGTGATTAAGGTCCAAATTAACTTACCTTTTCCCTTCCCAGCATTCTCATGCAGGCTACGATGCATATGGTTAGGTCCTGAATACAGGATGGGCAGAGTTGAAGCTAGGAAAGGCTCAGAAGGCAGAGTGCAGTGAAAGCATGTGC
The DNA here is from genome assembly GCA_013401335.1 of Brachypteracias leptosomus. NCBI lineage: Eukaryota > Metazoa > Chordata > Aves > Coraciiformes > Brachypteraciidae > Brachypteracias > Brachypteracias leptosomus. Next base: position 28,517 of record VYZX01017692.1, read on the forward strand.
AAAGAAAACAAGGGAATAATCTACATAGTGGGTTCAGGAGACTGCAGAAGGGAAAAAAACCACCAAATGAGTAACATGAACTCTGCTTAAAGCTTCTCAGATAACCAAATGCTCTTAGAAGAAGTGTTTGTGAAGCACGCCTGCAGCTCACATGATACGATGTTTTCAGTCAGACATATATTTCTTGCAATAGAAAAAAAAAAGAAAGAGGAGAGCTTGGGAGTCAGTGTGGGGGGACATGTCAGCCCCCCACACACCTGAGCACGAGCTACCTTCTGGGACAGCTCTGATTGCACCTTCCCTTCCTCTTCTGAGAGCACAGTGCTGAAAAAGAAACTATTTCTGGAACAGTGGGGAGGAAATGCTCATGATGTAGCCTTGGTACTGCACAGAGGTGAGAGCAGGTAAAGCACCGAGGGGCAGGCACTGGAGCAGGGGCACGTTGCCTCAACGCTGAGCTTCTGATCCCATGCCAGAAGGGAGACAGATCCGGCTATTTTTTCTGTCAATAGGAACTCATGAAGATGACTCTTATTGAAAGAGGTATCTAAGATACAGGTAAAATCACTTTCTGGACATTCTTCATCCATCCTCATTGCCTTTGGAGAAACTCAAGCATCTAGCTTGGAGTAGGCACCAGGAATAGACAGAATAGAGGTGTTGCTGCACACCCTGACAGGGTGACTTGGCTTTGGAGGTGCTAATTGCCACCTTCTCCTCTCCCTTGCACCAGGGAGCTGGGGGAGGTTAAATCTTCCAGCAGCAGCAGGAAGCCCCGGGCATTTGAGCAAATTTATCAAGGGTTAAGTAGAGGCTATAAATAGCAGTAACAATATTTTTGTTGCCATGATTTCCAACCAAAATTAAGACGGGGAGTTTCAGAACTGGAAAAATTACAGTCAGTTTCAAGACACTGAGATGAGAAAGCTGTGTATTTTTATTCTGGTGTGGTTACAGTTACGTGGAGCAGATTCCATAAGAGTTCCAGAAAAACATCTCCTTCAACGCTCCCTTTATCCCCCTTTTTAGTGTTCCAGTTCAAAAGAAACCTTATTTTTCAAGCTGGCAAAATGCAAACAGTGCTACTAAAAAAATGGCATTGTTTTAAGACTTCCAGAGTGCCAAACACTGCATTGTACTAACAGCGTCCATAGGCATGAAGAAAATAACATTTTCATAAAACCCTGGTGCTGCATTTAGTCACAAAGCAAGGAAATCCCTGTAAGAAACTGAAAATCCATTCTATATTTAGCATCAGTCTAATAAGATAATGTGGCTATGGTTTACTATTCTTCAGATTGATGGAGTTTTGCATTGTTTCACTGCAAAGGCCAGGCTTCTTAAATACCTCTGATCTTGCTGCTTTTGCAAATAAGCTGTCTTAAGGTCAAGGGAAATAACTTCTACTTTCTTCTTTTGGTAGTTCATTATCTTATGCAGGTCTAAAGCTGCTCTGAGGAGGCCAACACAAAATCATGTCTCTTCTGTGTTTTAAAGAAAGGGTGCCTGTACCAATCTGCAAGACAAAGATGGATTACAGCCATCTATTATAGCCTCAGTATTTCCCACAGAATATTTTTTTCTTCATATTTCAATTCACATTGGCAATCCTACAGGAGTCACAACAATTCTACAGAGAAAATATTTAACTTAAAATAGAAGTCTGTGACTTGTCCTAGCATCTTATCTCCAAATCCCATTTGGGGAGAAAACTGAGGGCTTCATGTGATAGTAAAATGCAGCAATGCTCTAAACAGATGCATAACATAAAATGAACACATCCTGAAATCTTCAGTATAGCCTAGCTGTGGCCCTGGTTTTAAACTGATCTCCAGTCTTTCACCTGCAAATAATACAGAAGATGTTAAATGAAATGCATAAGATTTTGGTGCCAAATTTTCAAAAAGTGTCCACCTCCAATTTCTTTTTTTTAAATATACTAGAATATTGCCATCTGTGAATGTGAAGCTGTGAAAGTATGAATCTGAAATCTGTCAGCTGTTCATCAACATGCTCATGAGAAAAAAATGCAAGCAACAGAAGGCTGAATTTTGGGGAGGAGGTTGCAGAGGGTGGGGGAAGCACACGCATTTTGGCAGAAGGCAATGAGAAGCCACACGTAGACCAGGGCTCGGGGTGCTTCCACAGGCTGCTCTGCACTGCCCACACCAGGCTGGAGTGCACCCCAGCATTCCCACAGAGCCAGGATCCCACAGATCCCCATCTCTGGGGCTGGGAATCAGTTACCTGTGCAATTTCAACCAAAGACATTCAGTTAAGTAGGAGGGAAATGCTGGTAATGGCATACCAGCTAGGTACCCAACACCCAACACCAGCATCTCGGTATTTGCTTATGAGCCAACTCTTGACTTTAAAAACCATCATTTTTAAATAACTTGTCTTATTAGAAATTAAATAAATAGCAAGTATTTCCAAGTTGAAAATAATGTATTATATAATTATTAATATATCTGATAATTTTAACCTGATAGAAACCTTTGAGCTTTTTGCAATTTCTTCTCACTCATTTAGTATTCAAAGGCTCTATTATGGAATCGCTCAAGCCACTGCTTGTAATACAGCATATTAATATATTCATTTTCTCTTTCTAGTAGCAGTTTTTCATTCCAATTTCCTTTATCTGACTTCTGCATGATTTATTCTGATGATAAAATGCCCTCGTCTTTCATATAGTTAATTCATACATGACTTTTAAAATTCATAACTTCACATTAAATATGGTGGTAAGTTTGCTCATGTCATGTTGGTCCCTTCCCCCTCTGGTTTTTGGTAACCCATCTGAACAGAGGCTTCCTTAAATTTCCTTCTCTTTTAATAGTTTTAATTAGATCCAGACCTTTTGTAAAAGAAGTTTTAGGAGCAATAATTGTTTCACACATGAAAAAGCTCCCTGACACACAACATTAAATTATCATTAGCTGCATCCTCCTTAGCAATTCTGGCACCAGTTTACAGTACTCACCTATAACACTTATGTCCCAAAATTTTGGGAACAGTGACGTCTTCTCAGTGCTGAATGAGGCCCCATAACAACAGTAACTGCATTCCAAGTCCGAAGGTCCCACAATCTGCTCATCTCCACAATGTGTCACAGCTTTTGATCTCTTCACCAACCCTGCTGTTGCACTAGTTTATCTTCAAAAAGATGCTAATTTTTGACATTTTGACTTTACAACTTTAACAACAAACAAAACAGCCTTTGGTAAATTGTCTTAATGGATGCATTGCTTCTAAACTCATTGCTTGTTTAACTCTATCTAGTTTTGACTTCTAACCCTCAAGTCCTACTTAGACAAGGACTAAGCAAGTTTTTAGACTCTTAAAGCAGGCCCAGAAATGCCACAACCATCCCTTGGTGAGTATTTGATCCCCAGGATACTCACACTCACACAGCATCCTCCTGCTTGATCCAAGACTCCTTCCTCTAGGCAGCCCTGAAGGCCTCTGGGGGCTCAGACAGATCTGCTCTGCATAAGCACATCAGATTATGAGGATCCTCTTTACAAAAGGTAACTGTGCCAACTTGTTTTTAAAGGACGGCTGAAAGTACTTACCATGTAAATGTAATGCCCATCTTTTACATAGTATCTGAGACAGAAGAACTACATTACCATGAAGAATAAAGCCCAGGTTCAAAGCTTTCCTCAGTCTAAGAAAGTTAAACCTTGGTGGCCTACCTCCTGTGAAAATGCACTTTCACCTCTTCTTGGGCCCAGAAGCAGGGGAAGAACAGGAGGCTAGTCTTTGAGGGCTGGTGGACAAGCCACCAATTGTGTGGGGTCACTGACAAGAAGGAAGATTTTAAATTGTTTTAGAATCCAGCTCATGCTCATTTTTTAAATAGATCCTCATGTACCGCAGGAAACTGGTTTGAGAACTGGGATGGCCTGTGGCAGGCAGGGGAATGATACAGCTAAAGAAAGCGCATGAGCCACTTTAGAAGATGTGTTTCAAGTTTCTCCCCAGGTCTTTTGCCTTTTATTCTCCAATTCAGGTATTACATTTCCACTGGTTTCCACCAGGATTGTGCATGCACCTTGACATGTTCACAGAAGTTCCACAATACAGAGTTTCACAAATGGGACAGGTCCCTACAATTGGGACACCAGGGTGACAAAAAACAGGTTCTGGAGAATTTCCCACTGAATAGGATGGAGAGAACATAATTACCACATCGTAGTACTACAATGCCTTAGAAACATAGAATAGACTAGATCCATTTACCACAAAAATCACGGAAAATAATTGATCAAAGAATATCTCTTTTATGTAAAATATACATTTGTAGGATATAATTTTAATACATCTTTTATACTTATTGATGTTGGGTTTGCAACACTTTTAATTAAAAAAAAAAGAACAAACCCAAAATAGTCTTGCTGCCAGAATTTTATTTCTCATAATAATTATAGCTTGAGGTAACAATGAAAGAAGACTGTGTGCTGTGAACAAAGTCAGTGATGTTTGTCTGCAGTCACATTTCTATTATCAAAGTGAAAAGTAAACTTAAGACTTGGTATGTACACTAGAATTCGTACAAATATAGGTCATGGCAAACTGAGAAAGCAAGGACTTATGCAAACCTACTCTGTTCATATTTGTGACCTTTGCAAAATGTACCATTATTATGACAGAAGTCAAGACAGGTGTAGTTTTACATCACTATCATTATTAAGTGTGTGTCTTTGTATGATCCACAGCACAACTTACTGCAGGAACCAGGAATAATACACACAGGGGTGTGGGTCTTTGCATGGAGCCTTAGCAATGATGACTTGGATTCAGCTTTCCTTGAAATACATAAAAACTGATATTCCATGCACATACATTTTATTTACAGCTGACTCATCAACAGTGACTAGACACCCCTTCCTCTGGCAGCAGTAATTATGAGTAGTCTTTAATCTTCTTTAACAAGCTCTACTTCACATGTAAAGCCTCAGTGACCTCCTCAAGGTGTGAGTTGTTTATCAGGGCCCATTCAGCAGCAGCAGCCTCTTTCCAGTACAGTCCTTGGTATGGCTAAATTCCATTGTCCCTTTTTCAGCAGTCAAAAATCCATGATAAATTCTGTACAACACTGTAGTTAATATAACAGCAGCACCAGATATTATATTAATTCCTTTGCTAAAAGCTGTTTGCAATTATCTCTCTATTGACAATATTTTACCAAAATTAAATCAATGTACATCTCTAAATATCAGAAATTTATACTTTGATAAATACATTACTGTACAAGAATTCTGACATGCAGGTCATGCTATTGGGCTAGGCTATATACAGAACATGTTACATGGTCAACAATAAGTTATATTTCTTTTCCTAACAAAAAATAAAAAATGACAATCAGGGATTATTCAACAATCTCAAGGATGTCTTAAAATTATTATGGTCTTCCCCACATAGTTCTAAAACTCTGTGGTTTAGGGCAGTTTTTCCTCATCAGCCCAGAACATCAAATCTGCCATTGCATATGTCCTGTTGCATAAACAGAGGTTAATATTGAATGAAAAAGCCACTAGAGGAGGTACAGTTTCAAAACTGTAAGGAGTGGTGGTTGCTAGGAGGAAGATTGATGCAATAGGCAACCGGTCAGTACTGTAAAGCTGCTACTAAATCCTACTTGAAAAATCTTCAGAGTGCGCATATGAGTTATTCTACATGATACTGATTTGCACTTGAAAAATATATATATTTGTATCTATACACATAAGTATTGGCCATATTAAAAAAAAAAAAAAAAAAANAAAAAAAAAAAAAAAAGAAAAGGAGAAAAATGTCCTTAGTTAACCTTAAAAGAAGGGGGCATTTTAACAGTATCTCTGTGCTTTATGGAGACAGATGGAGTATACAGTAGACAGGTTGCAAAACAGACAGACAAACAACATGTAGGACAAAGCACCTCAAAAAACACTGACTGAAGAAATTTTTGAAGCTCGTGAGCCAGAGGTATAAGGCTGGTCAAAACCCCAACTTGAGAACTACTACCCTCTTACAGTGGTACAAAAAAAGCCCCCAATCTTCTCAAAATTGCTTGGTACTCAGCCTCTGAAAATGTTGAAGAACCCTGGAGTAGAGAAATGACTACAGTACCAAGCAGCACTTGCTAGCTTAAAATTGCAAGTCTGGATGGCGTTTACCTTTCTTGCATGTTTTGTGCCTTCCCCAAGCCATTAAGAAAGAGATCTGGCTTCTGCTTGCGTGTAACCAGTAATGACAACCTCTTTGCAGTTATCTGTGTGCAAACAACCGGAGACATTCAGAACTCTGATACAGCAATCCAGAACCGAAGTTAATCACAAAATAAAGCCATTTATAAACAAGTAGATTGTTAAAAAATAAAGGAAAAAGTTAAACAAAGAAAAACAATCCCACGTGCAGACCAGTTTATCAGTGCTTTCATTTCAGCAGGATGGTACAATGTGAGAACACACATCCAGAGCCTTCTGTGGTCTCTACAATTGGCAACACTGCTTGTCAGGTGATGGAGACAGGATGGTCCATGCAAATGAGCAGACCCAAGTCACAATTGTGCGCAACCAAGACAGGATTCCAGACATCCTCAGAATGGATTAGAGTCACAAGAAATGGAGGTTCAATGGAGTGACTGATAAATAGTTGGAAGCACATTATTTTAAGTAAATCTCCCTGAAAATATGCTTATTTATTGAATATACTGGCCAATGGCATCCACTAACTGTCCTTTTATTGCCACAGAAAAGTAGGACAATATAGTAGATAAAAGTAGAAGCGCTACCTTAGGTAATCTTTAAATGCCAAGATAAAAATCTTCAGCTACCCAAATGGCATTTCTTACTACTGACAGTTCTATCATGCAGGAGTTATACCATATTTGTGGAGCCTATGGTTAATGCTACATTTATTTCCAATATGTGGTAAACAGTATTTGAATTAATACTATGTAGCCGATTGATGCCATCTGGTTTACAAGATGGAAGGGATGGGAGACCGAGAGCGCCTTAGAGGACAAGGTGAGCTGTAGGGTGATGTTACTGGAGACAGTCGCAGAGCATTGCCTGTCAAGCCAGCTATGTTGTTTAAGCTTCGAGATTTTTCATAGCCTTGTATGAGAAAATGCACAGACATCAGTTGAATTCAGCCAAAAAAATAGACAAAGACAAACAATACAATGTAATGAGATCCAAGGAGCTATCTGGGACTCAGAGGGGATCTGCCTGCAAAAGAACTCAATGCTGAGACACATTACTATCAAAATATATTAATAAATATAATTATTTACAAATTAATGCAGCCATTCTTTCCCAGAAAATTGAACAGACAGTCACACAAGAGGTCTGACCTGCTCCTCCACATCCCATCTTGCACTCAGTGCCACTCTGCTGGCTTCAACAGGATTGTGCAGAGTGCAAGATAAAGGATCCCAACTGGGTTACTGGGTGAGCTATCCAGCTAAGCATAATCAAAAAACCATTAAGACAGACTATAAAAACTGTTAGAATGATATAATCTCTGTTAAACCCAATTCCTAATAAAGGAAAAATTTTCTTCAAAAGTAAATAAAACAAACCCCAGATAAATCGCATACAGCATGTGTAAATCACTTCTGCAGAAGACTGAATGATAATATGGAAAAGAATCTCCATCTTCAGAAATATTAACCCTAAGACTTTGTGTGTAATATTAAAGTATAATAAGATAGTAGATTTTGACTTATTTACAAATGCCTCCTGATGGGAAAATTTAAAACACTGTATTTGTGCTCCTTCTCCAGCTAACTCAAATGAAATAAATGTTATTAATCCACATAAGCAAGTAGTAAATAATTAATCATTAAATGAGACAATCACATAATGCTTCACAATTTGGAGGGAACATTGCACTTGCAGACATTTCTGTTCACATACACTGTGAGCTCTACCTACCTACTTTTTGCTACATATAGATTATTTTCATCTTACAGAGCGTGTGCTATAAAATGATGGAAAAGCATTGCTGTTCACTGCATTATTATCTTCATATTAAAGTATTGTAAACAGCATCTGAATAAACCCACTTATGAAGAAAAGGATCGTCCCATTGTTCTGGAGAGAGATATATGCAAGGAAAAACAACAAAGGTGAAGCTGGACAGGACCTTGCTCCTCAAGTACATGAATACATGCTCACTGCAAGCAGGAGAAGTCCCATTGATTTCAATGGCATTACCTATTTCCTTGAAGACAAGTAGGCATCTAAGCATTTGTCAGGTGAAGACATTCAGGTATAAATTGCTTACGGTGAAATACTGAGACTTTTCCCAGAGAAACTATAAAATGTCAATGACAATATGGTTGAGCATTCCAGGGGATGTCACTAGACAATTTTTTTCTTATTGAAATAGTTACTGGTTCAAATTCCAGATCATCAGATAACAGCCAGTTAACAGATTGTTGTTAGCATCTCCAGGAAAAATATCGTAATTTCTACTGTAATGACAATTAATGTATTTCTTTCCTACTGAGAACTGCCTACTGTAAAACTATACTTAAAGCAAATGCATAACCTCATGTATGCTAAAATATTGTGCAATGTTATCTCCAGATTGCAAAGGCAGGCTAAACTGTGATGCTTCACAGACTCCTGATACATTTCAAAAACAGCCTCTGGTTGTTTCTGTCATTATTTACACAGATTAGAAAGAATCATGTTTGAAAGGTGAATCGAGAAGTAGCACAATGCTAGTGTATATATTTAACCTCCTCTGTAAACATAAAGCTTACTAAAAAAAATAATAATCAGCTAGCTTTTTTATGCAAAAACTAGGAAAGAATTTTTTAAAACTAAAAAATTTTTCCTGCTACTTTTCTAATGACAAAAGCAAAGAACTGACAGAGCAAGATGGTAAAGATGATAAAGAAAACAGGAATTCCTAAAAAATGAAAACTAGATATACAGGATGAATAGAGGTGGAGGCATGATCCAAAATCAGTACTTTCCAGGTATTTTAGTGGGGTTTGGATCAACTCTGAATTGGTATCATCTTAGAGACAGAGATAAGGTGTTAACGCAAAAAAGCTCAGGATATATGATCATTGAACACAACCAAGAACCAACCAAACAGAAAGGATGCACTAAAAGAAAGAAAGGGAAAAAATACAATGAAAAAGTAGTAGACTTGATGTGTGAATTACATCCAAGTATTCAAATCCATTTGGATGCTACTTGAAGATGTTTTCTGCTTAGGAGCTAACTTTCCTACTGTATAGAAAATAAACTTGAAAGCCAGTGGCTAAAACATTTCAGCCTAGACTAAGGTTATTATCAGAGCCAGTTCTAATTGAGAAACTGTCCGTTTTGAACTCAAGTCCCATTTTTCTAGTAAAAAATATGAAACAATTTTCTCTTGAATCTAGACTTTGAAATGAAAATGTTTGTGTGGTTCCAGTATAAAATATATTTTATTGTTACATGAATATGTCTTTACTAGCTCATGGGTAACTTTTTTATTATTTCTGATCTGTTATGCTTTTATTATTTCTGATCTAATTATGGTTACTGCCAAGTGAACAGCACTCAAATGTTTATACTAACATTCTTAAAAGAAGTCAAGAACCTTATCTTGCAAGATGCCATGGCAATCTGCCTTATTCAGGTGTTCCTGACCTCCTCAGACTGGACTCTTACCATTAGAGATATTTTAAATAATCCCAATGGTTAGGAAGATAGTGCGAGATACAGGCTCAGTGGAAAGTGTCCTAAATCTGCGCAAAAACATATTTGCAATGAAGTCCCATTTCATGTAAAAATTATATATAGGAATATGTAAAACGCAGGAGCATAGAGACAACCATATTTTTTACAAGTTCCATACACATCAAACTCTGGTTGCCTTCACAGGCTTAACCTACTGAGCTTATGCTTTTGAAATGTAAAAAGCAGAATAAATCAAGAGAATTCCTTTAGGGTCTATGGGTAGCTGGGACAGCTACTTTTGCTGTGCACAAGGAAAGTTAAAAAAAAAATAAATCTCAGGCAATGTTCGTCCAGTGTCACGTGGCTACTACAGATGAACTCTGACATGAATGACTGTGCATCAGCACTTGGGAGTGTGAAACCTGTTGGAATAATGCAATTTGCCAAGAAACTAAAGCCATTCTTACCTAAGGAAATGGCAAGACTACCACTGGCGTTGCTGATTTTCTGGCTATGCCCTGAGGTTAGGTTTGCAGCCACAGCCAGCTGTGACCCAACGGGGTAGCCACACCATCAGTCACATAGGTGAGGCATATAGCGACAGAAGGTTTTGCAAACTGCCTGGGCAACCCAAAATCCTACCAAACAGTGAGTAATCAGATTTGGAGACGCTGAAGGCATTTTTAGCACCTTGCAAGATCAAACATTGTTTACTGCAGTTGAATTCTGATTGGGGTAGACAAGTCATCTTTTAGCATCACTGCTGTATTACAGAGGAAATATTTTGTGGCATCATAAACTCATACTTTTCTTTGAAATAAATCTAAATAGCATCTCATATGACATGCTTTGTTGTGTACAGAACAAAAACGTTGTTTACTTCTGACATTTCAACCTTTCAACTGTAATTTATTCAGCTGTAATTTTTACTAAGGTATTAAGTGCAGACCAAAGTTATTAAATAATTAATTTGTCTTTCAGAATGACAAATGGTATTGTGCAATGAGTGGTGGAATGATCAAGGTCTGACTTGCAGGCTTTTCCGTTAAAGATAACAGACAAGTGAAGACACAAGTGAAATGAGGGTCCAACATCAAGCACATTTTGTGAAGACTAAAGATGAGTGTTTCTAAAAGGAAAGCAGGAAAAGAAAGACTAGGAATAAAGAAAAAAGATACATTGTGAGTACAGTCTTTCCTCTAAGAGGATTGTGCACATCATTTTACTCTAAGATTGCTTTTCACAAGCACATTGCTGAGTAACCTTTTATGATCTAATGAAAGAAGTCCATACCTTTCCTGATCCCTCCATCAGTAGCACACGTGTAATCACCTGTTGTCAGTAGGAAACATGTTCCCCCTCTTCTGTTTTTGTCTCTTGTACTAGAGCGTCTGATGGGAGGGAGCCTTTCACCAGGTGAGAGTGGCTGCTCACTTCCTGCACTGTCTTCACCTGATAACACTGGTTAAAGCACCATGCCCATTTACAGACAATAATGAATGAGGAAATGAGACATCACAAAGAGCTTATGCTGAATGCCGGATATTCCCATCACTCAAAAATAGTTATAAGGCAAATCATTAGAAGAAAACAAGATTGCAATTCACCATTAATCAGTACAAAATGGCAACAAGTATATTTTTTATTCAAGAAAAATGATCTTTTGACTTTCCTGCTCTTCTTTTAAATCTCATATAAAGTCATACTAAACTAACATGAAATAAGAAATAAATCAAGGCTCAGTTAATCAGGCCTATTATGGACGGTAACTTTTTGGACTACAGTCAGCCTTGCATATTTCAAACATGTATTTATGATTTTGGCTATCCTTTTAGCTAAACAAGATGTCATATTAGTAATTTTTGCTTAGAATATGTTGTTTAGGATAATTTAAAGAGAACCACTCCTCCCGAAGAGTTAAATTTTCAACATTTGGCACTAAAACCTGTTTAATAACATACCTAGCTTTCATTTCATACTTCTTAACACTTGCACTGCTTGTCATCATAAGTACCCAATGCTAAATGCTGTCTTTGGTCTCGGTAGTTTATTTCATCAAGCAGCGAAACTCTTACCTCTCCTGATTTGGCACTCCCAAAGGACCCTCTTTTAAAATTATCTCCTATTTCAGATTCAGGCCACACTTCAAGAAAAAAATCTCTGCTCAGAACAGCACATAACAGGTAATGGCATGTTACTGACCTCATCTTTATCTTTGCATTTAAACCCGAGCATGTGTTTTTCTGAACTAGTAATGCTATCTTCCAGGCTATATTCAGCCTTGAAGTTTTCCACAGAATTCCTAGTGACTCTAATAGCATTCTCTACCAGAAAAAAAAGCTACAGTGCACAGTGTGAGCAGTGGCACTACTGAAAGGGAAGTTAACACTTTAAAATGCCTCCTTTTTAATACTGCTTTCTAACTAACTTCAAGGATTATAACACCTTGTAAATAAAGCTGCAGACACAGAAAAGTGTCTCTTTGCTCTGATCACACTGAGCCTCCTCCATTCCGGAATACTTTTAATAGGACCTGATGGCATGAAAAAGCTGTTATCATTAACACTTTAAAGATGTTGTCTAAAAGTGTGTATCAGTCAAGGCACTATAAAACTAACTATATCCCACCCTCAGTGCAAGTCCTTTCAAGGGCTTCTATCCTCTTAAATATATTTAGGATGTTAAAAAAGCTGTGTTAACTTTGTCTGTGAACATTCATTCGGAGACTGAAACCTAGCTTCTCTGAACATAAATGCTACTCAGTAACAGAGTAACAGACCAAAGATGGATATTGTTCAAAGACTGATTTTACAGACTCTTCTTTTTTTAAAAAAAATTTCAGTTACTGAATAACTCCAGTCATGGATGGGTTTAATCTTGTTATTCTTTAGCAGCTTTCCAACAGGGGTCTAATGACTGGTATGTGAGCTTTGTACTTGGATTGTGCTTGGCTTAAGAATAAATACATTTAAAAAAAAAAAACAACAAACAAAAAATATTTGCTGCTAAAAAAAATGTTTTCATTATACTGAGAGATAAAATTTACTCTTTAATTTGAAAAGATATGGAATATGAGGCAGTGTCTTGGAGGGGCAGAGGCTATCATTTGATATGCATTTTCACAGTGATTAGCACAAAACACTCCTTATCCATCATTTGGAACTCTAACAAATAAAGTCATATAAATCATAAAAATCAACACTAATAACTATGATATTGCTAGGGGCTGCCATTTTCATTTTTCTTGACAAACTTTACATCAGCTAAGCTACTATCATTAAATTAATAATAAATATCATGCAATGTCTCATCTAACACAGACAAAGGAGGTTCTTCTAGTCAGGGAAGCAGAATGCCAAATGGAAAGAAAGCTAGAAAGATAATTTCTTCTTATTTCCTTTGAGTGCTGGGCTTTTGATGTAAAGCACCTGCTCCTTTTAAATGGCTGCTTCTTTGTAGGATCTTGCTTAACAGGCCACGATGTGGCACAGGCAAAGCTGACACAAGAGACAGACACTGAGGCAAAACACCATGGAGTCCAACAGGGTGGGACACGGTGGCTGCTCAAATAGTCACAGTCATGCAGAAAAACAAGAAACATCCATACGACGCAACAAACAACAGGCAAAAGAAAAGGTTGATATCATCAGCAGAAAAGCATTCTCAACAGAGCAAGCAAAACTGTATAGACCAGCTACATAGAGGTTTGGGAACATCACTATACCTATTTTGTCCTCTATGAGACTGACACACGCAAACACTGGAGGGGAGAAGGGTGGGAGCTAGGTCCTCTCCTGGCAGAAAGACTGGCTGCTTTCTGACCCCTGCCAAACATACTGGTCTATAAAGTGTTTTCAGAAGACATGCATTTCCAATGGGGTCCTACCTGATGATCTGTTGTGCTCCATCAGCTGGTTGTCCTTGCCCAGGCAGATGTCACCCTGTGTGCTATTGCAGGCCATATTCAAGTCTGTCTTGCAGAAGGTGGGTGAGCTGGCTTGAGGAGCAGGAGGGATGTGCTTCTTTCGCTTCCTTGGCAGTTTCTGCTTTGCCATGGCCAGGGAGTAGTACATCCCAAAATTGTTAACTATCACAGGCACAGGCATGGCTATGGTGAGCACCCCTGCCAGTGCACACAGGGCTCCCACCAGCATGCCTGACCAAGTCCGTGGATACATATCCCCATACCCTAGGGTGGTCATGGTGACTACAGCCCACCAGAAGCCAATAGGGATATTTTTGAACTGTGTGTGCTCACTCGCTGATGGGTCATTAGGCTGGGCTCCCACCCGCTCTGCGTAGTAGATCATGGTAGCAAATATCAAAACACCAAGTGCCAGGAATATTATCAGCAGCAAAAACTCGTTGGTGCTGGCTCGCAGAGTGTGACCCAGCACCCTGAGGCCCACAAAGTGCCGGGTAAGCTTGAAGATTCGCAGGATCCTCACAAACCTTACCACCCTGAGGAAACCAAGCACGTCCTTAGCAGCTTTGGAGGAAAGCCCGCTCAGGCCCACTTCTAGGTAAAAGGGCAAGATGGCCACAAAGTCAATGATATTCAAGAGGTTTTTGATGAATTCAAGTTTGTTGGGGGAAAAAATAACACGTACTAAAAATTCAAATGTAAACCATACCACACAGACTCCTTCCACGTATGTCAGGGCAGGATCTGTCTCAATTTCATATTGTAGTACAGTTTCTGTCCCATTGATGACCTGCTCAGTTTTGTTTATAATAGTATTGAAAGCCTCATGCGTTTCCAGGCAAAAGGTTGTGATTGAAACTAGAATGAAGAATAAAGAGGCAAAGGCGATGAACTGAAACAAAAAGAGGGAAAAGAGACATCAGAATCACACAACTCTTCACATTAATACTAACTATGTCAGCAATCATTATAAATCTTTTACTGATTCATCTCCAAATAATTCACAAATTTGTACACATAAAACTTTGCATCTAGGCCAGAGAAGAGTAGACAGCTCTCACACGTAGGCCAGGAGTCTGGGAGCAGGAAAAGTCTTGGTGATGGACACCTGATGAGAACAAATCCTTTAATCTATGCTAAATCATCTGAATTCCATTCAGTTGTCAAAGTACCTTACAAACAGCTCTCATACACACCAGCCACAGCACGATTTAAGACTGTCCACCTCTCACATAGTGGAAAATGGGGCTGACCCTAATGGTCTTGAGATTATGGCCCAGGAATTCACAGCTGGCCTCAAAGGCACCTCAGAGAGTCCTAGGAACAGATCCAAACTCTAGGTTTCCTTTGTATTTTCAATGATTCACAAACAAAGTATATTTACTGACAGAAAATATCTTTCATGTTACAGGTAGAGCTGGTTGCACAGCCTGTTACATTAGCAGTCATTCATCATTCATACTCTTTGGCAGGACTAAGAATAAACCTAGCAAAACCTCTCTTACTGTGATGGCAGAGCTTTGCCAGTGTGGTAGGATACACAATGCTGCTATCGAAGTTACAAATCTAGAACAATCTGAACAAATAGGGAAATACAAATTCAGTTCTAGTAGAGGCACACGAATAGATAAAATACAGTTAAGTGACCTGGAGACAGCCCTCATAGAGGATTGTTAAGGACTTAAAAAACATTTACTGTCTGATCTTCAACTCAGTCATCACGGTCAAGCATTGGAGAAAAGAGAATTTCCAGGACAGGATCTCATAAAAACTAACACTGAGTCAAACAGCTGGGGGGGCAATAAACTTTCTTCTATCCTGTAAAACATGCTAAATGAAAAGGTGTTTTGAGGGTAGTTGTTCCTTTACTGTAATGGTTAACTTCTATTAAATGACAATACATTATCATCATGTTAGCACTCTCACAGTAATGGCATGGTACATGAACAGATCATATTTTTAAATCCCTCCTTGAGCCAGGATTTATAATATCTTGTAAATATGTTTGTTATTCTGGATTTCCAGCTTAACAGATATTTTATAGCCAGTATTATCCTGGAAAAAACTCTTTGAAGACTTGAAGATGCTTGAAGGTGTTATGGGACCAAAGACACAAAAAGATGCCCAGACTGGTCTTTGAAAATGTCTAGGGCCTATGTGCTTCCTCACATATCTATCTTGAAAATTACCATTGCATATCTAGAAAGAAACACATTTCTTTTAAAATGGTAGCAAATGACTAACTTTTTTTGCTTTGGATTTTTCAAATTTTAAACTGTTACATGTTAGCAAAAAAAAAATATATGATAGGGACCTCAGAGCTCGAGGCACACTTTTTAATATTATTCATTTTAGTAGATAAACTTAGTGTGTTTTATGTTTCCCTTAATACTACTTACAAATCAGAGTATCACTCTTTTAATCAGTTAATTCCCAAACTGAAACTGAGTACTTTAAAGAAGCCCAGCAAATATAAAAAAACCATCATATTCTCTACTAACACCCTACTGAAAAGGGCAGTTTACAGTCTGGGTTCCAGTGGTACAGGCAAGAGAAAATGTGGCAGCAGGGTGCTGGTATGTTACCATACCAAAATCTTAAATCTCATTTTAAAAGTCTAAGGGAGATAGAAGAGCAGTCATAAGCAAGAATGCCTCTGTTATGTCACTTTAATCCAGGCTGCAACATTGTGGCAAAACTGATTTTGTGTACTTCAAGTATCAATCACTGAACTTAGTATTAGCCCTCAGTACTATGTGCCACAGGAGTTCATTTAGACTGGTACAATACTAAATGGTTGCACTTTTCTAAAACAAAACGTTAGGTTATGCAACGAAAAGCCTCTACAACCAGTAGAGAGAATTGTTTTTATTCTGAGAAACAAGCTTAAATTTGCAGTGCAGGCCTGGCAAATTTATTATATTCAGACTGATGAGATATATCTATCTATCAAAACCCCCTATATATCTACCTACATCAGATATTTGTGCCTTGTTTATGGCTTCTTTTCCTCAGTCAATGAAACAAAGCTATTACACCAAGCCCCTCAATTACAAACACTCTAAATCTATTACCTTTCAGAAAGGACTGACTCAGGAACAGAACCGAACACTTATCATCCAGTCTGAACTTCTAGTCACGAGCTAAGCAAACTATCTTACACTGTCTGGTGTTTACTGAACAGGTTTTTCTGCCTTTGCCTTTGTCTCCGTTTAGGGC
>VYZX01017694.1:2451-22564 GCA_013401335.1 Brachypteracias leptosomus
AAAAAAAAACCTCAAACACCACAACAAAAAATACCACCTTTCTCCCATCCACCCTTCTTCACAGACTCAACTTCACTCCTTCATTCCCAATTCTTCTATCTCCTCCTCTCTGAGTGATACAGGGGGAAATGGGGAATGTGGTTTGTGGCACTTTGTCTCTGCTACTCCTTCCTCTTCATGCTAGCACCTGACTAGTGTTTTATTCATCTGGATGCCAGTCATGTTAACTTGAATAGCAGAGTATTTTGAAAGACAATGTCAAAAGCCTCTCTAAAAATCAAAGCAAATTCCATCCACCATGCCAGTGGTTTCCCAGGTTGTCACCTTTTGAAGATGGGTGTGACAGGTGCTTTTCTCCAGTCATCGGGGATCTTTCCCATCCCAAGATCTTTCCCAATCTCCACTGCCTGTTGAAGATGGACAAGCCAATATCCTTTCAAGGACATTGGCTAGGTGTCTCAGCATCCTTGGATGTAGATTCTTGGGTCCCAGGGTTTTATTGGGGTTGAATTCTTTCTGAAATCCCTGACTCTGCTCTCATCAATTACTACTACTTGTCCTTGAATCCTGTCTCTAATCATGGATGTGTGAACAAAGAGGGCCCTGAATATCTCATGTCTCATACATGTGCTTAAATGGTCTGGTTAGAAACTTACCCATTCAATTGCTTTGTAGTCATTCACTGTATCAATAGTCAGTGCAAAAACTAGAGGAGAGGGAGATTTAAAAAAATAGAGTGCAATATAGATATTTTTTCAAAAATTTAGAGATTTTTATTTACATTATGGATTCTTTCCCTTAATTTTTCCTCCTTCTACCTCATTTTCTCCCCACTTTTTTTACTGTGTTGACATTATAAGAAGCCCAGTAGGGCTTAAAATCATGCTGAAACCAATTTAAAAAATGTGTAATTCCTCATTCCCTATACTGCAGCAAGAAAAATTAATTTAAGTTAATTGTAATCTGATGCTTATTTGATTGTTCTTTTTCAATAATCAGGGTACTTGAACTCTGATGTAAATGCACTGCTGTGCTTTGAAGTACTCTTGAGGAAAAAAATAATTGAGACCTTGGTTCTTCAAGGCTGAACACATCTCACAAAAGCCAAAAGGTTCCACTTTTACAAATCTCAGTTATGACTGAGAATCTTACTAATTTTTAAAATACAAGATGAATTTGGTTTTTTTATGAGATGCACAAGATCAAGATTTCAAGCAATTTCTGCAATTGCAGAAAGCAATTAGGAAAAAATTGTGATGATGAAGTCAGTGTTAGTCGTGTTGGACCATAAGCAGGGTTCAGACAAGAGTAGCAAGAATATTTTTTTATCTGTAAAACACTCCTTTAAGTGAGGAAACAAAAAAGCACAAACAGAAGCTATTCTATTTATCAGAGTGAAATGTAAGTCTACCTTGGGAGGTTCAGATGGAAGGCAAGTTTCCACAGGCTGTGTTACAGAGGGTAGTCTTCACTGTCACAGTGTTGGCATTTCTGATTCACACCAGTGAAAATCAGAGTTTGCATACCAGGGGAAATCAAGGGTTTACTGTGGGATGAAGGAAATAACTCTCCAGACAAGGAAGCTCAGAAGGAGACTAGAGACTAGTACGTTTCTGTATGTTGTGCCCTGGCCCCAGCCAGCAACTAAGCCCCANGCAGCACACTATATCAGGCGTGCTATATCACTAGCACATTCCTTTATCCCACCATTATGATCTGTTTGTGATCTAGCCACCTTTGCTGACCCATCTTTCTGCTAGACTGAGCTGGCTGGCCCAGTTTGCTCTGCAGCATGGCTATCAGAGACAGTACAGACCATACAGTCAGTGGAAATAGAGATACTACATCAGAGAAATTAAATTAAGCTGTTCTTGTGAACTTCCCATTGAAGACTTTCCCTCCCTCTTTAAGATATAATAGCAACCTAGATGGGAATACATGTGAAGATCTCATGTTACAGGCATGATGAAGATCCTAAAGGAATATATCAGGCAAAGACAGAGTAAAAGACAGCGTTTGGAAATAATTTTCTGCAAACATTTAAATTTTTGAGTTTTTAAGAACGTGTAGGAAATTTTAAGAAGGTGTATTCTTTGTCCAGGACAAAGACTGTGGGTGGTTTTCCATGCTCTAATTCAAGTTTTATATTTTGTCCTCCTCAGGCCTGTGCTATTTATCTAGAAGCAAAACAAGAAGTGGATAATCATAGCTCTACTGAATAAGATCAAAGATCTTCTTGTCCAAAATGTTGTTTACCAGCAGCAGATACCTACAGATGTGTATAAGAACAGAGGAAATTTATGTTGTATCTTCCCTTCTCACTCCATCACCATATACACTTCACCAGCCTCCAGCAATCTGTGAATGATAGATAAATGAGTACATACAGGAAGGGCTCTTTTCTATATGAATATACTTAACTGTAAGTAATCTTCACAACTTAGATTGCTGGAGATTTTGGAAGCAATTCCTGAACTGAGAAAAAACACCCACAACTCATTACATTTTATGAATTACAATTTTCAGGAAAATTCATGTACAAAACATGGTATTTGTTGAGCATTTAAAAATATTTTGCTTCAGCAATGATCTTTTATATACTTTAACTATCAAGAGGGCTATAAAGCCAGTTGTTTTTCAATATAATTAAGAACAAGAACATTTTTTAAAGAAATAAGATGGTTACTCCTTATGTTTTCCAAGGATTTTTTTATTCAATTTAGAACCTGAAAACTTTATTGAAAGTATTTTTCCAGAGAAAGATAGAAAAAATAGTTTTAGATAGAAAAAATAGTGGGGTTTAAGGGATGAGTGTTTTTTAAAAAAACTTCTTGATAGGGACATACTTTCTGAAAAGTGTCACTGCTTAATTTTTCTACGTTTCCTCCCCCAAAACGAGGCAGAGGGAAAGAAGAATTGGTAGGGATATGGATGAACATGGACGAAAGACTGATAAGAACAGTGGAAAATGTCTTTGGGGAGGAAAAGCAGAAAAGATAAATTGCAGAGTAATGTAATACTCCCATATAAAACTCTCAATGCAATAAGATTGAATTATGAGGAAGGTATGATTATGATGTTAAAGAGTAANGTCTAATACGTTATACATAATGTTATTTATTAAACTAAATTATTGCATACTCTTCTCTCATTTTTCTGTTCAATCTGCAAAACATAAGATATTATTAATGAAAAATTAAGAGTTTTTAAATTCTTGAAAACTACATTCTCTAATAATGAATTGAATATAATGGCATACAAAAAGTCAATGATGATATTTGAATACAGGAGTCAGAAAAACTTAGAAGGAGAGAAGATCAACAAAAGCAATTATAAAAGGATGGCATTCATGGAAAACATTGGCATACAAACTAACAGAAGGATTCTGACTTCCTTCACAGCCTGTCTCCCTTGTGCTTTCCAAGGCAAGTTTTTCATCACTTCTGCAATTTGTAGTACCAGAAAAGGAAAAGGAATCGTCATATCAGTCAAATACTTTGTGGTCCTTCATTCCAAGTCTTCCTCCTACCCTTTATCTACCTTTCTGGGGGTTTGTCAGGCACTTAATGAAAACTGTTATTTAGGTGCACAGTTAGAGCAGCTCCTTTGATTTTCTTTTTTAACTCCCTGTAGTTTCATGACCATATGTTCTTTGACATTCTTTTTAATTAGTGACAGATGGATGAAAGAATTTTATATCCTAGACTGAATTTCTTGCTGTTGTGATATTTTTTTTTTAAATGAGGCTTTCCATAGACTATTCATCTCTCAAAATACTTTGACTTCTTATTGGTATTGGCTCCCCTCTCTGCTCTGTCAGTCTTTCTGTGGAGTTTTCAGCAAGAAACACAGGAAAAAAACCCCAAGAATATTCCTCATTTGAACTGTGGGATTTTTATCCTATCTTCAGTGACAGCTGATGAACCTTGTAGGTCTGATCTGCTTCTCATTCTGGTTAGTGTTGTCAGGATTTCTGAAAGAAAGGTCTGGCATTCCACTAAGCAAATTATGGAACAGGTATAGCAAAACGCCACCAACAAAAATGGAAAGCAAAGATTAAGACAGTCTCTCTGGTATAACAGGACAACAATAAATTCGTATTTCCCTTTACTTTAGGACTGAACAAATGCTCCTTTTATGTCTGTTACTTATACACCTTGTGTTTTCTTGCTTTGTGCTGTGTATGTGTGTCCCTACCTTCTCCGCTGCTACAAGTGATAGAGCCCTTTAGGCACTAAGTTCTTTATAAATTTCTTGCAATAGTCTCTCTTTGTTTTGCTGATTAAATAGTACCTTGCTTCCAGTGAATCTGGTACTGAGAGTGCTGTGATTTTACAGGCATTTTCAATATGTCAGTTCTACCTTCTGGCAGACAAAGAAAAAAAAATTTAGCACTTAGCCCTTCATCTGATCAACTAATCCTCTAAAATTTATTTCTTGTGGAAAAAAAAAAAAAAAACAACAAAAACCAAAGATGACCTAGTGTTTTACTGAAGAATATGATTAGTAATGACAAGTAAACAGGCTAGAAATTTTAATATTTGACAGGAGTAAGTGTTAATTGTAATAGGTTTTATTGTGTATATCTTTAAATCATAACTTTGAGATGCATCTACCCAATAATCTCCACAACTACCGAAACCTATGCAGACCTTCAAAAATAAGCTTTTCAGAAGCAGACAGCTTAGTATGACAGGATGGTGACTATTGTAAATCTCAATAAATGTCTTTTCCTAGTTCTCAGCTGGATTGGGATGTTACTGGCCAGTAACAGACCCAAAATTACTAGATGTGATAAAGTGGATGGATTGTGTTGTCTATTACTTGGATAAAACTAGCCATTAGAATCTCTTTGCCCTGCAGAGAGAACAAATAATGTTTTCTTTCATTGTTTGGCCAAAAAAAAAGGTAACAGAAGATAAATTTTGTCATCGTATTCCTTGGAGGATTAATCTGTTAGTATATGAATCTATCTGCTTCTATCTTCTATTAATCTATCTGCTGATTTATATACCTACTCTCTTTATTCATGTTTACTGTTTTTCCTCATTGCTGTGGTCCATTATGATGAGGAGGGCAATTGGAGGAATGTTTTAGCTATTGCTTCAATTTCCTCTTCTCAGAGCCCCTACTAGCAGACAAGAAATAAAATGTAAAAGAACATTTATCCAGCAGGACACCCAGTGATTGGCATTTCTTATCAAGCCACCATGATTTCTTAACTTACTATACTTCTTCCCTGAGTAAAAAATACTGAAAGATTGAAGAGGATAATATATTTTGCATAAAAAAGCCTTTCAGATGAGTTCCTTGAGTATTTACAAAGGAGAAAGAAAAGTTTTTGTTGCTGAGCTATTTGGGAAGAGCAGATTGGAGGCCTACAGCACAGTAGCAAACTGCTGCACCTGTAACTGTTAGACAATTATGAACAGCTGGTGATGATTAGCACAGCAACAACCAATCTACTCAACATATTTCACTCTGATAAAGAAAAGAGCAGGATGCAAAAAAGCATCACAGACTACAGCCTTCACATTTCACAGTGAACCTTGGGGGGGGCAGCCTCTTACCAAAAGGATCTTGAGAATAGAAATAGTGTGCTGCAGATTTATGTTTGCTCTCCTGCTCTTGATTAGGGCAAGCTACAAGAAAAGGTAAAAAGTGACTGACATCACTATCAAATTGTGCAAGTAAAGTGCAGATATATCACTTTACTATGGAGATCAAAGATGGAAGATACCTTTTACACGGTATACTCCTACCACCCTAACAAAAATTGGTGTATGTCTGGATTTTTCTGAGTCTTGCTTCATATTGGTGTATCAATCAAGTAGTGTCTCAATTCTTTAAATAAACTATAAGACAGCACAAAAAATAACATGTCATATAACTTTTGGAACATGGATCATCCAATTTACTTAAGGAGCTAGAAAGTTAAGTTTCAAGTCTGAGTTAAGTTTCAAGTCTAAGTTGCAAGCTCATCCCCTGAAAGCTGTTTAGTTCAAGCCAAGATGGATTCCCCAGTTGTACCAGATGAATGACTGTCAGGCAATGAACTGGCAGAATAGACTGAGTAGAGTGATCTCCCTGTCTTTATCTTCACCTACAAGATTATCCACTCTTTTTATCCCCCTGTCCTGTTGAGGAGGAGTAAGTGAGCAGCTGGGTGGATGTCTGGAAGCCCACCAAGCTTGACCCTGGCAAGGAGCTACTGCTGTTCCTGTGGTTACAACAAAGCCTCTCCATTTATTAGTTCAAATAATGATGTCCATTTAGAGGAGAGCTAGGAAAATAAACAATCCCAGATCTTGCACAGTTTAACCTATAGGTTCTGGATTCCCTTCTGAATTAAAACCTACAGCGCTTAGAATATTTGTTTCTCCAGCTAGGTGATTTGGAGGATCAGGTCTTTGTACACTAACTTGTATCCACAATGTTTGTAGTAGAGCCATGGGCTTTAGGGTGTCTGTAGAACTATTTCTCAGGTAAATCCATTATATTTGTACACCTAGGATGACAGCTTGCTTGAATAAAAAGTGTTTGCTGCTGTAAAGGTCACAAAAGTAAGATAATGCTCTCTTGGATAGAGAGGCAGAGAGAGGGAAGTAGATAAGCCAAGTCCATCAGAGAAGCATAAGCCAAGTGCACCACAGAATCATAATTTATCAGAAGGTGACTTTGTGTTACTCTTTCAGATCAAATGACAACGCTGAGACTAAATGGACTCATAAAAAAATTAATCACAGATATATGGAATTTTACAAATTACACATCTTCCATGTTCTGTGGTAGAGATGACACAGCCCAGGGGAGAATTCAGGTGGGGAAGTGTAATGTGGCCATGCTCTGTCTAGTCACAATAGCAGTACTAGTAAAAGTAGGGTCATGGAGTCCCCTGAGATTCCTCCCAAAATGACTTTGGATATAGTCAGTTATAGAACTGGATAGAAAATATCCAATTCTTATTCAGCTCATTCTGATTCACTTGGCATCTAAAGCGAACTGTCACCATTGCTGATGCTCACAGTTTGCTCCTCTCCTTTGCAGCTTTCACAGTGATTGACAAGTTGTTTATGCTCAAGGATCTTCTCTGTTCTTATTACAAACCTAATTCCTCTTCCTATAGGGTTAGCTGAAGTTCACGTGCTAACACTCCTGTCAAATGGACCTAATTTATGCTAACTGCTGGAGTTTGTTAATTCCTAATAAAAATAAAATTTATAGGTGATAAGCTCTAGGCCAGGCTTGCACTCAGTTTTAAAAAGAGTGATTTGACCATTTTCTGTGTAGTCTTGTTGGCCTTTGCCCCCAGCAGAGATTGGATGGGTCAGTTTGACAGCTTTTTATATAAAATAAATGTACAAAATAAATAAATGAATTTATGAAGTCTCCATTTTGCAGCATGAACAAAGCTCTTGGACAGAGTTATGTGAATAATTCATTCTTGAGTTCAAACTCATAGTCTGAACTGCAGTATTTTATTTCTAATGAATCAAAACATCTGAATTTCCTGCTTCTACATTGAGAGGAAGGCTCAAATTATACATGAGGAAATCTGAGTAATTTTTTTCAAAATATCATCTTTATCTTTGGGAATCACTTTTGCTTCCTATTCTAGATAATTAAACAAACAAATTAATAGTGAAAGTGTTTGTGTTTAAAGAAAAATTACAAATAATCTCATGCAAAGCACAGAAAAGACAAACCCAAAATCACATATACAGTCAGACACATGATAGTGTCTGAATAGGTGTCCTAAGTTGGGAGAAGTTGCTAGAAGAGTGGTTTTTAAAATATAGCTTAATAGGTTTATGAAAATGCATTGATTTACTGACAGAATAATAGCACAATAGACAAAATGGTTACATACAAGACCTTGTAAAGAAATATGTGAAGTGTTGCAGTCTTAGTGAAAGACCTTCAAGTGGAACTCAAATGAAGCTGCCAGACACTGGAAGGCTTTTTATTCCTGAAGACAAAGGCATCACAAGTTCTTCCTTCCAGCAGCTGAATTCAGCTACATTCAGATGAGAAATTAGATGTAAATAAGACCATACTCTTCTTGTAACCTGAATAAGATGCCAAGATAAATAACCATGGAAGAGTTCAGCCAAAGATATATTTCACTGTTTGTGCCTGAAGTATGTAGACTTCAAGGGTGGTCTTTAGAAACTTTTGTTGTCCAGCTTAGTGAGCATTAAATTATAACTTAAAGGAAATAAAATATTCAAAATTTGGATGAAGTTTTAAGATAAAAATCTAACACAGAAGCACAAAATGGCTGAAGTATGAGGGCACCTCTGGACACCCTCTAGTGCCATTCCCTGTTTAAGTGAAGCTAGCTAAAGCAGGTTGCTCAGGTCCACATCTGGTTGGAGATTGAAAGTCCTGATTACATGTCAGTCTGAGGTGAGTTGCTCCAGAGCCGGCCTGACCCACAGCAGAGCAGTAGATCTCAGTGTACAGGGAAATTCCTGAGGCAGAGAAACACCAGGGGAATAGAGACCTGCAGGGAGCCCCAGCAGCTCTGGAGGGAGATGCTGATGAAGTCTGGTCATTGCCAGGGCAACAGCGACCATCTCCATGCCTGTAGAAAGTGGGCTGGGAGGCACTGTGAGAAGGAACACTGCAAGCAGAGCAGGCAAACAGAGCATAGTGCAGCAGTGCAGCAGTTTGCATGGAAGGGCTCACAGGAATGACACTGAAAGCTCTGCCAGTTCTCACCAGGGAGGGATGGTTTCCACCTGCCAGAAAGCCATGGCCTCTCTAATCTCTGCACTCACCACGACTGAGGCAGCTGCCAGACCAGTGAGAACGTGGAGCCACTCAGGTGCCAGGCTGCAGGATGTACCTGGTTCTTACACTAGTACAGGGCAGCAACCATGAGCACAGCTGTGGGAGATGTGCCCAGGTAGAGGAACTGCTCTGCTTAGTAGCAGGGCTCCAGGAGGAGGTAAGTAGATTGAGGTGTACCAGGGAATGTGAGAAGATTGACCACTGGAAACACATCCTGCCTTTCCTGAGACAGACCCAACAGGCAGACAAGATAGAGAACACGAAGGATTCCCTGTCCCCTCTGCACCTGACTGAACATAGTGACCTGAAGGAGAGGGGTCAATGGTGACAAGTTCCTGCAGGCACATCCCCTCAACAACAACCCCATCTTTCCAGGTGCCCTTGCATAACAGATATGAGGCCCTGCAAGTGGAAGTGAACAATAATGAGGACAATGGTTTGTCTAGCTTGTAAGTGTTGCTGAGATTAAGTTGAGATACACCCTACATCAAAACTACTTCTACAAAGAAAAAAAGATGGGCCATGGTCATAGGTGACTCCCTTCTGAAGGGAACAGAAGACCTGATATGCAGAGAACTAGAACTTCGTCTGGATACTGCCATAAAAGGCAATAAAAGTTGTTTCTACAAATACATTAACAGCAAAAGGAGGATGAAGGACAATCTCCATCCTCTATTGGATGCGAGGGGAAACAGAGTGACCAACTGCGAGGAAGAGGCTGAGGTAACTAATGCCTTCTTTGCCTCAGCCTTGAAGAGTAAAACTGGATTCCTCTGAGTGCACAGGAACCTGAGCGGGAACCAAAACAATTCTATGATTCTAAGATGGAGACTCCACAGCCCCTCTGGGCAGCCTATTCCAGTGTCTTACCCAGCTCACAGTTAAAAATGTTTTTTTCTTTTGTTTAACTGTTTTTCAGTTTGTGCCTATTGCCTCTTGTCCTTTCACTGAACACCACTGAGACCTTCCTTCTTCCTTTCAGCTGTGTCAGGACTTTATAGTAAGAGGAAATCAGATTTAATTTTGTCTGAACAAACACACACGCATTGAGCAAAGAGGAGCTGTTTCTTCACAGTTATTTTTGTAGCTGCATTTTAATTCTTGAAAAATGTTGAAATCATTAATATCATTTAGTATTACAGTATCATCTAGAGGTGCCAGCTGAAAATAGTTCTGTAGATAATGTTAGAAAGAGATCTTATTATTCAGATGTAATAATCTATTTAGGCAAGGAAAAAAAAAAAAAGAAAAAAAGAAACTGAAACAAGTTTTTCCTTCATTTGCATGATAGACAGTTATCAGAACTAGAGACAGATCTTGCTGCTTTTCATTCAAGCCAGACTGCAGTTTTTTGCTAGAAGCACCCACACCATTTAGATTTTACACTCTGTAATTCCATGTTGTTCAAAACTTTGTCATTTTTTTCTTGTGAGTGAACGTTGGCTTATTAGAACCATTCATTATTAAAAAACATCTTGTTTATACACAATCTCTTCTATAAAATAAGCGCAATATATGTTTTTAGTTTAGAATGTATTTATTTAATTCTTAACTGAGAAAATTAGCTTGCTTTCAGACTATAAACTTTCATATACATGAAAAGTTACTAAAGCCTGGATGGAAGTTTGACTGGTTTATAGTAATTTATGCTCATGCGACCTGGTGTTTATTTTAAAATAATNCAGTAGATCTCAGTGTACAGGGAAATTCCTGAGGCAGAGAAACACCAGGGGAATAGAGACCTGCAGGGAGCCCCAGCAGCTCTGGAGGGAGATGCTGATGCAGTCTGGTCATTGCCAGGGCGACAGCGACCATCTCCATGCCTGTAGAAATTGGGCTGGGAGGCACTGTGAGAAGGAACACTGCAAGCAGAGCAGGCAAACAGAGCATAGTGCAGCAGTGCAGCAGTTTGCATGGAAGGGCTCACAGGAATGACACTGAAAGCTCTGCCAGTTCTCACCAGGGAGGGATGGTTTCCACCCGCCAGAAAGCCATGGCCTCTCTAATCTCTGCACTCACCACGACTGAGGCAGCTGCCAGACCAGTGAGAACGTGGAGCCACTCAGGTGCCAGGCTGCAGGATGTACCTGGTTCTTACACTAGTACAGGGCAGCAACCATGAGCACAGCTGTGGGAGATGTGCCCAGGTAGAGGAACTGCTCTGCTTAGTAGCAGGGCTCCAGGAGGAGGTAAGTAGATTGAGGTGTACCAGGGAATGTGAGAAGATTGACCACTGGAAACACATCCTGCCTTTCCTGAGACAGACCCAACAGGCAGACAAGATAGAGAACACGAAGGATTCCCTGTCCCCTCTGCACCTGACTGAACATAGTGACCTGAAGGAGAGGGGTCAATGGTGACAAGTTCCTGCAGGCACATCCCCTCAACAACAACCCCATCTTTCCAGGTGCCCTTGCATAACAGATATGAGGCCCTGCAAGTGGAAGTGAACAATAATGAGGACAATGGTTTGTCTAGCTTGTAAGTGTTGCTGAGATTAAGTTGAGATACACCCTACATCAAAACTACTTCTACAAAGAAAAAAAGATGGGCCATGGTCATAGGTGACTCCCTTCTGAAGGGAACAGAAGACCTGATATGCAGAGAACTAGAACTTCGTCTGGATACTGCCATAAAAGGCAATAAAAGTTGTTTCTACAAATACATTAACAGCAAAAGGAGGATGAAGGACAATCTCCATCCTCTATTGGATGCGAGGGGAAACAGAGTGACCAACTGCGAGGAAGAGGCTGAGGTAACTAATGCCTTCTTTGCCTCAGCCTTGAAGAGTAAAACTGGATTCCTCTGAGTGCACAGGAACCTGAGCGGGAACCAAAACAATTCTATGATTCTAAGATGGAGACTCCACAGCCCCTCTGGGCAGCCTATTCCAGTGTCTTACCCAGCTCACAGTTAAAAATGTTTTTTTCTTTTGTTTAACTGTTTTTCAGTTTGTGCCTATTGCCTCTTGTCCTTTCACTGAACACCACTGAGACCTTCCTTCTTCCTTTCAGCTGTGTCAGGACTTTATAGTAAGAGGAAATCAGATTTAATTTTGTCTGAACAAACACACACGCATTGAGCAAAGAGGAGCTGTTTCTTCACAGTTATTTTTGTAGCTGCATTTTAATTCTTGAAAAATGTTGAAATCATTAATATCATTTAGTATTACAGTATCATCTAGAGGTGCCAGCTGAAAATAGTTCTGTAGATAATGTTAGAAAGAGATCTTATTATTCAGATGTAATAATCTATTTAGGCAAGGAAAAAAAAAAAAAGAAAAAAAGAAACTGAAACAAGTTTTTCCTTCATTTGCATGATAGACAGTTATCAGAACTAGAGACAGATCTTGCTGCTTTTCATTCAAGCCAGACTGCAGTTTTTTGCTAGAAGCACCCACACCATTTAGATTTTACACTCTGTAATTCCATGTTGTTCAAAACTTTGTCATTTTTTTCTTGTGAGTGAACGTTGGCTTATTAGAACCATTCATTATTAAAAAACATCTTGTTTATACACAATCTCTTCTATAAAATAAGCGCAATATATGTTTTTAGTTTAGAATGTATTTATTTAATTCTTAACTGAGAAAATTAGCTTGCTTTCAGACTATAAACTTTCATATACATGAAAAGTTACTAAAGCCTGGATGGAAGTTTGACTGGTTTATAGTAATTTATGCTCATGCGACCTGGTGTTTATTTTAAAATAATGAACAAACAAGTTGCTACTTCAGTGAATTATGGGAAAGCAGATCATAGAATTGTCAGGGTTGGAAGGGACTTTAAAGATCATCTACTTCCAACCCCCCTGCCATGGGCAGGGACACCTCCCACTAGAGCAGGTTACTCACAGCCCCATCCAGCCTGGCCTTCAAAATTTCCAGGGATGGGGCTTCCACCCCCTCTCTGGGCAACCTGTTCCAGTGGCTCACCATCCTCATGGTGAAGAACTTCTTCCTAACATCTAATCTGAATCTACCCACCTTTAGTTTTGACCCATTCTCCCTAGTCCTACCACTCCCCAACATCCTAAAAAGTCCCTCCTCAGCTTTCTTGTAGCCCCCTTAAGATACTGGAAGGCCACAATAAGGTCCCCTCGGAGCCTTCTCTTCTCCAGACTAAACAACCCCAACTCTCTCAGTCTATCCTCGTAGGAGAGGTGCTCCAGTCCTCTGATCATCTTCATGGCCCTCCTTTGGACACGATCCAGCACGTCCAGACCTGCAGTAACTGCACTGTTACCTTCTCACACGTACTTTTTCCTAAAATTAGATATTGGGTTTTTATTTCAAGTACTTAGAAATTACTTAATGAAGTCTTACCATGTATTTCTCATAAAGACATTGTAAATGACCATAGTAGAAATGTATAGATCTCCTGTTACCTCTGTGACATTGTTACTCACATCTTAAAGATGTGCAGAAATCTTGGCTCCAGCAATATCAAGAGCCATTTTGATTGGTCCATTAGGATGAATGGCTGAACTCTGGTTGCTGGTCCACCCCACTAAACAGTAACAATGACAAAACTATTTTTGCAAGCTCTTGACCATAAAATTACATCATATTAGCTACAAATGTAATGAGAACCATAATTCACTGAAATTTCTGCTAATACTGAAAAAAAATCCTAGGGAAATTCAGTCTTTATTTTGGGTTCATAATGAAATTCAAACATAGAAGCTTTGATCGTCATCTCCTGAAGACAATATCTATGTGCTATGAAAAACTGGTAAGTATTTTAGAAGAACATTAACACATCTTCTTACATTATGCAAATAAGAGAAAAGACAACTTCATTTTTAAAACTTGTGTGTTCAAATCCCAAGTCGGTAACATTGGAGTTGTCTTGAATAGTATCAGAAATTTGAGTGAAAAAATCTCAAATTAATTTGAATTATTTAATATTTACTTTTATGTTTAGACATGCTTCTGGTTCATAAACAAACTTTCCACTTTCACTACTGATATTCTGCTATATCCTTTTATTTCAGGCCATGCTGCAGAGGTAATAGATACTACTTAATGTTACTGTTGATTCAAAGAGAAGTGATAACTGAAAAATATCAACACAGTCATTGGCTATGCTTAGAGAAAAAAAAAAGAGAATGCCTTAATATTGCTGAATGAAATTTATGGTTGTTATTGATATCATCATTAATGGAAAGTATCAACCAGGAAACAGTGGAACCAGAGTTTTTTTCCTGTGATAAGACACACAGAAAAGACTGAGTCAAAGCCTCCGGAAGAATAGTAACAAATGAATGGATGAAAATGAACATTTAATCTTCCAAGAGTACTATTGCTCTGTTTTGTTCTTTTGGCATTAAATAGTTGATTTTTTCACACAAATTTTAAATTTCTTCTGGTCTTGTCCATTATGTGACAAGAAGTATTTTCCAATAAGTTTTTAACAAATGCAGTTTCATAATTAATTTCACTGGATCCCTAATCTTTTTGCTCCTCAGTTTCCATGATGCATGTAACGCATGACATTTATTACCTCACTGAAAGATTTTAGGAACAAGTTCATGTATTTGGTGCATTTAGCTCTGGTCAATACTACAGACCTATTTATGTACGAGACAGAAACACAAACTGCATCTGACCAAGGAACTTTGACCAGAAACCTTCAGTATTGATACTACTCTGCAACTGATAGATCACAAATCATAGAGCATTTACTATAGCTAGGTAAATGTGAAACACTTTCTTGCTTTATTCTCTGGTGTTTTGATACATTTATCTTTTGTTCTTTGCAGAAGCAATTTAGATGGTTTTGAACTCTCTATGACTCATAGCTGAGCTGCCTTTTATTGAAAAATATCAGGGGCAGAAGAGATGAAATGCAAAAATGTGGAAAGACCCAGCGCTTAGTCTCATCTTTGTCTTGTATCTTTCTCCTTGAACTCNTCCCTTTTAGCATTCTGGAAAGTGTTTGATCAGTGTTCCTTATATGCTGATACATTTACTAACGATAGTAACACACTTCTGTTTCATTTAGAAATTTCTTTTCAACTTCATAGGATTCTTGTAATTGAATTTGTCCTCCTCTACCTACAGAACAAGTCACAGTGATGACTATAAAAATCTCTTGCTTATTTTTTTTACTAGAGTCACATATAACCAGCCTGATTTCCAAGGCAGCCTATTTCAATGCAATCACTTTAAACTGGCATTTCCCACAGTGTGTCATCTTGCTTCCAGCGTATACACAAAGTGTGCCTTTTTCTTCAAGGTCAGAATGTGACTTAAGATGGATTTTTATCTCCTTTGACCTTCTCTTCCCTTTCCCTTTGTCTTGTAATACGTGAAGCTTCAAAATTTTTAAAATTGCAAAATAAGTGAAATCCTTTCAAGATTTCACAGCACATCTCAATTTCTTTAAGAGAAGACAGTAGCTTTGTGCAGATGAAGCAAATGTGTAGTTTTCTCACCTGTTGCTTGCACTTCTAAGCCTTTCCATTTGTTTCTTTGACAGAAACAATACTTCTGAAGAGCTGTGCCTTTATGGCCTAATCCTACTAACTCTTTTTACATGTAACTCTTCTGCAAGTCAGTGAAGGCTCCATTGGCACAGAACTGGCTGTCTCTGTCAGAGAAGATAAAATGAACATATTTCAGCTCTGTGTAATGCAGAATAATATGTATCTTGGCTCAGATGAGTTTGCTTGATTCATTTGAATCTTAAAGGTTTCAAGAAGTAGCTGCCATATTGACAGTCTTTCTCAAGTGTACATTAGCCCTAAGTGGATTCCAGGAGCAAGGTATCCTCCTATTCTATCCTTCTGAAACCCCAGCCTTTCAAAGGGTATTTTAGATGTGATGAGGAGTATATCCTCTACTTGAGCTCAGAACATCCTAGAATCAGAAATTTTTAGGTTGACAATCTCTAGATAATTCATTTGTGTGTATAATTCTTCATTCATATCTATAGCCCAGTCTGAAGACAGAAATTCCTACAGTCTTCCACAACACAAATTGCAATGTGTATTACACAGGCAATGGGATTCAAACAGTGCTGTCAGCCCCAAAACAACCTGGGCAGAGTGTTGCCAGCAAAGGAACTGAAAAAACACTGACCTTGTAACACAAAATGTCTTATTTGTATTTAAGCTAACTCAGTGTTAACATAAATTAAATTGACGCAGCTTAGAAATCACAAGTGAAAGAAAATGTAAAGTGAGAGTCAACCATCCATGACACATGCATTAAAGCATCTTGATGGAAGAAACTGTCTCTGCATAGCACCTTTAAGACTGTAAAACATGATTTACGGGTGTAGAAGGCAAAGAAAAAAACAAAAGAAAGAAAATCCTGAACCAAGAGCATTAACATAGGACATGAGCAGCACAGGAACCTGAGGAATCACACAATTCAAACTCACCTAAAGTGACAATTATGATCTCATTAACCTTGCTTAGATTAAAATTTGCTTTTCTGTGATAAAGGTTCAGTACATTATAGTTTTCAATAATGAAGCCACATGTTAGATTTAAATGCACTTGTGTTTTGAAGCCTCATGGTAAGACTGAATACTTAGGTGCCTTCCCTGTGGACATTCCCCTGCCCAACCTCCTTAAGAGCCAGCTGTTGAGCAAACTGATGTGTTCTTTCAATCAACTGCTTTGATTAGTATGTGGTAACAGCCTTTGGGGCATAACAAACCCAGAAACATTGTGTGGAAAGTAATCATTTTCCATTTAGTCTAATAAGCTCCTTTTCCTCATGAGATTTCCTTCAGTTTAAAATCTTTCTGGGAAGATGTTGCTTGCCATGCACACTGGCTCTACTGTGTGCAGGCAGGAGAGTATTTCCTTCACACATGGGGTATGCTGGAATATGTGTGGATTAAGAGTAGCAGGCTTTGCACAGCTGCTCCCACATCGCTCCTGGGCAAGCATAACTTTGCCTCTGAGATGCCCAGAGTATAATAACAATATTAATAACTGCAGGATGTTCCAAACAGTTAGGAGGATCTCTTAGTGTTTATTCTCTCCCATAGGAAGAGATAAATGGTGAACAGATAATATCTTTTTCTGCCACAATCACAGTTTAGATTTGACCTATGAACAGTGTAACAATGACTCCAGGCTGCATCATTCAGGATGTGTGAACACAAAGATCCTCCAAGGTGAGGTTAGTTAACACAATTATCGTAGAAATTAAGGGAGAGATTTTGAATGCCATATTCACTTGTTAAGCTAAATTAAATACTAGAAATTGTGGTGAGACTTCATATACATAGCAGATGAATCATGAGGGCCACAGCAAGACTTCCTGCATCTTTTTTTTTTAGTGCTTGGCACTGTAGAGGGTTAAGGTTCTGAAGAAACCCATACTCTGATTGGTTTCATACTAGGGAAAATGATGTAATCTTTGCTATTTGATTGTCTTAGAAGCAGCCCATTCAGCTCACTCTAATTTCCATTGATTAGGTTTTGAACAATTAAGTAAAAGGATTTTCTCTGCTTACTGTTGCTCCCCCATCCTTTCCAGGTCTATGTTGAATTGGCTTAGCCTGTACTCTGACAAATAAGCAGGAGGTATTTATTATATCAGGCATTCATTCCCATTAGGTCTCCACCTCTATTTTTTGCTGCTGATATTCCTGTAGATACTGTTCTTTTCCTTCACATCTGTCACTATTTGAATGGCAGCTAAGTTGGTTTTGCTCACTTTAAGCCTGGACGCTTGGGCAATGTCTCTGTGCTGCTCCTGGATAGCTTCTGTATTTGTGCTAACTCAGGAGCTCCCTTCTCAGCCAGTCTGGCTTTCAACCATGGCAGGTCAACTTAACTGCACGTTGGAAAGGACAGACCTTGTGTTTTGAGGAAGCTGTCCTTAGAGATCAGTGAGCTCTGCCAAGCTTTTTGTGCCTCAGAACAGTCTCCCGATGCACATGTACTACCAGTTTCCTGAACAAGCCTGCTTTACTGAAGACATGGATCATTTTTCTGCTACCATACTACTTCATTTATGTTAGGTTTTTGTGCTCCACCACCTCATGGTCACTGTAGAAAAGTCTACTACTAATCGCTGACCACTCCTTTCTTATTCACGAGTAGCAGATCCAGCAGGGTACAACCCTTAGGCTGTGTCTCCAGCACCTGCAGCTAAAAATTATCNAATCCCAAAGGGCTAACGTGAGCAATGTACCAATTATTTTCTGTGCTGCAATTATATTTTCTGCCCTGAGAGAATGGAACACAATATTGCTGCATGTAAAAAAAACAAAAGTTAAAGAAGAAAGAAAAAAAAAAGANACTACCAGTTTCCTGAACAAGCCTGCTTTACTGAAGACATGGATCATTTTTCTGCTACCATACTACTTCATTTATGTTAGGTTTTTGTGCTCCACCACCTCATGGTCACTGTAGAAAAGTCTACTACTAATCGCTGACCACTCCTTTCTTATTCACGAGTAGCAGATCCAGCAGGGTACAACCCTTAGGCTGTGTCTCCAGCACCTGCAGCTAAAAATTATCTGTTGTCTCCAGAAATTTCCTGGATTGTTTATGCCCTGACATGATACTTGCTCTTCTAGCAGATCCTAATTTAACCCTCTAGCACTCTTAATGAATTAGTGTCATTATTGAAAGTAAAGGAGAAATGGTGTTTTACNCATTTTTGTACAAGAGAAGTATCACTGCAAATATTAACTATTCCATTTCACTAGGAAGTGAATTACAGAACACACACCTGTCTAATTAGCACTTTGTAATTTTAAGACAACTTCATCCAAATAATTACATTTACAAACATAAACATGGCCAAAAACCTTCACCCACAAGTTTCCACAAGTCTGTGGAAACTCCTGAATCTAAAAGGCTGATGTCCTACTACTACAAACAGTTGCATCATAAAATTATTTTCTAAAGCTTATCAAATGACACATTAAATAAAATATTATCTTTCTTTATGCTATATCTTTTGGAAATCTCCAGAGTCAAGATGTTTTGGAAGTTCCAAAACTTTCCTCTTAGTTCCAGTTTAAGCATGTTTCCAAATTTTGTTCTGGTATGAGAGACGTTCTGTTTAGATTTTTTCTGTTACATTTGCCTTCCTTTTTATATGTGCAGAGAAAACAAATGTTTTGTCTCTACCAGTGATATTAGAGAACTTTGGATTCAATAATGTTTCTCTCAGTGCCACTCACTCTGAGCTCTACTACTTATTTGTGTATCGGTTATTGTCTGTGCTCCGTATTCACAGCTGGATTAATATCTGCCTCAATGGCACTGAACAAATGCTTTTCAGTCTGTGTCCAGAAAATCATGGGATTTCTAGGCACAAGAGGTGCTCATCTGATATGATCTGTCTTTATTAAAAGAATCTTTCATTTTATTCCCTGATGTGGTCAAACCAGTTTTCTTACAGTTGACCTGATAACATGTTCTTTTATATATATATATGTATTTAAACATAGTGCCTTTGGATAAGGAATTGAAATTACCACTACTGTGTTAGAGAAATTATAGATACTCATATATGTTCCTCTGAGAGATGTTAACTGTATCCCAAGGGTGCCACATCCCAGTGCTCCAGGCTCTTACACAGCAGGTGTTTCTAAAAATGAATGGGGTCCTTCAGATCCTTCTCACTTTAATTAGGTTTATGGCATTCAATCTGTAATCCCAGAAGTCTTAATCTCATTATACATCATCTGCATGTTCCTTGGACTGAGAGGGACAAAGGTATTTGAAGGTGTAATCCAATCCTGAATAAGGTCAGAGAAAGGAGGGGGGGAAAGTGTAAGGAATTTGATCGTTACCTGCTTTTGTTTGCCGTGTGGTGAGGCAGAGAATCATCACCACACAGGGAAAACACACAAGGAAAGCTTGGTTAACATTCCACAGATGACTTGATCTTGCTTGATATCGAGCAGCATATTCTCAGTCCAGAAGTATGCATAAGCATTGGATTAATTTTAATCAAGCAAATTGTTAAATGGATTTAAGCTGTCCTCTGACTGTGTTATTTATATAGATTATTGATATGTTTCATGGTAGTAATACAAAGATTAGACTGGAAACAGAGAAGCAGAGGACAGGGGATCTACTTAAGTAGTTCTNCACAGATGACTTGATCTTGCTTGATATCGAGCAGCATATTCTCAGTCCAGAAGTATGCATAAGCATTGGATTAATTTTAATCAAGCAAATTGTTAAATGGATTTAAGCTGTCCTCTGACTGTGTTATTTATATAGATTATTGATATGTTTCATGGTAGTAATACAAAGATTAGACTGGAAACAGAGAAGCAGAGGACAGGGGATCTACTTAAGTAGTTCTAGAAATATCAAGCTTAATTAG
>VYZX01017694.1:55601-70350 GCA_013401335.1 Brachypteracias leptosomus
AGTGTAATGGGCCTCAGATGAGTTAAAATAAAAAAAAAATAATCTAAATTTAATCTTTATCTGTTTTCAGTATCCCTTCAGCTAAGATAATGTGCCAGTTCTAATGGGTGAGTACCTTGTTTAATGAAAGTAAAGTGTCATCATCTGAAGGATTACCTGGGTTCAGGCTTTCTGCATATGTATTTACTTTTCTGTTCATACATCTGTTTCTTCTGACAGCACTCTACCCTCATTCCCAAATCTGTCTAGTCTTCTTTCAAAATGACTAACTTTACATTTGACTGTTAATTCTATTTTTCAGTATCCAGGGTGTATGCACTCAGGAGCTTCAGGGTTTTAGATTAACCTTAAGTTTGAAAACACGTTAAGTAAACATGTGGTTTAATATGTGATCAAAGGGCAGCATCTTTCCCAAGTAAGTATTTTCCCCACGCAAGTACTTCCCTATAATAAAGAAATAAATGAAATTAAACTTGACATTCAGAAGATCCCCAAATGCCTGAACTGTGTCATGGAGACTAGAAAAGTCTTCCCACAACTTCTGTCTAAAGCCCGATTGATCAAAGAGCCGTATTCTGGTCTGTCTCAATGGTGCTGCTCAGCGGACTTCGAATGAAAGCAGGAGGAAAGGAAACATGACACCAAGGGAGGAATAAAGCAAAACAAAAGAGAAATTCTCTTGATATTCACTCTGTGTGTCACTTTGAAGGAATTATTTATCCACTTTAGTTAAGTTATTCTACTTAGTAAAATGAAAAGGTTTAATATTAACAAGAATGTTCTGAGGGCATATTCATTTAAAGGTAGATCCTCAGTAGGTGTAAATTAGTGTAATTTGATGGAATTCATAGCCTGACCTCAAGCTTCCCCAGATGAGCATCTGGTCTATTGCATGTCATGTGTTTTAGCAGGCTAAGTATGAAAATTAAACCATTCAAATAAGCTTTATTTTTGTGTGTGTGATTTTCTGTCCTCAAATCATAGCTGGTAGCTTGTTAATAGCCCCAGTAACTTACACTTAATTTGTTACAGAGTCTCTTCTTATATTGCACTAGACTAAAATCCTTTAACCTTTCTCTATGACACATCTCAAAGGATATTATTCTTGCTGCTCTGCTTCTTACTAGCTCAAGGGCAATTATGTTCTTGCTGAGATATTACAACAAAAGCTGCAGAAAGTGCTCTGGGTGAGGTATAACAAGTGCCTTTCACAGCAATAACACCACCTCCTAAGAGTTATACTACCCTCCCATCGAACAGTAAGATGGAATTCTCTTCATTTTCTCGTTGGGAACCATATATTTCATGACATATTTAAAGGACATTTTTAACATTTCCTCCATTTTTTCTTTTTCTGGTTTGTGTTTGGCCTCTTTAAAGCAATTTTAATTCAGAAGACTTTTTTCCTACCTACCTGCATGATTCAGCCTTTTCCTCATTAATTTTTTGGGTATAATTTTACTATGATTAATTACTTTAATTCAGTAGCATTCAGAAGACTAGTAGCTAAATGCTATTGTTTTGCATATCAACAGACAGTCCTTGCTCCAAAAAACTTCCTGCAAAAGGAGGGAAGAGAATGAGGGAAGACATTCAGGCCTCTGTGAACTCACTATCAAGACCTGGCTGAACATCAGTCAAGTCAGAGTCTCACACAGAGACATTATATCCATATGCCATGTCCTGCAGCACCTCTGTGTCTTAACCAGTAGCTGCTGAGTATACAGGTTTGTCCTCTCTTCTCATCATAAAAATAAAATACATAAAAAATAAAGATACTTTTCCATCTAATAAATGTCAAGTAACCCTCTAAAGTATTGTATTGTTAATCACGAACATTCCATTTGTCAATCAAGTCAATCAATTATACTTTAAAAAAATATTCTTTGACAGAATTTCTGAATTGGTATCCATCAGGAAAAAGAAGTTGTCTTTCATTTCATATTCCCACCTCTTCATATTGATCAGTTTAATTAGCTGACTCATTCCATAGACTTTTTTACAAGAATGGATAGAACATGTGATTCTCTTTTTAATTCAGTAATCCATATTTTTTTTAAAAAACCCCTACATGTCCCTTAAAGGCTTTCAGTCATTCCATGACTTGTCAGTTTGACATTCTTAAAAGAACTCACCTTTTTGACTGTAAAAGTGACTAATCATAATTTCTTTTATATACGTGTTTTGGAATTCCTAAAGGAAGCTTCTCTGGAAGTCATTTCTTCATTTCAGCAAAATTCAATTCTTCACCCCTCTCCCCATTTATGTTAGCTGATGATAATTATTTAATATATTTGCTTTTTCCTTTGTCCTCCAATTCCCTATAACCATTCTTAAGAGAATTCATCTTTCATTTCACCATTGTTTACTTTCCCTAGCATGAAATCACATTATTTGTTCAACATCCTGTTATTCAAAGATCATTATATTTTCCCCCTCCAAACAATTTCTTTGTTATTTCCACTTCCTCCCAGAGCAAGCCACATCCACAAATTATTAGGTTCTGAGTAACTTTTAAATGCTTTTGATCAATCTTTTTTATTTTTGTTTACATCTTGGTCTAATCACATTGGTTTGTGCCTCATGCTGCCTTTTTGACAATTAGGACACTATTTATGAAACAAATGGATTATTTACATGACAATAACTTGTAAGTAATGTGTGCTTTCTTTGTAATTTGTTAGGTTTCAAGATTTATCAAAACCCTTCCTTGACAGCTGTCTCCTCTACAGGATGGAGAAAATGAGGGCTTAATATACGCTGTGATTATTTCCTTTTAGCACACATTACAGACTAATGAAGCCACAACAAAATGACTATTCCTGAAATTATAAGAAATAAGGATAAGTCAGGCATAAATGATTTTGAAAAGGGCCAAGCTGTCTGGTCACAAAAGTGATGCATTAACTGCTAACGCAGTGAATTTAACTAACTCGTTCCTCTTTCTGCATTAGTACAATGAAGATAAATTTTGATTCCTCTTCAAGGAGCTTTCAAATCCAAGGATCAAAAATATATGAGAATTTAAGCAAGATCAGTGGAGAAAAGGTATTGTGGGAATGTTTTCAACTTAGGTAAATTAACTCAAGGTTGTTTGAACATGTACCTCTGATAAGAACAATATTTATATGTGTGTTCAAATAAGCTTTGTCTGAAGCATCTGCAAAGATAACCACTGTCACTGTCATGGGATTATTATGACCATGAGCTGCTAATAACAGGTATAAATAGGTATAAGCCTGTCCTATTCTTTTTTGGGGTAAGACTCTGGAAGACTGAAATGAGTGGTACTCTCAAGTCCTTCCATATTGTTGTGCATCCTGACTACAGCGAATGGTTGAGACATTTGGAGATCTAACCACAGCAGAAGAGCTTTCCTGACTGCTCTTCGTAATCACAACCACTTCCTGGAAAGCAATCTCACCCTTATCACCATGGATTTTATTGATGGTTCACTAGGAGCTGAAGGACCTCATGGGGATGCAGCTAATCGAAATGCCATTGTGAGTGCACCACTGCCAGGTTTTGTTACTATTAATGGCATTAAAGTAACTGGCAAGTTTTATAATTGAACTTTTATTATCTCTCACTATCACCCAAATTGGTAGGTGTTGGCTTCCATTTATTCTCCTTCATCTCATTTCCTGTTCACCTGCTATACATTTTCTCAAAGTCTGACTCTAAGTGCCTTGCTCTTCCCTGAGCTTCTCAGAACTCATTATGTTGTCCCAATGCACTGTCAGTATGTGGTAGAGAGATAGCTTAGTGCTCCTGGCTACTTTCTCATGCTAATATGTCTTTCTTCTCTCCATCTGACTTAGTAAAGGTAAAAGCTCACGGAAAACCTTGATCTAAACTGGAATTTACATCGA
Organism: Brachypteracias leptosomus; assembly: GCA_013401335.1. Taxonomy (NCBI): domain Eukaryota; kingdom Metazoa; phylum Chordata; class Aves; order Coraciiformes; family Brachypteraciidae; genus Brachypteracias; species Brachypteracias leptosomus. Next base: position 59,474 of record VYZX01017694.1, read on the forward strand.
TCTCTAGAAGGTCCCATACAACTTCAAAGATTCTGTAATTTTGTGGTTCTGTAATATGCTTTTTTTCAAAGAAATAATCAATTTGATAACTGTTGTGATTTAGCGGTACATTTTCACCAGTGTTCTGCAGAATATCTATGTAAGCTACCCCATGTGTCTTCTCTCCTCAGCAGGGACAGGGAGCTCTTTCAGTTCCCTTCTCCCTTCCTTTACAATTTATTTCTAGCATGGGGGAGGTTCTGTCTCAGATAAATTCTTGGCCTTTACAGATTGGCTGGAATTCAAGATAGTTCAACTTCCATTTTTTTAAGGAAACAAAAAAAATCAGTTCTGCAAGCCAAGTGAAACATGTCAAAAAGCCCATTTTATAATTTTAGAACCTGTTTTCCTGAAAAATGTTCAGCCTGTTTTACTTATCAAGACATTAAATGAAATGGCCACTAGAGGGGGACATACAGTGAACACCTTACAATAACTACTACATTTCTGTACAGAATTGATGAATGCGATACAAATATGCAACCAGCTAATATTGTAAAATATGAACTAACTGATATCACTCTTTTTTTCCTTTGGAGCTTTTAAAAATGCACTTTATAGAATTGAATGACCACCCTTAGAACAAAGTTATCATCGTTCCAAGGTGTTCTGGAAAGAATGTTTACTGTTTTATTATTATCATGGTTGAAACTTTTTACTCTTTTCTTCTTCCATTCATGTTAATCTCATATATCTGATACTGAAAGGTCTTGAGCTCTTAGCTGAAAAAAAATTTGAACTGAATGAATGTAAGTTTTGTCATGGCATGAAAACTAGGGTTTAAAAAAAAAAAAAAAAGAGAGATATTAAGATAAAATGAAACTAACAGAATTAAGAAAAAATATATTTTTTAGTTAGGAGGTTTATGAATAAAATAGTAATTCAGATGGATAAATAACAACAAAAAAAGTTGAATGTTAAAATTCATCTGATGTGCAATCTGGTCTTTTTTTGATGGAAAGATATATAAATAGAACTGCAAGAAAACTAAAAATAAAGTGGAAAGGTCCCCTGCCAAATGATTTTTATGCATATACATGTATACAAATATATACCTATACTATAAACAGAAAGTTTTAAAAGTAGCATTCCAGAAATCAGCAAAAGTTTTTGGTGGAGAATTTATATACTGACTTTAGTGATTCTTAATAAGCATTTTTCTGTGATCAAAGAGCAATAAAAGTATGGATCAAGTAACAGAGCTTCTAATATCAATGATGCCCTCTAATGGACAACATATGCCTATGGAAGTCCAATTTTTGAACATGAGGAGAAAAATCAGGGTAGCATGGACTATGACACTAATTTATCTCTGTAGCTGTACTTATTCCAGAATGAACTATTCCAGCACTATGTGATAAAAAATAAATAGACAGCCTCAAATTCCATTGTCACAAAATCTGCATTAATACAAACCTACTTCTTCATGGCTCTGTGGGTTTGGACAGGGTTTTAAAAACAACCACAGCACTAGTGCTAACCACACACTCTGTTTTGTTGCTATGTTTGAGTCTCAGGTCTAATTGCTGTGCTACACTTTGAAGGCAGGCAGCTTCAAACGAGGCATAGTGACCCTTTTCCCTTCCCACCTGCCCTTCCCCACCCTACCTATAATGAGCAGGAGATTCTACAGCCATGCAGTGTTGACAGCCACTACCACTAAGATGTGCTACCACATCACATCTCTGGCAGTGTATTTCATTTGCACCTTAAGGGGAGTAATTTTCCAAATCATTGTTCAAACACATGATGGAGTTAAATGTTCCTTCTTACGGTCTGATGATATTCCCTGTGCCATCATTGTATCAAAGAGCTTTTTTGTTACCCGGGGAAGAAAGCAGCAGCTGAGCATGAATGAGCTGTTTGTGTGTGAATCCGAATGGCTGCTGATCATATGGCTGCAATCAGCTCACGGCTGGCAGCTGCTGGGTGACGTCACGTATGGCCTTGGTCGACATCATGCAGCCAGCTAGGAGCAATCGCGTTGCCAGGCAGCCTGTTGCTACTCAAAGTCTTGTTCAGTCAAGAGAAACACAATTGCTCATTGCCCTCCAGAAAGACTACACTTAAAAAATACTGTCCCTACTGACTGAGCAGCAGGTCTGACTTGAGGCTGAAGATGAAAAATAACCTCCCACCTGGATTACCTCTTCACAAAGTTTGCCAAACACCAGTGGCAGGTAGATTTGACTGTCTGCAAAGCTACTTTGCTAAATTCTTCCTCCTGTTCTCTTCAGTCACTGGAATCCCACAAGGCCATAACCCTGACCCAGCTGTGTACAGAGCCTGTTTGATTTGCCAGTCATATCCCAGGCTTGGCTGTTTACTCTTGCTCTGCTGTTCAACGTTTGAAAACAGGTGAGCCAACTGAGACAGACTTGCTGTGGACCACCTGCATTATCTCCCCACTTTGAAAGTTGTGACCTGCAGGGATGCTTTAGTGGCCACTGCTCCCGTTCAATTTGCAATGATTAAGACTCAGGCTTTGTTCACAAAAAGCTTTAATTAATGGAACAGGGTTCTGCAGGAGTTCAGGGCAAGCATGTGCTTTCACTGCTAAGTGCAAGAGCAGTCTGATCCTCCCAGGAAAAGCAGCAATCCAGCTGTTGTCAGTGAAAGGCTTCTTGAAAGGAGAAAAGAAAACGGTTATTAACAGGATGAGATATCTGTATGGGACAGAAGAATCTGTTTTGCAGAATCATTGTAATGGCTCCTCTAATGTACTTCTTAGTCATCTGAAGTGTGGTGAAACACCTTTCTTGTCTGAATGGGGTGGTAGCCCTACACTGGATTAGAAAAGTTACTCAAACTATGTTAGACAAAAACCTCTCCACAGCAAATGTAGCAAAACATAACGGGCTGATCATTCGTGCAGATTCTCTTTGCTTTTAGCATAAGAAGTAGTCCTTTTTTTCTCCAGAAAATTAAAAAAACAAGTTTCCCCTTTTCTACTCTGAGAAAATTCAGTGGAGATCTACCTGAGGATCTCTGAGAAGGAGGGACTTTACTTACCCTTACGGTTTGAGGTTAGGCTTGGTACTCAACAGGAAGGGGGTTCATACGTACTAACCATGTGTAGGTTTCAGCTCCAGATTAAGACCTTAAATACTGGTATAAATATATTGCTGTCTACATATAAGTAAGATGTTCATGCTTACTTTACAGACAGGGAAGACCAAGGATTCTCCTCTGTTGTCATTCACAGACAGTGATGCCTATTTAAGTTCTTTGTGCCATCCAGTTTGTTTTTGTTGGGTTATTAGATACACACATTCTCTTCTCACACGAGAGCTAGAGGCCAGGCAGGATGCAGTGATGTTAAAATGGCACTAGACACCTGTGTTTGGACATCTGAATCCAGTCCCATGTGTCCAGCAAAACTGAAAATTATTAATCACCAGTAAGAATAGATGATCCCACAGGAAAATATTAGCTTAAAGCATTGTGATCTCAAATTTTCACTTCAGCAGAAGGTGTCAGCTCCCTTGATATAGGTTAATTCAGGGATGCCTAAAAAACCTGACAACGCAGAAAAGCTGTGATCTTTTCACTGCCCATAATTCCTAAGCAGGAGCACCCCAGTCACAGTTAAATATGCTCTGAACATCGTATTATGTTAATGTATTAATGACATGTAAATGTTTTCAGAATAAACTACACTCATGTAAATTTGTTGGCTCTGAACTTATTTTATTCTGACAGAGCAGTGTATTTGATCTGGGCACAAAGCAAATTAACATTTTCAGAACTCATTAGTATGTGTGAACATCAGGCAAAGGTGACAAAACAGTTTGGGAGACTTCCATTATTTTAGGACGAAAAGCCAGTCACTTGGGTGACTTGGGATGCCTGATTCAAAGCACATTGCAGTCTGTGAGAGTTGTGCCACTAGCTAAAAAGGAATTTAGGTCAGGTCCTAATCCTAATCCACATGGTAGCTAACACAGTGACAAAACACAAAATGAAGTTTAGACTCAAACTCTGTTAATAGATACGAGGAATTATCAACTGGAACAGGCTCAGTGGTATTAGGATGTTTAATTGTCCCTTTGTGTAACACTCACTGTAGAATCATTCCCTTTGGTATAACAAGTCTCTGGTGCTTTATTTTAATTGTTCAATAAATTTCAGAGATGCAGTAATTAACATGGTCTATTAAATATAATCAACTACTTCTAACCAATTGGAAAAAAAACCCCTTCAGTCAAGTGCATCATTAGCCAATACTTACTACTAATCCACTACTTGCTGAATTTTACAGACTCTATTCGTAAATATTTGGTCTATGCAGTAAAAGTTCAATTTCTAAATGATTCTAGGGAAATATATTGGTCCATATACAATGAAAAAATGCATCACAATATTTGGTATCAAATATGTGCCTTCAAAGGATTTGGGAATGAAATCTTGTAACACAATTTAAGTAGTCAAGAAAAAGTATTTGATTTGCTTTTATTGTTGCCACACAGGCACTTGTGCCTATTTAAAGTTTCTTATGTGTGTGAAAGAATAGATGAAAACAGGGCTAGAGGAAATAGTACATAAATTGCCATAAATTTCTATCACCCAACTACAAATACCTGATATTTGGATGAGTGACATGGTTGGCATTACGTATTTAAAGTGAATGAAAATACTTAAAGTCTTTCAGTAAGGTTGGGGAAAAAATTAAGCAAACCAAAATCAGAATATCTTTGAATATCTTTGAATTTATCTGGGACAGATAGCCCATGGATGATGCTTGGCAGAGCATAGTGGGGCATTCCCTGAGCTACCAGTGGCCTGAAATATGCCATACAAAAGAAGCACTGCAATAGATCTTGAGGAAATACACAGCTCTTCCTAGGATCAGCTAAGCTATGCTGAGACATCACTCAGTCTGAGTACTCTTGGACTCTGAGCGATAGTTACTTTGGGATATGCTGTTCCAAGCCCAAGCTACCTCTAAATGCAAAGTCAAGTCACACATTTCCATATCATCCTCCACCACAAGATACCAACATTTCTAGAGCCACTGTATTTTACTGTGTTTCTATTCTTACCTGTTTTATTTCCTTCATCGTCCCTGAGTGGTTCCTTGTACAAGAAGATATGTATCCGTACTTTGTTCCAAATGAATGAGTAACACTATTAATTGTGGTAGGACTTTAGGCATATTTCTAAGATTCAGGACAAAACCTTATTATCTCCTTTATCTTACATCCTGTTTTCAGATGAATTGCAAGCTGTTTTGGGCATATGCCTCCTTCCATCAAGACAGCATGTCCCACGAGGCAACATGCTTGTGTAAGCATGTCTTTCAACAATTATGTGACTAATAAAAATAGGAGAAGAATAATGACAGGAATCATATCTCTATCCACCCCCCTACTCAGCTCTTCCATCTCTTTGCAAGTTCTAAGTTATGTTTTTAAATGAAAGGATTTTGGACAAAGAAGACGAGACTAATGAAAGCTTACTTTGGTTACTCAAGGAATTCTTGGGCAAACAAACCTGATCCTCATGGGTGACTTCAATTACCCAGATATTTGTTGGGAAAGCAATACAGTGGTGCACAAGTCATCCATCAGCTTCCTGAAATGCATATATTATATTTATATGCATTTATGCCAACTCTGTTGAGAAATGGAGCCAAGTTCAGTGATTAAAGACAAGTAATAGAGGTATGGCATTCATACCTTTCTATCAGAGGTGACAGCAGTGTTTCCACTAAAAACTCCCTAAGAACTACAGAACTGTCTTTAGCTTGTCTTGAATATGAACAGTTTTAAAATGTTTTAAATATTTTAAAAATCATATTACTCCATGAGATTAATATGATCTTTTGTACCCATATAATGCAAAAAAACACATTTCCATCTTCTGTGTTCCTAAAATGTTGTTTTCCTGCTTCAGGTTATGATGTCATCACCTCTAACAAAAGGGCATCCTTCTTGCTCAATATGTGATGTTCCCATCTTGTTAGGATTTGATTTAAGATCAGGAATGCTCTCTTGAAAAGAACATTTCAAGACACCTCTCGATGTGCTCTGGCTCATACCACTGATATGTTTTGGTTCATATCAGAGGCTGCTCTTTGTGCATGCACACTGCATTCCTTTTAGATGAAAGTAAACTGGAAGATCTACTTCAGGACTGTTCTCAAGCCACAGACATATATTCAGTCCATGAATAAATATCAAGACAGATTTGAAGAAAAACTGAAAAACAAGACCTCCAACTATCTTCACAAATTTTTTCACTCTCCAGATCTTCCTCTGCTGAACCACACTACTTGCTAACATGGAACCAGCCCTTGGTCAAAAGCACACATAATACAAAAGATTCTTATCTCACATTCTTTTCTTCTTCAAAGTCAATAGGCATCCTTCCATTTCATATCTGATTTTATCAGCTCTAGGGATACTGTAAGAATATGCTGAACTCTCTAAATAGTACATATTTAAGACCTTATCTTATTAGATCAATGCATATAAAGGACCAGATACTGTTCCATTTAATTCAATAAACACTTTACCATTGATTTTCATGCATAAAAAACAGGGTTTCAGCATGAGAATGTTGTTGATTTCTCATTTAAATTTCAATGATTAAAAATAGAGAATCTGAACTGAAGGAGGAGCAACTGAAAGTGTAGTGTCCTGTTTCTTGTAAAAAAGCAATTGAACTGGGTCAAAGACAATCCAGATAATCTGAACATTAAAAATGTATTAGTATTAATCTTTGTTAGAAAGTGGCCATGAGATAAAGTTGTTTGTTGGAAGAATAAAAGCAGAACAGCAGAGGTCTGCATAAAGGCTTCCTTTAGGAAAGGACTTAACCAACAGCTCTATTTTTCAGCACACGCTTAATCCTTTAGAGTTCAGTCACTTAAATCTTTCCCTCAGTATCAAAAAAATTTTGAATTAGAGCCTAACTGTCTCAATTCTGTGAATGGTTCTGGCTTAGGTCAAAGCCTATAACAGACAATACAACTGTTTTTCAGCAAAATCAGCACGTTTTGGACAAGGGAGATAGAGCTAATCTACATGTTTATTATTCAGGGATGTTTCAGCCCTCTGAACACAGAAACATAGGAGGCAGATATATTACAAACGAGGATGTCTGAAGTACACAAACTATTGAAACAGATAATGCTGGTGGAATGTATATGTCACAACAGAATAAAAATGCTGTATCCATAACATGTTTAATAAAATAGATCATTTGTTGAAACAAAAAGAAGGATGAAGGGAAAACAAGTAACCTAATGAATCTCACATTGCCTGTTGTACTACATCCATTACCTGTTCTATCAGCTGTAAATCACAGGACTTTTCAGTGGCCAAATGCACTGCCTGAAATTTGAACCATTTGAAGAACTGTAGCTGTTAAGACACATATACGAAGGCCAGGGATTTGGAATAGAGTTGTTATCACATATTTATTCTTTTCTCTTGGAATTGTTTGCTGTTGCCTGCTTTGTGTCTTGGGAAAGCTTCAAATACTTAATTTTGCAAGAGTAAAACTAAGAGTTTTGATGGAACAGTTACATATTTTAGCACATAAGGGGATTTCTGAAGGATGTTGTGTTTGGAAGCATCAAATTAGAAAGTCAGGTCACCTGCATGAGTGAACATTGTGTACAGCCAAGCCTGAAGCTTCCCAACTAGTTATAAATGTTATCCTGCAGAATTCCAGAGAAGTAACTGAACCCAACCTTATACAGCAAGCATGGAGGAAAATGATCTGCTCATGCTGCCCAGTGGTTCCAATGTTCATGAGCTGTTAGGGATTACTCAAGCAGGTACTGCTCAGTTTGCAAGTGATAGGTCTGATGTAGTATTGAAGACATACCCCTGGCCCTCTAAGTGTGCACATGGAAGTAATAATTTATAGAGTTTTCTTTTTAAACTACCTGTCTGGCAACATTTAGTGTGATGCTGAAGGAGAATTCATGTACATCTATCCAAACAAAAATTCTCTATATTGCTTTGGGACAGATATCTCAGCTCTTGACTTATACCTTTACTTGGCCAAGTAATTAACTAATACTTTTGTGTTTTGTTGAGTTGTGCTATGCACTGTTAGGATTATGCTAACAAAGTATATTATTGTCTCATAGAAGAACGTGATTATCACTAATGGAGAATATTTTTTAGAAAATGAGATTTAATATACTATTGTATATGGCACAGGTTTCTACTAGAAATTAAAAAAACCCTGTAGACATTAGGCAATTTTCTATTATTCTCTCAAGGTTTGAACAGTGTCTTGATTTCATACACTTTTGTAAAGCCCCATCAAAATCACCTCTGCACAATTCTGCAGGGCATTCACTTGGGAACCCGTTTTCACCTATACCAAAAGGACCAGAGGTAGATTACTTGCCCTTCAAATTTTAGAAGAATAAAGTGAGGGAGTAGTGTTGTTATAAACAGAAAATTCACATCAATATGTGGAAATCCAGTCTGCTTTCTACTGAAATATATATTAAATACAGGAAACCTCCAATAGCAAACCAATATATGAAGAAGAACCTTTAGTAGAGAACATCAGCTGAAGGAGTTTTCAGGAGAATTTAGCTGCTCCACAGTGACATCTGTAAAGAAAACAACACCAAAACTAACAAACAAAAATCTTCTTGTAATTAGAAAAAAAGGGTTGAGAAAAAGAAAATTAAAAAGAAAAGAAAAAGAAGAGAAGACAAAAGTAAAATATAAATCAATCTAATGTGAGCAGGAAAGGAGGTGTTAGCAGCTGAAATAATGCCTCGGTGACAGACAGATGTGTGGTAGAGCTGCTTTATGCCTCTGAGGCCACCTTGCAAGGTAAAAAATGTTCCTACACTAAACATTTCATCAAGAGGAATAACAGATGGCCTCTTTCTTACCCTGTCCAGAATACTGTAATTTGCTTGGTGAAAGGATGACTGAAAACATATTACTACCTGATTCCTGTAGGTTGCTTTGGAGACAGCTGTTGCTGTTTTCCTAAGAGAAGAAAATGGGATTGCTGGTGGATTGTCAATCATCTTGGGTTAGGAGGTTGCAAATACAGTGAGCCAGGATCATATATTTTAAAGCTGAGCCTCAGCATGAGAAACCACTGCACTCCTCCTGTTTGGGTGCACTGATCTTAGCTGGAGCAGATTTATCAGGTACCTTGCCTTCCAGATCCCTGCCATCCATATATGATTCCTAGTGCCTCACACATGCATTGATACATCATGTGCTACCCACAGATGATGATAGATTCAAACAGAAGTGCCAAAATAGTTTTTCTACCTTCCTCTGAGGACATGGATCTACCTCTATATTTAGTATTAAGCAGAGAAAGAATCAGTCAGGCAGTAGATAGAGAAAGTACCTTCAGCTCTTAAACTCTGTATATTGTGTAACAAGTCCAATGGGGAGGAGAAATAAAACACTGAACAGATAACTTTGCCTGGCATCTCATGTACACATTAGTATCTAGCATCATTCTCCCCATTTTTTTGTTTCTTCTGTACATTCAGGGGTGGACTCACCAGTAAATGTCCAGCATGGAACTGGAGCCTCGTCTCCCACTATTCTCTTAAAATTCAATCTAGTAATGTTTGCATACATCCAGGATTTCATCCAGCAGGCTAAAAGGAAAAAACCCAAAACAGTGTGCTTGGGGAGACTATAGGATAAGAGTTATTCACAGAGAAGTAGAGCTGGTGAGGAATGCTGTTTACTGTGCAGGGTTTAGGCTATTTTGTTTTCTTTTGCTTTAAAAAATATTTCCTTTTCATAATACATTTTATCCCTTTTTTTCTCCTTTAAGTATTTTTCTGGAGAACCTAACTGCCAAAAAATTAGCTGAAAAAAAGTTTTCTTTTTTTCTCTTCCCTTATCTTTGTTAAAATTACAAGAAAAAGAAAACCAAAGAAACCAAACCACACACACTTGGCTAACTAAAGCGTATTCAGGAAAACAAACAAGCAATAATGAAATTGCTTAGAAAAAAATAAGTTTCAAGTAGCTTAAAGTAGGAGCTGGTCTCCTGACCATGCTGAGATGTTTAGCTCAAATGCTGGTGTTTATGTACTACAGATCTAAAGTTAATTGGGATGAATCCCACTGTGGATATTTGGTAGCACAAGATCTTTTAATGAGGGCCTGGCTTATTGAGAATTATCTGCTTGATTTCCTAAGTAGAAAGAGCATGAAGGAAATTTGGATGAACAGGGAGAAAGAAAACTAAGGATTAGTTTTTCTGGTGTGTTTCTAGTAATACACAGAGGACTAGAGCTCTTGCAACAACTTTTTGAAGACATTTTCCCCACATTATTTTTCATTTATCAAGTACTGTGGATTGCAGGATGCCATCATGTAGCACTACTGCCATACACAAACAAGATTAATCCTATGTACCAAGAATTTTTTTGGGAGACAGTAATCTTAACTTTAAGCCAGGAATAGAGGAAGGCAGAATAAATTCCCACTCTGGAAGGGATTTTAATCTCTACCATCTTCTGGGCAATTATTTCTGCCATTTACTGGAAAGGCAAGTTGGAGTTACAAATACCTATACTGGTAACAGAGCTTAAAACACTGTGAGAATCCTACTTTTCTATATCTGCATTTAAAGGCAAGGAGAAAGGTTTAATAATATCCCCTTCTTGACCTTATTCGTCTGTAAAGGAGGAGCTGGAATTCAGTCCCCAAAGACTGTAGCCACTTGAGATGCCTTGTCCCCTTTGTTCAACCTTCAGAGTTTCCATGACAACAGCCTCTTGACATGACATTTTGAGGAAACACTATCCATGAAAAAATATTTCTGTAGAATCAATGTGGTGGGTTTACCTTTGTTGGGTGCCCGGTGCCCACCCC
>VYZX01017695.1:2275-25800 GCA_013401335.1 Brachypteracias leptosomus
CCAAGCCATGATCAAAAAATCCAAAGCCCTGTCGATGACACCAGTTCTGGAGCCATGAATTGACCTGTTGGCTCTTCCTATATATTCCCTTATCCATTGCTGATGTCAGAGGGATGGAGGAGAACACCACTTGAGCTCCTGATCCCTTTACCAGTTGCCCCAATGCCCTGAAATCTCTTTTAATTGGTTGTGAGCCCCTCATAGCTACATCATCACTACCTGCCTGAAAGACCAGAAGCAGGTAATAATTTGAAGGACTCACAAGGGTGGGAAGTTTGCCTGTAATGTCCCTTACCTGGGCACCAAGGAGACAACAGACTTGTCTATGAAGTGGGTCTAGTCTGCATATCGGGCCCTCCGTTCCCTTTAGCAGGGAATCACCTACATCAATGACCCTTCGATTTTTCTTTACAGGGTCAGTTTTGATGGCCTGCCTGAGGCAAGTCAGCCTCGGTGGCACTTCTGGCCTTCGCGAGCCCTTGTCCTTGTTCACAACCAGTTCCTCCTGCAGAGCTCCATACCAGTTCTGCAAGGGCACTGTAGGCGGTGAGCTTCTTAAAGGCACACACTTGCTCCATTTGTTTCGTTACTTTGGGCAGAGACCTGTCCTCATTGACCCTGCTCATGTGGGATACTACAGGAAGGCTGGGGGGCTTGCTGATGAGAGAATATGGAATCCTCTGCTCTACTAAGAGATACTTCCTGTTCTGTTTTTGTAGAGATCAGTTTGTGGAAGTGGTCAATTTCCCTCTCATTCTCCCTGATGTTTCTCAACCTACTCACCTCTTCCCTGAGTTCCACCACTTCATCTTGGAGCTGTGCCACCCTGCTGAACATGTCATCAACCTGCTCACACTGCACACAGCTATAGTCGGCATTGCCCTCTGTTGTGAGTGAAAGGCTGTAGCATTCTTCACAGCCTGTGGCCTGGATACCGATATCCATTTTGGTGGGTGCTGGGAGCACAGTCTTCCTCCTCCGAGTAGCCACCACCACTCCTTGAGTAGATTGCAGGACCTCGTGTCCTGCCCACACACCCTGCCCATACCAACTGCCAAACTAACCCAAGAGGAGCCCTTCGCTGACCTTTTTGGTCACGATATCACGCTTCCCAGTGCAGATTTACCACACAGGAGCTGGTCACACTGTTGAGTGAACTTGCCCTGTGCACTGGCAGAAGCTCAGCGCCCTGCCAAATGAGCTGCAAACAGCTGCGGCACCCCCTGGGGCACACGCAATCACTGTTTGATCCCAGAGCCTTCTTATCGCCTGATCAACGGTGGGTGGTGCTGTTTCCGTCCAAGCTAGCTCATCAGCCCACCCACAAGCTGCCAGCACCCGGCTCAAAAACCGCTTTTTCCAGCTTCTAAAAAGCCCCCAAAAGAGCTTTTTGACGGCCCTTTTGGCTTTAGATCCCTTCTCCAGTGCAGTCTTACCTGCCCTGAAGCTGGCATATGCAGCAAATGGGCAATGAATTCAGCACAATCACACAGTTTCCTGGAGGCTTCCTCCCTCACCAGAAAAAATATTTCTTGGGGACTTTGAGTAATACCAGTTTTGGTCTTTAGATCCTGGTCACATTAAGTATTATATTGATATCAATGGGTCAGTGAACACTGATGTTGTAAATACATTTTTTTAAAATTAAAGCACACTGTTGGAATAAGTGGTTTAGTAACTATTGCTTTTTCTGTTCTGTAGAAAGTCTGTTGCATTAAAAAAAAAAAAAGGCATTCAAGAGCTCTTATCCAAACACTTTGCATATACAGTAAAAAGGCATGACAATGTTTGTCTTATTTGACATTTCAAGGATATTCCCAACATTTGTAATAACAGTAAACCAGGTAGAACAAATCTCTGAAGAGTATAAAACAGAATATCCAATCCTTTCTAATTACTTTCCAAAATCTTTATGTCTACTTCACATCTGCCTCCTCCATGCAGGCTGCATTTTCCCCAAGAAAACCTTGAAACAGTTGTTGCATTCTCAGGCTAAAAAGAAACGTGACATCTGGATGTGAAGTCAGCCAGATGGTAGTTATTCATTGAGGACATACAATTTCACTTTTCATTTGACCTGCTGTAATCTGTGATGCTAACTCCAGTGATATGGGATGCTCTGCTCTTCTGTGCTCTTGCAGTTCTCCTCATTTGTGTCCCTTATGTGCCTGGAGAAAGCCAAATCATATGTTGGTTCTCTTCTTCACACATTAGTCTATTGCTCAGAAGGCAGGACAAATTCTAATGTGGAAGAGTGGTAATTCAGAAATAGAAAACCTATGAAAATAAGACTGGATTTCTGGTACTTAAAGCCATCCATCCATCACATTCAGAGGGTAAATAAGTATGTTTCAAGAGAAAATAATTATATTCACTAAATAATATTTTATTTGAGAAAAACAGAACTACTCATGATTGTAAGTAAGACTGCAGAATGATGCCTAGAAAAGTCAACATCTATGTATGTCTATTTGTATACATACACTAATTCCAGCAAAGCTATCAATATGGCTTTAAAATATTTTCCATCATCTCATCTACATCAAGATGGTCTGAAAATATTTTCTTCTGAAGCTAATCTTTCATATACGCAGCCCCAAACAAAACTATTTCTGCTCAGAATGTCTGAGATTTCATTCAGTTGCTTTTTAGACACCTGATACATTTAGAATGTGCATTCATATACTCAGGGCATCATGTATTGTCATTGTTGCTATTAAAAAGATATTGTTTAAAACTTCAATTTGCGTAAGCCACATGTAGAATATCTTGGTGTTGAGAAAGTAAGAGCTAGAAGGTATTGAAAGAAGTATCATGCTGAAAACGTGCAATAAGTTTTGCTGAGACCATTAGCCCAATAGCTTGACTTACGATACCATGGATAGAATTGCATATTCTAAGTATTTATGACACATCTTACTTATAAAATCTGAAAAAAACTATCACTGTTTTGAAGTACAATAGTGCTGGGTACATGCTCTTAACAGAGGAGAAATCCTATGAATAGGAAAAATAATTTCTGATTTCATAACAGATGCAGAAGCAGGTTCTTAGCCTTTTCCAATAAGCTTATCAATGCGAAGGAAACTGATTTCTCATTGGGGTAGACTGAACTATTTTACCTGATAGACTTCAGAGCAGAAATCACCGAGATTCCCCTCAATCCTCTCCTTCTCTCACTAAAGTACAAAATCAGCAGGTTGGTGATGGTTGAGAAGGATTAGGCTTTGAGAAAACACTTTTATGATGTAACTTGGCCAAATCCAGCTGTTGTGACTATTGAGTGTAAAAATCAAAATCAATCAAATTAAAAAAAAAATAAATCAATGGGTGGAACTTCTAAACATCTTGAATGGCAGTAATTGCATTAAATGCAAAGAATTACAATTACAGACATCAGATATGCTGGGAATGAATTAGATCAAAATAATTTGAACACATCAGTAAAGAACCCAGTGGTACTTCATACCACTGTGGGGAATCATAACCTATATGGCTATTTCTGCATTATGAATGAATTCAAGAGTTAAATAGTTATATTTCCAAAGGGAGAAGTACTTATATTTTATTGTGATTAATGCCAAAGTCGGGAAAAATGAATAAAATCAAATAGGCAAAAATAAAAGGAAAGTAAAAGAAAGGGCTAGCAGCTAGTGGAATTCTTTACTACAAGACTGTCCAAACAAAACACGTATACCCTGACATTGCCAAACCTACAGTCAGGGAATCAGTAGGGCACCTGCACATGGGCTGTCAGATAGAGACCAGTACGGCACCAAAGGAGAATTTATTCTAATAGTTTGTGATTCATTAGCTGTACTTAAGAGTTGGAAGGTAAAAAGAAGGCCTTGTTTGTTGAGTTACAATTTTGTGTATGTCATAGAACACATACTGCAAATACTAAAATTTGATTTTAAGCACTGCTAAATGGGAAGAAGAGCAAGATCCAAACATAAAGTAAGAGACCAAATTTTATTAAAACAAGTATTAGTAATGTTCTTGAAATATGTGAGAATAATGTTACTGAGAAAGAGGGTTCCTAGATTAGCTACTAAATGTTATTTAGGATAGAAAAACAATAATACAAGCAGACAATATACAAATTCAATATTTTTTTTAAAAATGAAATTAGATCAAAAAGTGTATGAGAACATCAGAAGGTGGGATAGCAATTGACTCAAATGAGATATATTTATCACTACGGTGTTGTTTAAAAGATGACAAGACCCAGCTAGAAGAAAAGCAAGTAATTGCAGAAAGAATATTGTCAGAAACTGCATAATGGTAAGGAACATATGAATTGTATTGACTGAGCAGGTAGAACAGAACCACCACCACTTTAATCTAAAGCAGCACATGCTGCTAAAAAATCATACAACTACAAACTAATCTCATTGATACTGCATGGAAGTAAGGATATTATTCTGAGATATTGGGAGAGTCTTCTCTCCCAATATCAACGTGAATTGGTATGACGTACATTTAGAAGAGGCACATGGATAAACCTTAAGACCATCAATCATGTATAAATATTTCAGTAATCATCCCTGTTTGTTGACTTCACTAAAGCATTTGACTCAGTGGGAAATGATCAGTTATTGCTGATGATGCTTGAAATGGGTTTTCTATCACATTCAGATGAGCTACTGTGTAAAACTTACCACAATCATAAATTTGCTGTACAAGAAGCGAAAGTAATGTAAGAGTGACTCTCAGACACTAAAGGTGTATAGGAAAAAGTAAGTTGTATTACCCTATGCAGCATTCTAGCAGAGATGGCACAGAGGAAAGCATTAAGAAAAATCTGAGAAGAGGTCTGTGAGTTTAGGAATGCAGACTGTATGACATCGATTATCAGCTGGTCTGAGGATCCACAGAACACTTGCTATATATTCTACGAGAGTAGATTCTAAATTAATTTCTTCAACTAAAGACAAGATCACAGTGTGGTTCTAATGGAGGAGAAAGAACATCAGTGGGATGAAGAGTTTTTACATCTAAACTCCAGTACTGACTAAAATTATTCCCACAAAAATAATATTTGAAGGAAATCAAGCACTACAGGACCAAAAAAGACAAATTTATTAATGATCTGGAAAAAAGTAGAAGTCAGCATGAAAATCCATGCTTTTTGAAGGCAATAGCTTGCTAAAATGAAATATATACCTATGAGAGTTGTAGACTGAGAAAAGAGGTGTTTCAGAGATTGCGTCTTGAATGTTGCTTGTTTTATAGAAAAACAGCAGAGACAGATTGGGGGTAGGTAGGTGGGGGAGAGGTGGTAGTGTTAGACCAAATACAACCACACCAGATTTCAGAGCTGCAGTAAGTACAGTTTCAACAATGATCTTATAACTGGATGCTAAAGAAGAGTGGTATGACAAAAGATCCTGTCAATGTGGTTAACAGAGAAAAGTACAAGATATGGTCATGTGATCAGGAGAGGAAAAAAAGAGCAACAGGCCAAAGGAGATAACCATTCAAGAATGTATTGAAAAGAGGAGAAAGAAAGGAAGACTAAGAAGAGCATTGATAAAAGATAGAGACTACTGGATTCAACTGAAAATCAAGCAATTAAAAGACTGGCAAAGAGAAACAAGTGTGAAAACAATTGGTTTATCATGACATAAAGCTAAGGAGAATTCATATGTATAAGAAAATTCCTGAAACTGAGGAAACAAAATTCTAAGTTCTTCAATAAGAAGTAGTTTTTCTTCTTTAATCTTCTTAATCAGGTATAAAACCCAACATAACCTGGCCATGCAGTTGACCTGATTAAATGGCTTCAATGCTATGCAGAGATACCTGTGCTGTCATGGACCCTCCCAGCAGGAAAGTGATGACAGCATGGAGTCCTATTTGGGTTAATGCAGTTTGCTGCTTGGCAGATCCAGTAAGCCAGTGCAGACAGGAAAATTCTTGGCCAATTTTCTGTTGATACGCTCTTTTACAGGCACTGCTTTTGGCTTTATCTTTCAGCTAGCTTTCCCCTCTTGGTTATTCATCATATTGGTAATTTTACACAGGCAAATATCAGTTGTAAAATACAGAAAATAGTATACACAATTTAAACAATGCAATGATATTGGGAGTTTTCTGAGAGTAGTTAAATCCTAAAGCCTGCCACTCAGCTTCGACTAATCTGACTCTTACAGCCGGGACTGAGTATCGTATTAGACCCCAATATTTTATGATCCTTGAAATTTTTAAGTATCCCACAGGTTGTCAAAGAATGATTAGTTGAACTCTATTACTTCATTGGAAAGATGAATTTTATGATGTTTTACAAACTATACTTTAACTGTAGAGCTCAGTTAAATAATTAAAATTTCATTCTTTCTAGTGACAGCACAAGATAGTCATTCTGTCTCACACTTAATTTGGAAGGTATAAATGTAACGAAATAATCACTTTCGACATGAATATAAAAATAGAAGACAACAAAGTTAAAGAAGCTTGTGTGTTTAACTACGTCAAAGTGTAAGTCTTTGTAAAAGAAATCAAAAAATTGCAATGCAGATGCTTTCTTTCAAACCTGCAGAACAGAGGATTTTTCTCTTCAACTGTGGATATATGTCATATAAAAGTATTCATTCATGCATGCATAAATTTTACAGGCATCTATATATATTTAAGTTTTATACATATCACAGATACATAAATTTATGACTGCACTAGAGGAAATCCTTTTCCATGAATTAGATTTACCCATCAAAGCTCTAAATAAAATTTAATTCAATTAAACCAATAGTGGTTTATAGTGATCATAAGTGGCTCCAAAGCAGTTAAAATTTTCTCCATTACAAGTGTTACTTCCAAGGTTGTTTTGCCTTAATTATGTTCAGTTCTATCAGACCTGCATCAGGTATTTGGAGCAAGCACAATCCCAACTGTACTATAGACATAGTGAAAGAACTCTTGTTAATGTTTATGGACAATTTTCTATTAGGGTACTAATTTGCCTGAGTTTTAGCCATTCTTTGCACTTAGCATGGCTATTCAATTTATCTATAACTGGGCAAATAAGTTCTAACCTAATTTCCATCAGTATCTGGAACAGCTCCAGTGAAGCAGAATTAGTTACCCTTTTTTATATACCAGTGCAACAAAGCAGAATGTATGCCAGGAATTTGCCTATAAACTATGCCAAGGCTAGTCACCTCTCTTAGCATTACAGTTTCTTATTAATTATGGTGTGTACATTATTGAAACATTTTTCAGCATACCTTCAATGTTTGAATGGAATCAGATGAAAAGATAACATATAGGAAGAGTCTTAAGCTAAGCCATAAGGAATTATTAACACATGCTATCACTATCACAGGTCTAAGGTCAGAAGAAAAACACTCAACAAATTAATTGCTTCATAATATATTCTATTAATTCTATTATGTCCTTTTATTTTGCTAGTTCTGCATTCAGGAATGCATTTAAGCAACTACCTAGATTCAAGTTTGTTGATAACTTCATTAAATTCTGTGGGCCTCCTCTCATGCTAGCCATTTTTAACATATTCTTGATTTAGGACCAGAGGCAAGTCAGTAAGTGAAGAAGTCAGCACAGAGAAGGTTGTGAAATTGCAACACTTTTAAAGGATGCTTTATTATCTGTTGAATGCAAGACATTTAGCAACACGAGCAAATCATGGATAGGGATCCTGAATACATTTAGGAAGTACAGCTGCATCATAAATAATGACAGAGAAAATATCTAAAATGAAGTATAGAGACAGAGATTTTACACTACAAGAAATTGATGTGCAATATGCATACGCAACTTCCTTTCTCTTTCAACCAGGAATTGATGCAACCTGCCAATTATTTCAGTAGAAAGGAACATTGCTTAACTATCCTGCAGCAACAATCTAAGAAGCTAATCCGATAAGAAAGCAGACAGTAAAAAGAGCTTCTTCATACCCAAAATTAAAATGTGCAAATGTGACAAGACAGGTGTGAGACAGAAGAGCAAATATCAGCAGAATTTAAAAAAATTTAAAGTTTTATAAATGAGAAAGCAACAAAAGTGAGCAAAGAGAGAATAACTTTATTACATTTTTAGAATGAATGAGGGAAATGTGTGCATAGTAACAAACTGTATGAACTGTTTATATTCTTTTACCTATTCTTCTAAAATAAATTTGCCTTCATCTTACTGAAACATCCCTGCTTCTGAGAATTCACAGATTTTATACATTTAAGGAAAAATTACTCAAATGAGACCAATGACCCTTATATATTCACATTTCTATATTTTGATGTAACAATTCTCCAAGAACATGATATGTCTCCTAAATGGTAGTTGCTAGAAGAAAAATAAAAATGCCAATTAAGAGTTTCATAACAATCAAAAATATCAAGACAATTTTGGGAATGCATAGTTTGTCAATACATTCATGCCATAGATGGGCACAAGCAAAACAAGCTAGAGACATTTTAGCCCTAGCAGTGTCTGAACAGTGTGCATATCTTACTGTCACAAGGGCACTCTCACACAAGTGGAGCTCAATCCCTGACCATGGATTATATACTGGTAGAACTTCAAGGCAAAACAGAAATACATCAGGACTAAAAAAATGCATGCAGGGATAGGAATTCTCAAAAAAATATCAGGGTGAGTCAAAATATCTCTTTTTTTCACAGTGATTATTCACATACACATCTGGGTGACTGTTACAAGTATAAATCTAACCTGCGTGGATTACAGATGTGAAGATTTCCTAAAACGACACTGGAAAGTCACCTTTCAGACAGTTGTATCACGCTGTGTAGTTTCCACAAAGCATACTATTTAGCAAAGGAGTGTACAAAACTTCAGACAAGTCTTGGGAACGAAAACATTAATCAGAGATGCTCTAAGGTTGCCTGTATTCTCCTCAAGAATGTTTTGGTCATGAATGCAGCTTCATCTTTACAGAAAAGTCTTTCTGTAGTCCTCCAACACGCCTCAGTCTACTTAATGGTCTTTCTGCTATGGAAACAAAGAGTCAAGCCTGTCCTAAAATGGCTTTACCCTATAGAGATGAAAATGGAAAGCACCACCAAACATACAATTGGAACTGATTTTTTTGAAACTCAGGTGGTGTAAGGTTTAGGGATATAGTAAGCTGAAAATTTTTTTTACTTAAATTCAATTGAGTGATAGTTTGAGAAATGAACTGGGGATATTAGAAAAACAACAGGTAAGGAAGGTGAGTTGTTATGACATGAATCTCTAGCTCATCTAGCAGAGTCAACAGCCGCCAAAGACTGTGGGACTCACAGACTTTCTCATGAGAGATTTCAACACCAAGCTGCAATTCCATTAGAGCTGGAATGCTTCACTGAACTCTGAAAGAGCTGTAGCTGTTAAGAAAACAGTAAAGAAAACCAGAAAATGTGTATTCCCATGAAGAAGCAGAAGTTGCATCTCCTTTCTTATTGACTTAGACATCAGCAAATCTCAAGTCTTACCACAAAAATGTTTATCTTTCTTACTTCTGCCTGGGAGAATTCAGTATTTCTTATGGCTTGGGCTTTCAATTTACCCTCAGCAGTTGTTGAAGACATCTTCACAAAATCATCTATTTAAGTTTGCACTTGGATTGAGTTAAATTCATCAATAATTTTCTGTTACTCCTCAGTGCTAAACTAGCCTTAGTCATATCACATATATTGTCCATCTGGTAGAGAATTCTGGCATGCAAATATGTCTTAATTATTACTCAGGTGCTCCTACCTTTTATGGTATTTCTGCCTAAAGTCCTTGCAAGTTTGCACAGGGGCAGGCTCTCCAGGTACCACAATCCTGCATTCTGGAACAGTGGGCCTGGAATGAGTCAATGCACTCCCTTTTTTTTTTTTTCATCTTAGTTTTTTCAGCTGATCATATTTTCATATTTTGCAATATATTTTCAGAATTAATTCCCATGAAAATCCGTCTCTACATAGACATGAACTTTTTGGCACTGTAAACCACAATAACAAAATTACCAAAGTTTGATTCCCAAAGGCTGGCCTTCTCTGAGATAATTTTTTAGTTACTAAGAAAAGTTACAGACATCCAATTTTTTGCTCAGGGGATTGCGATGTTAAACATCTAGAGACAGCAGACAGATGTTATTCCTGTGTTCTGGATCCTGCAGCTCTTTGAGCCTGAATGTAAGGTACGGATAGGATGAATCCATATGTTCCCGCTGGTTTCCATGGAAACCAAAAGCAGGAGAACCTTAGTTCCTCAGTAAGGAAAAGGACCTATGCCCATCCACTTTTCCTTACACCCACATGTATACATAAGCATACACAATTTGTATTTACCCATTGCAGCCATTATGGAAAAGTGCTGATCTCCTATCCTTTCTCTCCCTCTGTCTAGATATCCAGACAAGTTAAATTTGCTTCTTCAAATAAAAGCAGAATCTAAGCTCTAGCCGAAGGACTGATAGGACAAAGAACAACTGAACTATATAGAACTGAACTTTATAGGACTTCAAGCCCTTCAGTGCCCCATATCTACAGTGTTCAGTGATAGCAAACTAGAGTGGAAGGATAGCAACTATGTTTTCTCCTTCACAGCATTAGATTTAAAATAAAAATAGGTACACAAGGAAAATGTTTTTTATGCTGAAGCTTAAGAAACCTTATCCCTATAGGCTCATTTGGAATATTTAACTGGGAAATCTACAATTTTAATCAAAACAGTTTAAGGTAAGTATTACCTGCATTTACTAACATTTATGTACAAGCTGCTGAGCACTGAAAGTAGAGCTTTGTAGTTATCTTGGAGCCCAAGCCTCCTAGATCTGCCACAGAATTAATGTGTGACTTTCTGCGAGCTGTTTAACCTACATGTCCTCTGGTTCAAAACTTAAAAATAGGGCTAATGTCAGCTCTCAGATGTGTTGAGAGAAGGACTTCATTAACCTTTACATTAAGCACTCCAACATTCTGCATAGAGAACAAGCTATTTTCTTGCATATTTATATAACCCCCAATGTAAAAGCAGGAAATTCTCTGTATAGGCACATAAGACAGAGCCCCTGAGCTGAATGCTTACCCTCTAAAATAAATATGCACCAGGAAAGTGAGCACACTTACACCACTGAAGCCTTCCAACTTCTAAAGCTAGTTTTTATTAAGACACAAACTAGGTGATTCTTGAAACAAAGAGAACTCAGATCTGTTTGGTATCACAGCACCTATGAATAACTGGGCTCATAAACTTCTTATTTTACTCTCTTAGGGAGAGAGGAGGAAACAAAGCAATGAAAGCAGCACCTAAAAACAAAACTGCACAACCAGATTTTAATTTCCACTTAATTGTGTAAAGATGATGTAGATTCCAGAACTGCTGATGAGATATTCCAAGTTCATATGGTTTAACAGAAATTCAGTATGTATTTTAGTAGGTTGGATGAGTGGGTGAGGCTGCAGCATGTCAACAAATCATGGCTAGAAAATAAGTCAGATCAGAACACATCTGTTCAAAAAAACATCACAGTGAGTTCCCTCCTCCTTCTTGGGCAGGTATTTCAAGACCTGGGGCCCCTAAGGGACTTGCTTTTATAGTAACTCTTACATAAGCCAGGCTACAGAAGTGACCCAAACTCCTCTAACAGTACAGGCTGTTAACAGAAAATAAAATTCTAACATCAGGAAAGCAGTACTTTATCAGACAAAGGTCACGAGAACCAAAATCCTACCTCCAAAAGTGGCAATGAGCACTTTTAAGCTAAAACTATTCTAACTCTTAACTTCTAAAGTAGAACTCTTCTGTCAACTATGTCCTAGGGACTTCCTGACTTGGATGATGTTTCTATAAATTTAGCATCCCTTCACAGTCACCTATTCCATTAACTCATTCCTTGAATTCATCTGAACTTTATTCTTTGCTGGAGAGTTCCACAGCTCAGTTACCTGTTGCAGATAACAACTCTGCCCCTTTCTTTGTTTTGAGACACCTTCACTTGATCCACCTCCTTCTTAGTAGTGAAATAAGAGCATGAACAACTGATCCCATTTGACTCTCTCTATTTGGTTTCAAGCATCTCCAACAAATCACCACTGTGTTATCTTATGCCCTTGACTATGTAACTCAGAAAGCCAAAGAAAGGAAAATTCACCTTCTAGTACTTCAAGAAAATGAGCCACCACCGTGTCAGTGATATAAATTACCCCGCAGCCCCAGTGTCAGCACAGACCACCACTGGTCACATCTTACAACCCTAGCACAGTAATTGCATTTACAGCCCTTTGGTGTGACCCTGTCTTCATTAGAAGCCCTGATTATTTGATGCATTTGTAACTAACTGCAATTTTTCAGATTGCTTTCTGACAGATGAAATATGAATAAACTCAAGTTGCTTATCATAGAATTCACCCATTTTTCTAATCATAAGACAACTGTTAATGATTTCTTTGATCTAGCTGTCTATTTGTATTCCTTAGTGTATTTGGAAGCTTTGATTTAAAGACAGATTCAGACCAAACTCAGGATGCGAGTCCTCCAGTGTTTCTTTCATAATTTAGTGGGAAAACTTTGAGCTACTTCCATGCAAAATAACAAAGTACATTGAATTTTTGATGCAATTTTATAAACCATGAATGAGACAAGACCATACTAGCCAGTTACTCAAGTACAGAACAGAAACCTGTGCTTCAAAGGGTGTTTAAGGCAGAGCTCTCATCTATGCCAGTAGCTATCTGTAACATGGAGTGTCACAGAGACTGTGCTGATAGTGTGGAAAAAGCTTTGCTACAAGAGCAACTTCCTTGAATGTATAATGTCAGAGATATGCCTGTGTAATGAGCAGTTCCTTAACAATGCCCTCCAGTAAAAGGTATTGTTCCTACGCAAGTTTAAAATACCTGTTAAACTTCAATGGCAGTGAATTTGCCAATTTTATAAAATAACACATCCCTTCACTGAAAAGAGAGATTTACAAAAAACATTTCAAAAGGCCTCAATAAAGATTGGAATTGTATTTTCATTTGAAATATTCTTCTATATAATTAATTCCCCAAATATTATACAATTGATGAATTCAGAACAAACTGGTCTGAAAATAAGTTTTCCATGCTCACTAGCAGCCTTGCAAATACATATAGAAGCTATTTCCTCTTACTCATATATACACCAAACAGTTTCAAATTGTTTAACTCTTATTCAGGAAAAAAAAGTCAAAAAGCCTACTCACAGCATTTGCAAGCCAACTAAATTTCATAATAAAAGTGTAATTTTAATAGTTGGTGTTAATGGAAAGCCAAAAAAAATATTCCCTGAAGGGCACTGTGAATCCACAGAAATAATCTACGTTACACCCACCCTCACCTACAGTGTCTCTATGTATCTCTTGCTAAAGCTAATACACTTTCTACTTCCAACTTTTCCAAAATCCATGAAATATACAAATTTCAAAATCAAAATTAAACAGAAAGGCAAATATAAAGAGACAGAAGAACTATTCCTAAAATTGTATCACTAACTCATTGACTTTAGCATGACATGTAAAAGAATCAGGTAAAACTGTAGTTGTTCATATAAGGTCTTTCCAGAGCCTTCTCTTCTCCGGGCTAAACAACCCCAACTCTCTCAGCCTTTCTTTATAGCAGAAAATGGTGGTACTGGTGGATGAAAAACTGGACATGAGCCAGCAACATGTGCTCACAGCCCAGAAGCTAATGGCATCTTGGGTTACATCCCCAGCAGCATGGGCAGCAGGGCGAGGGAGGGGATCCTGCCCCTCTGCTCTGCTCTGGCGAGACCCCTCCTGCAGTGCTGAGGCCAGCTCTGGAGTCCTCAGCACAGGATAGACATGGACCTGTTGGAGCAGGGCCAGAGGAGACCACGAAAATTATGAGAGGGCTGAGGCCCCTCCACTGCGAGGATAGGCTGAGAGAGTTGGGGTTGTTCAACCTGGAGAAGGCTCTGGGGAGACCTTTTTGCAGCCTTTCAGTACTTAAAGGGGGCTTCTAAGAAAGATGGGGACAGACTTTTTAGCAGACCCTGTTGCAACAGGAGAAGGGGTGGTGGTTTTGAACTAAAGGAGGGTAGATTTAGACTAAATATAAAGAAGAATTTTTTCTACGATGAAGGCGGTGAGACACTGGCACAGGTTGCCCAGAGAGATGGTAGATGCCCCATCCCTGGAACCATTCCAGGTGTGGTTGTACAGGGCTCTGAGCAATCTGATCTAGTTGAAGATACTTTTGCCTATTAGGAAGGAAGCATTTAGCTTAAATGTTGATTCCCCTTCCCAGACTACTGCTAACAGCATTTGCAGGGTCCAGCCTTAGCATTTACTGCTTCTCTTCCATCCCAACAGAGAGTTCAAAGACAAGGTAACTTTGCTATAATACTTTAAAGAGATTTTGCCCTTCTTTTCCCCCTTTTTCCTACTTGGTATTGACTCCTAAGTTGGGTTGACAAAGCTGCAGGAGTCCTTTCTATGAACCAGCAGTCAATGTTACAAGAGGAGAGTATCTTCCAATTCCTATTCTACTTCTGAAATACAAAGACAAGCAAAAATCTGAAAAATCAGGGAAGTTTCTGTTCTACTTTAGTATTATACATCCTTGCTTATTAACCATATGTGAAATTTACCTCTCACTCTGTAATTTGGTTTCTTCTTGGATTTAACTTCAGTGGAAGGAGAAAGAAGAGTAACATGCTGTGTTGTTGCTATCTAGCCTCTGTTTGATTACAGCCTTCTTTTTCTCTAAAGCAAAATAGTTTGAGATGAAATGCAACCTTCCCCCAAGATGTGGGTATTTCTAGACAGGGACTAAACACTCTTTATTGAATATTGGTAATCTACTGATGAGACAGTAAAAGAAACTTTTTAGTAGTCCTGACAAGTACCAAAGAAAGTATGAAAGAACTGTGATATGGAACACTGTGACAAGTAGTATCCTCCTAATATTGCAAATGATTGCTTTAGTTCACCCTAACTACTGAAGTAGCTGTAGATAACATCTATGTTATCTTCTGAAGAGTAAAACATATCTGAAAATTTAGTATACTCATACTAGTAATCAGTATTTTAGTAATTCTAGCCTAAAACAGAACTAAGCTTTCTCAAAGCTGTTCTACAATATTGGATAGATATAGTGTCTATGAAGGTATACTGTTAATGAAGCAAATCACACAACCACAGAATTGCTATGGTTGGAAAGGACATTTAAGATCCTCAAGTCCAACCATTATCTATCTCTACCAGGCCACTTCTACATTATATCCTTGAGCACCCTATCCAGGGATGGTGATTCAGCCTCTTCCCTGGACTGCCTGTTCCAGTCCTTGATAACCCTTTCGGTGTAGAAGTTTTTCCTAATGTTTAACCTAAACCTCCCCTGGCATAACTTAACCCCATTTCCTCTTGTCCTGTCAGGTGCAGCTTGCAACAAGAGACCAAAACCTGCCTCCCTATGACCTCCTTTCAGGTAGTTGTAGAGAGCAATGAGGTCACCCCTCAGCCTCCTCTTCTTCAGGCTAAACAACCCCAGTTACCTCAGCCACTCCTCATAAAACTCATCCTCAAGACCCTTCATCAGCTTTGTTGCCCTTCTCTGCACCCTCTCCAGAACATCAATATCTTTCCTGTAATGTGGAGCCCAAAACTGAACACAGTACTCAAGATGTAGCCTCACCAGCATCAAGTACAGTGGGATGATCACTTCTCTAGTCCTGCTGACTACACTATTCCTGATACAGGCCAGGATGCCATTGGCCTTCTTGGCCACCTGAGCACACTACTGGCTCATGTTCACCTGGCTGTTGGTCAACACCCCCAGGTCCCTTTCTGCCAAGCATCTTTCCAGCCACTCCTCCCCAGGTCTATAGCTTTGCATGGGGTTGTTGTGGTCCAAGCACAGGACTGGGCACTTGGCCTTGTTAAAGCTCATACAATTGACCATGGCCCATTGGTCCAGCCTGTCCAGGCCCCTCTGAGGGGCTTCCCTACCCTCAAGCAGATCAACACTCCCACTTAACTTGGTGTCAAATGCAAACAAGTTTCTTAAAAAAAAGGAAAAAGTAAGCTGACAATCCTTTTCTCCACAATAAAGGACACACACACACATTATTATGAAGTTACAAAATTATGATGTCCTGTTGTCTCTTAAATGTAGACAAACCAGTAAAACCTTTCATATATCTTTTACAGATGGTGTTGAAGAGGCTGAGTACTGTAAATGAAATTACAAAACACTTTGTGGCAAGAAGTCTTTATTTAATACCATAATAGCAATTAAGGCTATGAAAAAAGTTTGTATAAAACATTAACTTATTGATTCTAAGCTGTTAAGACTTTTACACACACACACACGCCATTTTTCCCCCCCCTAGTCATTCCTGGGAAAAGTCTTTCTCTTAGATCTAGTGGGTCAATTCTCAGCTTGTTGTCTTCTATTTTTTTTGAGAAAAATATGAAAATGTTTCAGTGCTGCCTCATTTTTTTAATTACACTTCCTCAAGTAGCCTTTCTCCTTACCAATTTTACTTTGTTACAATATAGTAAAATGCTTTCTCTCCTGATCACTTCTCTCTCAGTGCCAGCATTACTAATTATGACCCTGGGAAATTTTAGTAGTTGTCATATGCAGCAAAGTCATAAAAACTATGATAAATGTCTGTCTCCAAAACTGCTTGCTTACCTTATCTGTGGAACACACATTTCTTTTTAAAGATTAAGAGTCATTTTTATTGAGCTATCTTATATGAAAATTACTTTGAAGTATATTGTGCCTATAATATAGTCTAAGATAATGCTGGTTAGCCTTTGAGCTTTACATAAAGTGGCAGTTTTAGAAACATAAATTGTCAAACTACCTATACCTAAATCATCAAAAAGACAAAGAAAATATCAGAAAACATGAAGTTTGACATGGCACAGTGTGTGTATATATATACACCCATAGCAGTAGTTTTTACAGCAGAAATACTTATTTGAAAGTAAAGACATGCTTCTGATTGCAGCATTACTTGAATAGAACTCTATGACTTAATATTTCAATCCACACACCTTGCAAAGTCTAATTACTAATATATCAATCTGTTTTCATAGTTTTAACTATTCTTCTGAGTCTCTCAGATGTCTATCTGTAAGCCTAGGTCTTGCAGGTGTGAAAGGAAAAGCAGGTGGTATGTGTTGGACACAGAGACAAAATCACAGAGTAGAACATGAGGTGATATTTAGTGTTTCTGTATGTTACATAACCCTAGAGCTCTCTCTTTTCTTACACAGATTTGCATTCTGGTGTGGTGCCAAAAGCTTGTAATGATGGTGCACTTTGTGTCATTGATGCACTTTGTGCCTTGACAGAGGCATAGTTTTAGTGATCAAAGCTGTATTCAAAAAAAGTCCCAGTCTTTCTCCAGTAGAATGTGACTTTCAGGGGAGCAAATGCAAGGTAGTTAAGGGGGTTATTTCCTGCAGACAGAGCACTCCCTGAGTGCAGCAGAAATGAGGAATTTCTACATTTTAACTCACAATGAGCTTACCCTAGAAGATGGCAGGGCTGTTTGCTATCCTTTGCCAGGTGGCAACAGTTATTAAGACTAAAACATTATTCTAAGTTTTTGCTAGCCCTGTCAGATCAGGTGTATAATGAGGCATGATATGTGCCTGCCACACCAGTATCAGCAAACATCCTTACTGTAAATAGCTATGGTGACAAAACTGTTCCTACTGCTCTGACTTTTCTCTCTCATCAGGAATAATCCTACACCTGTAAAGGAGCATCTCCCACATATCTCACTGGAAGTTTCAAACATATCCTCACAAAAGTTTTAAAAAAATAAATTTGGGCTATTCCACATTCTTGTGCCCTTAAATTTGCATGATTTTATTTCTGGTTCTCTTGTTTCTCATAGGCTTACACCTGCTCTTCCAGGTCCCAGTCCAGAATAGCTGCATCTTCAACAGGGGTTGCTCCTTTCTTTTCCTTGCTGTGAGCGACTTCTGCTACAGGCAGTCCAAGTAGCAGTTTGATGCACTGTGCTCACAGTTCTCCATCCAGCTCTACACCTGTTTTTCAAAGATGAAGCCTCCTTCAGTGCTTTCCCTGGTCGTCTTCCTGCTCTCTGTGCCAAGTATGCTTTGCTCGTTCTTTGTTTCTAGCACAATTTCTCTGAAAGTCTGAAGGACAGCCTCTCATCTGCTACTGGGTGGGTTGTGTATGTCACACAGCTGGGCCCTGTTTGCTACTTGGGCACAGGTGGAAGAGGTGATGAGGCCACATTGGGCTTTAGGGGAAGGGAGGCTGCCTGTCCTTTCACAGGTATCTCAGGATTGGCTGCTACTTGTGGTGGCATCTCTGGTGCTGCAGTTTTTACAAGATGCAGGAAAAATAACTGCTATTTCAAATACTGCTGTGTAGCCATTTGCTTCCAAAAATCAGTGCTACAATAAATGACAATGTTTGCTTGCTTTTAGTTTGCTTCAATATTAATTTCTAACATTCTGAAACTTGATATGAAACAATTGAGAAGGCACTTAATTGTGTCTGTAAAGTGTAGGAACTTTTGTTTACTGCAGGTAGGCTAGCATTAGGTCTGGAAAGAGTAACTTCCCTTCTCTTGCAGCCACATGAAACTCAAGACACATTCAGGTGCTGAGGTAAACCGGAGCAACTTCAAGGGAGCCAGACTATTTTTACCTGTAGAAGACATAGCTCCCAGGATTCTCTGAAGAGACTGTCAGAGTTTGTTTATTGGGGACTCTTTGAAGGAACATGTTTTGCACTACAAACTCTCATATCGTTGAGTTATGGATGAATGTTGAAAAGTCAGAAGCTCACTGAGAAATTTCAACCCAAGAACTTTTCCTAGAACAAAAAAAAAAAAAGTCACCTATGATTTAAAGGATTCTAATTAATGTGTTCTTACTATGAGCTTTGCATATTGCATAGTCATCACTTATGATAAGACTGCAGAATTGTAGGTATAGCAGTTTGCTAGGCATCATAAGATGATTTACTCTGACTACAGCAAATGAGTAACCACCACCTCAATTTCACAGCAGTTTATATGATATGTATCTATTAAAACAGCTTGGCTTTTTATTGTTGTTTCTAATAACTCAATAAAAACTCCACAGTATTTATGATTAAGAAGGTGTATTACAGTGATCTACAATACTAAGTTCCAAGCCATACTGTACTGCTATCACTTCTACAACACAGTTTATAACCACACTCAGCTTCCTGCAATTTCGCTGGATATGATTCAATCTGTAATCAAATCTTAGCAGCTATGAGTAGTTTCACATAGGACACCTGAATGCCAAAACCGGAAGACTAGATATTTAGCCTGACCTCCTTCACAAATCAGCTAGAGAATTTCACTCAAAACTAACTTCTGCATCAAAACTGTAACTTCTGGTTGAGCTAATTCGTAAGACACACCTTTACACCTTTTAAGTTTACTTCTGCCCCCTTCAGTGAGGAAGTCCTTTGGAGGGGTTGAAAGGATCTCTAGAGGAAGCTGGTTTAGTCACCAAAGATTAAAGATTCTTGCTAATTCCTGCCCCCCACATTTCTAACCTTTGAAATGTAAGCTGCTTGTATTGTTAGTACTTCTCTCAAATTGCTACACTCCTTTTCTGCCAAACTTTTATTACACAGATCAGGCATTTACACTATTACAATTATGAGTATTTTCTCAACAAATTTCTTCTATAGTAGTTGCTCATAGTCCTTCTGGTTCCTCTTTTGTTAGTTCTCCTGTGTGTGACTACAGAACATACATCTTGATACAGGAGCATCACTTGCATTAGTCTGCATGGGTGCATTAAATAAATCAACTCTTCCATCTAGCCTTACCTCACAGTCAGATTTGAATGAGCCGGGTCAGTGGTAAAGCTATTGTGAGGCCTCTATTCCAGAATCAAGCATCATGCAAGCATGTGATCCTTTCATATGTTATTTTCTTTTGTAAGGAATGATACTCTATTGTACTGATTTTGTCACTGGAGCTGAGCTAGCACCACTCTGAAATGGACAAAAGATCACAGCTCTTCAAGCTGTTATTCCAGATTTAGATGTCTGTCTCAGACACAATTTCTTTAAGTCTTTTTGTAACTCAAAACCACTAGGAATTCACTTTGTAAAAGCAAATCAAAACAACTGAGGCTGCAGTGCACCTGCTAGGGCAGAGAGGTCGGGTTAGTGCTGACTGGTACATCTGCACAGAGCAGTGTTAACATGATAGTTATGGGCTGTGTCTGTGCTCACAACCCCTGCCTCTCATGGGGGCTTATTAACTGTAGTGCAATGCCACCTTGACACAGCTCCAACTTCTCTGCAGCATGTGCCACAATGATCTTAAATGCCAGAACAATCAAATCAAATCAAATCAAATCCCTGTTTGTCTCAACCAACCAAATTCAAATTTGTACATCGCCTTGCATCACCTTTACTAAACTCATTCTTTACAAGGGTGAAGTTATTTCATGAAATCTGCTTGCCTTACTGGAAATATGAACGCGCTAGGGTAGGGTAGCAAGCCATACTAAAAGAAAAGAGACTTGAAATTCAAGATTTTTTTTTTTAAAGTAAAATATGCATGATCTCCAAAAACACTGACCAACACCAGAAAAGAATAAGAATTCCCAATGAATAAAAATTCTTACTTTTATTAAATGGAAGATTTTTTTTTAACTCTTTATCCTCTATTATTTTTACAATAATTGACCATTTGACTTTGATGCATGAGAAATCTAGAATTGATCTACAAAAACAGAAAGAAAAAAAACCTGTTCTAACTAAACCTATTTCTATATTTTGATAATAGCTTGGACTGAATACACATAAGGGAAGAGTAAAATATTCCTAAAGTACTGAGATGTTATACTATCTATCTTTAACTGCTGAATGTTTGCATAAATGGCCATGACTGCAACAAAAAATGCATATGCTGAGTTACTGCATTCTGGATGAAGGAAAGATTAATGTATTGCTGCAATAAGTTCACATGATATAGAAAGCTTATAACAAGTCAGTAACTTATTTTTGTAATCTTTGGATTTAATTTTAAGTCAAAAAAAGGAAATTTTACTTAGAGTCAGTAGCTAGTCGATGAAATGTATCTTTCCATAAAAGTGATTTCTGAAGAGAGAGTAAGATTAGAAAAATTAAGCAGTTATTGTTTTACATGGTCAGAAAATGATTTTCAGTTGTTTTGGAATCAAAGATTATTGAGCTTACTGACAACACATTGAAAATAAATGGCAAGAAATATGTCCTATTTATCAAGTTAATTACCAATATAACCATCAACATGTAGCATTTATAATGATTTACTATATCTTCTTAATCAAAATATAGTTCTTTATTGGTAACTGACACAGGAGGCAAACTCAGATTTTATGTATATCTTATCTGTGCATTTTCTAGCAGTAGTTTCCTCGCAGCATTTTTTGTGTGTGTGCCAGCCTGACTAAAAGAAAAAATGAAGTTTTAGGTATTTAAGTAACAAGTATGCTCTGGAGTGACTTTAGACCAAACTTTCTATAAGCTGTCTGACAGTATCTGTAGCTAATTCAGCCTAATTTATCCTCAGTGACACAACACATGCAAAAGCCAAAATGGTTCTATTTACAACAGAAAGCTTTTAAGGACTTTTACCTCCACTTCTGAGACTTAATAGCACCTGACACAACCTAGACTCACCCAAAAAATGAAAACTGACCCACAAAGTTACCTAAAGGAGAAATGGGATTGGTGCTTGGCTTCCTTGGTAGCCAATTCTACATAAAACTTGCTTTCTGCTAGGATTCTAGCACCAAGACCACACCATATCATACCAATAATAGTTTGAGTACCATCTCCTGCAAATAACAGTCACTTGTTTCCCCCTTGCATTTATCATCTTTAACCACCAGAGATGACAGGATTAGACAATCCTTAGGCAAAACACTATGAACGCTCATCTAGATCCTTGAACTTGAGTTATTCCTGCAGCCTTCAAACTCCACTTTGATCGAAGGATAGCTCTTAAATACATTTGTCTCTCATGAAGCACATATCCTATCCTTTACTTTGGTATCTCTATCTGCCAGCCACACCCCCTCACATACTAAATCCTCAGAGACTGCTGAAGAAGAAATGGAAACTGGAATACTGAGTGACAGGTGGGAAAACATGCCCATAACCCTCACCAGCACCCAATTCAGCTTTGGCAGGGACATGTATCTTACCACAAGTACCTGAAATATCCCACTTGGAACTGCTAATACAATGCTTAACAAATATTAACACACAGGCATGACAGAATGCCTGGCTTAGTAGCACTAGTTTAACAGGTCTGCTTGTGAGGGAGCACAGTTGGCCTGATGGATCACAGGAGCTCAGTGGAAAGGTACTCACAGGTGTAAGATCTTCCACTCTACACCTTAGGGGAGTCCTGAAAGTTTCTGCTTTGGGCAACCATACAAACTTTAGCTAACTTTCTATTAGTCTTATCTGTGACACCGTTCTGCCTAAGTTTGTGTTACACAGAAAGGGAGAGAACATATTGGAAGTGTAATATCTCTACCATTCCTAAAAAGGTAACACTATATGAACACATTTTCTACTTCCCTTTCATGCTGTTATTTTACTTCTTGCCCAAATAAAACTGTACTAAATATCATATTAAAAATAATAATATACTGTTATGGTTTAAGGTTTGGGGAAGGGGAGGGACAGGTGGAGCGGCTATTCCACTCCCCTTCCTGCCACATTCTATAAAAGGACACAGGAAATTCTGCTCACCCCTTCCTCCCTGGGATTGCTGCTGGGACTGCACCTTTGTGTGGCTGCTACAACTCCACGTGGTGTGGGAGGAATCCATCAAAATCCGAGGACTGGTGTTGTATATATTTGTATATATATCTTCCCTTGATACCTTTCTATATTTCCCTTCCTCTGATATCCCTTTTGTTACTCCCTGTTAAAAGTTGTAGTCTTGATTTCCAACTTTGTGTGAGGCCTTTCTTTCTCCCCTGGAGGGAAGAGGGGAGGGAAAAGAGGGGTGGAAAAAATTCTGCTCTGTGGGGGGTTGCCCTGAGCCTTAAACGGAGACAGAAATTGGCCCCAACGTGGGGCTTGAACATAAGAGATTTTTTTTTTCTTAGCAAAGTTGGAATTTAGGATGGAATGTCTTTCCTGAGGTTTATAATGTATTATACATTTATGCACCTTTTTTCTAGTCATCTGGCCTCCCTGGTTTCATACCATTTGCTATGATGGTTATGGATGGTTATGAGTGCTGGAATAACATGGGTTAAATCTTTGCCAGGACACTTTATGTCTCATGTTTTAGACACATTCACCATTAGAAACTCCTCTGCTCCTGTCTCTGACGAATGTTTTCTCCCAGAGCTGGAATGCCCCAGGAGCGGGTGGTATCATGTGCCACTGCTGCCTCTGTGCCTGAATGCATTCTTGATGCTGCTGTTCATGTGGCTGGCTGTTAGAGCTCTGCGCGGGAACATGGCCGCTTTAATAGTCCCTGCCGTGGCAGCGGCCCNATGGCCGCTTTAATAGTCCCTGCCGTGGCAGCGGCCCCAG
>VYZX01017696.1:38045-58307 GCA_013401335.1 Brachypteracias leptosomus
TTAAAATGAGCTGAACCGGATGGTCACATCATAAAACATATGCAATCTGATGGGTTTCCAAATGGGTAGAAGATTAGAGTTGTTACTGGCCACAGTTGGAGTAACAGCAATCCAGGAATGGAGCTACAACTTCACTCATAAATAGCTCAAGTCATTCACAAGACTAAAACAGAAGACACTGTCATGTAATAGTGCTTTGTGTGTACTGGTGTCATTACAGGAGTGGCTGAATGATCCTTCAACACCAGATGAAAATTTCACATCTTTATTTCCCTGTGCATGGGAAAGCTGAAGCACTGCAGATAGGCTGGAATGGAACAGTCTGCCCTTCAATTCCTCCATCTCACTGAACCAGCCTATGTATGAAAGCTACATTCCTTCAGCACAGCTGCTTCACAGAGGTCCCTCTCCCAACTCCACAAGCAACACTGTCAGTACAAACACATGACCACAGCAGGTCGTGGGGGGAAGTTGGTGAGATAGGCTCCATTTATCAGCAATTCTGGCAAAATGAAGCAGAGCACTCCAGTTGGAAATCTGGACGAACTACAGGCAGTGAGCTTTACTTATAGTTCTTGCAATAATTCAGAAATGAGAATAGGATACAATTGAGGCAGTTCCTTCCAGCTGGGGTGCCTGGGCTCATTACATAATCTGACAGCTCACACTGCTAGCACCTTGCCTCTGTATCTACACTAAAGAGGAAACGAAGAACAGTTTCAAATTGAATTTTTTTTTGGCTGTTAAGATAAACAACAATTCGGCACAGTACGTAATAAATAGCTAAACTATTATTTTATTAGTCCTCTCCTCTAGGCTTGCTTCATTCATCTGACCTGTCTTACCAGCTACTTACTCTCTTCCCTTCCCCTTCACAGTATGCTTATATAAACAAATGGACTATACCACCTTCTTCCCTATTCAGAAACGACACCACCTTCACGGCATTATTAAGCTTCTCTGACCCTGCACACCTGAACCATTGCTCAGAGCCTGTAGAAACAACATCTGGTGTCAACTCGACTACTAAGACATCACTCGAACAAACTAAACCCAAGAAGAAAACAATCATACAGCAGGCAAAGTCCACAGGGAGGACTTCTAGGCTGCAGACAAAAGCACAGGTCAGAGCAGGTACTACCGTACTACGTAAGATCTGATTTCATCTGCCAGAAAAAACAGCATCCAGAGAGTCCTACCTTTGCATGAAACTGTGTTCCCATCTGGACGAAAAGAACGCTCTCCACTTCCTAATTTATAACCATCATTGCAGTAACACTCGTAGCTTCCTTCAGTATTCATGCATCTTGCATTGCGACCACATAGCCCAGAATCCTCACATTCATCTATATCTAAAAATTGAGAGAAAAATATATGCATTTCATAATAGGGTTTTAATTAACTAACATAGGACCCAAGCTTAAAACAAATCTAGCATTCCATGAAAGGTTCTACGTAGCTTCTGATGGCTCTTCTGGGAAACAAAGAAGCTTATCACTGCCTGGTGTTCAATCATCTGGGAGGAGGAGACTCTTAAATTTGTAGCTAGCCATCTTTTAAATTGTTTCTGTTTTACCTGACTAACACATTTCCAACAATCCCAGAAAAATCCCGTCTGCAAGTATCTTAATCAGTTACAACAGTTCATTACTGTAAAAAGGAACTGGCCAATATTCCACACTAAACACAAATATGACATCTGGGGGGAAAGATAAGTATCATCTTGTTTTCTTTAACCTAACTACTTCTTCAGGAAAGATTACTGCTTGAATGTGACTGTGAAGCAATGATTTGTAACACAGAAAAGAATGAAAAATTGAACTAATTCATAGTTTATAGAACCTAGACCTCAAACAAGTGTTTGCACACCGCAAAAAGTGCTCTGATACCATTTCAGAAAGTAAGTTCTAAAGTAATAAAAAAAAAGATTTGTGCAGTAGAAAATTAAGTTCTGGATCCCTGGTGCTCAAGATTCTTTGTTACATCTACCTGTACAGTTTGTGCCATCATTGGGAATAAATGTCTTGTTGTTGTTGGAGGCTCGGTATCCATCAAGGCAAACACAGTAAAAACTTCCATGTGTATTATGACACAGCGTATGATTTCCACAGATCTTGGTAGCTCCAATCTGGCATTCGTCTTTATCTGCCAGCACATTTAAAACAAATCAGAGAGAGATTAAGAAAAGCAGAGAATCCTCCCCTCCTCACTTATTCTTGTGTGGCCAGACTTCCTCTTATTGTTTTCCTTTCTGTTATTTGGGATGTAAATATTGCTAGTAAAGCTGGAGTATTTAGACCAACAGAGGCTGTTGTCCCTGGATGAAGCTGTGAGTAAAGTTTCATGACACAGCTTGATTTGATCCAAGAGCAGTTAAAATCAGAGGGCCCTGCTCTTTGCTTCTGCCCTTTCTTATGGCGTTCACTGGCTGCACCACTTGATGGAGTTTGTGCTGATCTTACCCCACTGGCACAGAATTACCATGGCAAAACATGCAGTTTGTCTTCTCCCACAATAATGAAACAACGTAACTCTGTGCAGGGCCCAGCAGCTCTCAGTGCTTGTGAAGGAATGGGAAGAGATGGAGTGGAGGAGATCAGAGGTGGAGGACCTTCCCCTCAGACATGTCTCTGAGAAATGCTCAGACACAGCATTTTGCATCACCTTTTGATTCACATATTGATTTGTCATGTATGAGATGGGACACTATCAGCTACAGTAATAAAACAACACTGAACAACACTTTTCATGTAACAGAAATTAGCACTTACAAGATCTCTGTACATGCGCACACTGGTATTAAGAAAAGACCTTCAATTTATTAATTTTTAGTTACCCAGTAATCTGAGATAACTAGAAAAATGAGCAAAAATGTGTTAATTTTAATTGGTGGTTTTATTGTCTAGTTTTCTGTTCAACTCTGCATAGGTTGAAAAGAATAATAAAGTAAAGCCCATCATATTTCTTTTTTTTTTTCCTGAAGCTAGGATCATTTATATTAAATAAACCACTCCCATACATTATATTTTAAAAGTAAATGTTTGATAAAGCCCTACACTTTCTAAGATAAAATTAATTAAAATCCTTCACTATATAGCAGAAACTGAATAAATGAGTTAAGCAACTAAGTACAAAAGGGTATTTACATCAAGTACAAGTGAAGTATAGTTTATGGTGAGCTGTTGAGGGTGAGAAAAAAAAAGGAAAAACATTTTCCACATTTTGGAAATTCTGCCAGGAAAAGCTTTGATTGAAGCTTTTATTGTTTTGAAGATTTCTATAATATTACTCAAGAAAGAACATTTTACAAATGTACATCTATTCCTGCCATTTTCCAGGCAGGCAGCCTACCTTGGCAATGGGTTCTTCCATTGCCTACAAATCCATAGTTACAGATGCAGACACTTTTTCCTTCAATTTGATGACATGTCGCATGAATGTGGCAAGTTGCACAGACATCTGGAACTGATCTCTTCACAATTGCTTTTAGAACAAAAAGACACAATCTTTTTTTTTTAAAGAACCATAAAGGTGGTCTAGTATGGGTAACTGGTAGTGAATACGAAGTGGAAATAAAGTCCAGATTAAAAGACATAGAATGAAGTCCTACCTCCCTGCACTTCATTTTCAAACTTGTAGGAAAACCACAGTGATAATATTCAGAGACCAAAGATAAAAAAATAAATAGAAAGGATTAAACAAAACCACACTGAACAGTTTTCTCCATCCATCTATTCTTCGATAGTAAGCAACACTGCTTGTCAGCAGTTAGCAAGGCTTAAAATATATACACTAAATAGCTTTAACTAATATTATTAATCTTTTCTCTATATTCATTTCCATTCCCTTTTGTCATGATTTCTGTTTCCTCATTTATTCTATTATTTTGTTTCTATTACTTACACATCTTACACATAGACATTTGGGCTATTTATCAATCTCTTTGTATCTTGTATCATCAAAATGTATGTAATATAAATGCTATTCATAAAAACAACATTGAGAATGCTGCCAGGAGGAAAATTACTTACAGTAAAGTCATTCTAGAAATTAATTTGTATTAGAAGCAGTTCAGCTGGATGACACACAACCTGATTTACTGTAACTTGACAGGGCTATAAATACACATTAATCTAGAAGAAATATGAGCCTAATTCCATACTTGTATTCATATTTTTAGCGCATTATGCGCATTTTTCTCCATTTCTTGTAAGTTCTTTCTTGTTATCTTCACACATGCACTGGCTTTCCAAATGATAAGCCTCAGCATAGATGGCTTGAATGCAGACAAAGCATGTATACGCTTGCACCTTTTTTACATTTTTAGAGAAATAACTAATACTGCACAAGCTGGTATTGTCTCATTATTCTGGACATAGCAGTATAGAATTTTTTTTGCTTCTAAGACTGCTAGATTGATAAGGATGGTGTGGTTCTTACAGAATACAAATCTTACTGCGTATATAGAAGCTCTGACAAATTTTGCCTGCCTTTACACGGTGTCAAAACACATAACTGTAACTGGAAGGAGAAGGCAGCTGAACATTCTAGCCAGCTTTTTGTTTTTACGCATCAAATTTATCAGTGTGATAAAACTGCGCTTCCACACGTACAGTGTTCCAGTTTCACTCACAGTGTGCTTCTGAGCACCTTAGGACTCGTGGGAAGCATCACTGATTCCTACTCCTAATTCTCAAAGCTTTTATGTACTTTTGTGTCTTGGTTCTAATAAGAACAGATAACAAAAACTGTCAGCATGCAATGGCGGTCAACGCAGAACTGAAAATTACATTTAAAAACATCCACGGTAAGAACTTTCTCACGATACCTCAATCTTCTGATAAGACATGGGAGTGTCCTCCTCTGATTGCTGTGCCGGGAGATAAAAATCGTGTGTCCCCCCGGCACAGCCCGTCCCTCCGCCCCACTACTATAGAAGAAATTTTAGGACTTATTTCCCCTCAGTAACACACGATTTCTCACCCCGGCTGTCGGGGTTTCAGTCCCACCCCATCGCTCCTCCCGCCCGGGTCAGGCCTCTCGCCCGACANGTCCCGGCGGGGCAGGCGCCCGCCGCAGGCCGCAGTCCTCCCGCCCCGCTCCCCGGCCCCGCGGCCTCCCTCCCCTTCGCGCCTTCCACCTCGACCGAAGGCCGCCGCCCTCACGGCCCGGGGCCCCGCCGCGGCCCAGAGCCAGCGAGGCCGGAGCAGGACCAGGCCGTACCGGGGATCCTGGCGAAGGGCCGCACTTACCCCGCGGCCGCTCCGCACATTGCGGCAGCGCCAGCAGCAGCAACAGCAGCAGCGGCCCCAGGGCCTGGCTGCCCCCAAGGCTCATGACCCCACCGCCGCCTCCGCGCCCCTGGGTGTTGAGCGGC
Organism: Brachypteracias leptosomus; assembly: GCA_013401335.1. Lineage (NCBI taxonomy): Eukaryota > Metazoa > Chordata > Aves > Coraciiformes > Brachypteraciidae > Brachypteracias > Brachypteracias leptosomus. The sequence continues at coordinate 43,423 of VYZX01017696.1, forward strand.
CTCGGTGCCGCCGCATCCTCCCCACAAGGTGGAGGGCGGGAGGGCAGCCCGAAGGCAGGGCGAAAGGTTGCGGCCCCCGGGCCAAGGGTGTCGCACTGCCCCAAGCGCCTGCCCCCCGGCGGGGCGGGGGCACCCGCGGGCGGCCCTTATCGCCGCCGCCCGCCCTCGGGGCCCACGGGCTTTCCCCTCGGCGAGGCCCCTTTCCTCCAGCCGCCGAGGAGCCCTTATCCGCAAACCCCTCTCTTTTCTTCCTTTTTTTTTCTCTCTCTCTTCCCTGGCACAGCCCCTCTCCTTCCCCGGGACGCCGCCTCTGTCCCGGCCGGGCGAGTGGCAGAGTTGATAAGGGCTGTTGCTACCCGGCCCTCACCCTCTGAGGGGTGGAGGGAAGGGTTATTTATGATTCCTGGGAATGGGGAAAGGGCGACTGGAAAGTTACACTTGTTTGTACGTGGCAGCTGTGCTGCTCTTTGCGGTGCAGCCATAGAATCATAGAATTGTTTAGGTTGGAAAAGACCTTCAAGATCATCGTGTCCAACCATTAACCAAACTCGACCAAGCCCGCTGCTAAACCATATCCCAGAGCACCATATCTGCATGACTTCTAAACACATCCAGGGATGGTGATTCAACTCCTTCCTTGGGAGGCCTGTTCCAGTGCCTTACAGCCCTGCCAGTAAAGAAATGTTTCCTAATATCCAACCTAAATCTCACCTGGTGCAACTCGAGCCCATTAGCAAGAGAGCGTGGCACCTCCTGGTAGATGTTTTTGAGGAAAGGTGGCCACCAGCAGGGCTTGGGGCACACTGGGGCAATACTACAACCCCTCATCTGGAAAGGTTGTAGTCAGGTTCCCTTACGCACAAGAAGGAGCTGCTCAATACCTCTGCTGAACCCATCTTCAAACTTGCCTGAAGTTAGCACATCAGTCTAAAAATGTATGAAAAATGTGCAACTGTACAACACCAGCCCTTGGTACTTTAAGTAACACTTTCTTATTGTAGGCCTTTCCCACAGTACAGGAGAATCCCAAAATGTAGGTCTTAGTCAATAGCAGCAGTGCTGCCTGAATCATTTTCTGCTGTAGAAGGATGGTAGTCCTAAAACTTATGGTCCTCATTCAGGTCCACGAGCCTGAGTTTTAGAAAGCTGCATAAACTTTTATTTGTCTATAAATGCAGTCGCCCAGTTATCACAACTGCAACAAAGGAGTTCATGAATGGGGGAAGCCTAACACAGAGGTAGATTTAGGCATCTTTAATACACTCTAATGAGCTTCCTGAGGAAGTTTTGCTCGTGTGCTACGTTGGCTTTACATTAATGCCCTGTGAAGCTAACTCAGTCAAACCCTCCACCATGACTGCATTTAAGTGACATAACCTGATCTCTTACTGCTATGTCTGCTGTGTTATAACGACAAAGACCAAACAGTCTGTGATTTCAATGGACACAAAACCCAGTTTCATAAAACTATCAGCTTTATTGATTTACTTTCACTTGTGTAAGTTGGTCTGTTACAATGTTTTTAATACCATTCTGCCTACCTTGTCATATATATATTTTTAACTAGCTTCTTCTACCCTTATTCGTCTTGGCTAGGACACAAAGTGACCTGATCATTCAGCGGTGGCCAATTACATCGCTAGCAACTCTGCTTTTGGAATAACACACTACAGATGTCAGGACTGCATATTACTTCTATATTAAATTACTGAAATTGGAGGCATGCATTCTCAGTAGTGATTAAGTAGTTTATCTCTATAATGAATGATTCAGAGAGGAATTGTTCTTTACAACATATTAAAAATTTATTTGGAAATTACATTTTTTCTCTCCCTTAGCAGCCCACCAACTTACAGACCCACTCATCATTGAAATTCCTACTGTTAGTTTCATAAAAAGTAGTCAGAGCAACTGTTTATAATTATAAACACCTCACACAGCAAACAGGAAAATATTTTTGGCAGCAAGCCTGAAGAAAAATATTGTATTTATAAAGAGAGCAAGTTTCAAAATGTAATATACACATTCTTTAAAGAAAGTGACAAGTAAGTGCATCAGTTGAAGAAAATATAGGACCTAAACTTGAACAAACCCCTTGTTGTGTTCCAGTCTAATAAGCTTTAAATAGCCAGTTAGTTGCTGTTCAAGGTGTTGTGGCAGGTTGACCGTGGCTGGATGCCAGGTGCCCACCAAGCTGCTCTATCACTCCTCTCCTCAACTGGATGTGGGGGAGAAAATACAACGAAAGGCTCATGGGCCAAGATAAGGACAGGGAGATCACTCATCAGTTACCATCACAGGCAAAACAAAATCAACTTAAGGAAAATTAGTTTAATTTTTTACTAAACAAACCAGAGATGGAAAATGAGAAATAAACCCAAATCTTTCAAATGCCTTCGCCCAACCTCTCCCTTCTTCCTGGGCTCAACTTCACTCCCCATTTCTCTAATTCCTCTCCCCAGGCGGTGCAGGGGGACAAGGAATGGGGGTTGTGGTCAGTTCATCACACATCTCTTCTGCTCCTTCCTCCTAAGGAGGAGGACTCCTCAAACTCTTCTGCTCCATTGTGGGGTCTTTCCCATGGGAGACAGTCTTCCACAAAAATCTCCAATGTGAGTCCTTCCCACGAGCTACAGTTCTTCACAAACTGCTCCAGGATCAGACTGCTCCAGTGCAGGTCCCCCGTGGGGTCACAAGTCCTGCCAGCAAACCTACTCCAGCATGGGCTCCTTTCTCTCCATGAGTCCACAGGTACTGCCAGGAACATGCTCCTATGTGGGCTTCCCATGGGCTCACAATCTCCTTCATGCATCCACCTCCTCCAGCATAGGGTCCTCCTCAGGCTGCAGGTGGGTGTCTGCTCCACCATTAACTTCCATGGGCTGTAAGGGGACAGCCTACCTCACCATGGCCTTCAACACATGCTGCAGGGAAATCTCTGCTCTGGCACTTGAAGCACCTCCTCATCCCCCTCCTTCTTCACTGACCTTGATGTCTGTCTGCAATTGGAGCGAGTGCAGAGGAGGGCAATGAAACTGGGGAAGGGCCTGGAGAATAAATCTTGTGAAGAGTGATTGAAGGAGCTGGGACTGTTTAGGTTGAGGAAGAAAAGGCTAAGAGGAGCCCTCCTCACTCTCTACAACTACCTGAAAGGACGTTGTAGAGAGATCTCTTCTCATAGGTAATTAGTTATAGGACAAGAAGGAATGGCTTTAAGCTGCAACGGGGTAGGTTTAGATTGGACATTAGGAAAAAAATTTTCAGAGAAAGGGTAGTCAGATACTAGAATAAGCTGCCCAGGGTGGTAGTTGAGTCACCATTCCTGGAGGTGTTTAAGGGTCGTTTAGATGTGGTGTTGGGGGATATGGTTTAGGGGAGAACTTTGTAGAGTAGCTTTGATGGTTGGACTTGATGATCCCAAGGGTCTTTTCCAACCTCAATGATTCTATGATTCTCTTACATATTCTCTTTCCTCTCTGTGGCTGCAATTGCTCCTCCACAATAGCTTTTCTCCCCATCTTAAATACATTATCACAGAGGTGCCACCACTATCACAGATGGGCTCAGCCTTGACCAGTGGTGGGACCATCTTAAAGCTGTCTGGCATTGACTTTGTCAGACACAGGGGAAGCTTCTAGCAGCTGCCCGCAGAAGCCACCCCTATAGCCTCTGTGCTGCCAAAACCTTACCATGCAAACCCAGTGCAGGCATACTTCAGTACTGAATAATTAAGCTACACACAAAGGTTGCTTTAAACTACATATATGTTATTTGCATATTTAAATTCAAAGCACAGTCATACAAAATAAGTGTCAAAGGGACGTTAAGATGTCATCTATTGTATTTTTCTGCTCTATGACAAGATCGACTCTACGTAAGTGATTCTTAACACACTTGTCTAACCTGCTCTTCATGGTGACAGTGACGTAAAATTCACAGCATTCCCAAGCAATCAGTTCCAGTACTTCCTTCTCTTTGAAAATGGTGATCTAAGTTTCAACCTAACTTCCAGTTAAATTGTTAAGTCTTTTTTCTGTTCACAACAGATACCCAACAGCCTTCATGATCTGGACCCAGGCTTGAATCATCCACTGAAATGAGTCACAGATCACTTCTGCTCTGAGATCACCTGCCCAAGTCTTGAGCTCATTTATTTAGAAAGACAATTAAAGGTTCAGAAGGGTTAAAAAGGTCAGTGTCCCAACATGTTTATCACTACAGCTTAGGCAAATTTAGCTTATTTCATACAAAAATCTGTCTAATGAAAATACAGGATAATATCCACATAGGTTGTTTGTTCTGGAAAGGATAAGTTTTTTATGCTTTTCATCGACAAGCTTAAAGGACCTAGTTTGTAATTACAATGTTTCCTTTGTCCCTAAGAGGATTGTCTCACTACCCAGAAGGCATCTATTCCAGTATTTGCTTCCATTTCTCTTCTTTGTGATAAGAATAGAATTGTGATGGTCAAAATAGTTGAATTCACCCAGAGACACTTCAAAGTTTCCTGTGCAGTTTTTCCTTGCAACTGTCTAAATGGAGATAGTTGAAAATCAGAAAGGCAAGCAAGATTAAACATCTCCTCAGCTGTTTGTATTTGTTCTGTCTCCTTTGCAGACACTGAATGTCACCATGTCATCTAAATCCCATTCTTTTTGTAAGGGTGTTTGGCATAGATTACACTACTTATTCTGACATACACAGACAAAATATTTGATACTAATGGTCCTTTCAGCAACAGATTTTTAAAAACACAGCAAGCATCTTCAGCCAGAGTGAATAAATGCAATTCATCCTTGTTAACAGATCACTCAGCTATTCATACTGCAGTTGCATCTCCAATAGCTTGCTATCAAGTACTTCTTTCCATCTGGCAATGAAAAGAGTATCTGTAACTTGATGGAAGGTTCCTTCCATCTGAATTCTGCCTCTCTTGCCTATTTAAAATGAATCAGATTAATAACTGGTTCCTAGCTATCCACTTAGTTTCCACAGTAAGCAACAGCAATGGTTGAATCAGAAATAAATGAAAAATTGTCTGACCCTCTTCAGCTTCTAATGAAAATGCTTCAGTAAATACTGCACAAAAGCAAAGCATTCTCTTGTAATGAATTTTGTTACAAAATAAATATTACCAATGAAGCTGTTTGCAGCATTTCTGTCTGTACTCTTAGGTGCCCCTTTGTCACTATCTCAACTCCTGGCAAATAAAGTCAAGAGGAAAAAAGAAATGGGATTTCTGCAAAAGAATAAAGTGAGAGCTACCTGAATTTGAATCCTAATTATTGAATGCCTCTATACAGTTTCCCTGGAAGATATGCCTTGGATGAAGAAGACATCAGAGCATGCTGTATACATCTCATAGCAAAGGCATGGTGGATGATAAAGCCTGCTGACCGTTGCTGCTAATCAGAAAAGCAGTTTTACAGAGCAGAAGGGCTTCTATCTTTGGACTTTAGCTCAGGAGTAGGAGCCCAAACTGAGCTTTGCCACAAACTCACTGTGACCTTTGATAACTCCCTTCTGCCTCTTTTCACTTATTCCTCCCTCCCTTTTAGTTTTGAAACTGGGAGAATATTCCTACATAGGTGTGTTGAGGCATAGTACCACAAAAATGGGTCTGAGATGATGCAGTATAAACTTCTCTCATAGAAGCTTTGATGTCATTATAATCTGCCCCAATTTTTAAACGACAAGGACTTCACATCAATCAGTTTATGGAGCAGCATGCTAATGTTGCTGGATCTTGCAGTATCATGGGAGAAGGCTGCTGACTAGTCACTGCTTTGGATTGTTCCATGCTGTTATGTACAAGCTGTGTCATTATTTTCAGGGCTATGCTGCCCGGAAGAAATAGTTAAGAGGAGAGAGGCTGTAAGTCACAAAGGAAAAGTAAAGAAGAAAAAAAAATAGAGTAATAACACCCCCTTCATGTATTACTAAAAAAAAAAAAAAAACCCCCGAAAAGAAAAAAGTAGTGTGATTTTCTTAACTCCAGGTAGATGAACAGACAGCTTTTCCTTTCTGATCCTGGAACACCTGCTAAAATCAGAAGAGAAAGAACTGGGCAATAAGCTTAATGCTTCCTTCTCTGCCAGGCTCTCTGAGGTGCTGAACTTACTATTGCAGATGCAGAAAACTTAATAACAACTTGGAGCTAAGGCAACAGTTAATGATAATTCCTTTAAAAGGTACAGGAAGAAAATCAAGTCACACTGACTTTACTATTCTTCCTTCTACATTAGATTAGCTGTATTTTGAGGCAAGATCAATCTAGAAATGCTATAATCATTAGATAGGAAATGCAGCTATGTTTCTATGGCTATATTTCAGACTGTATTATCTACAAGAAAAAAATATTCCATATATATGTCTTATGAGAAGAGAAAACCAAATATTGACTAGAGACTACACACCAAACAGTTTGTCTCAAGCCATCCTGGCATCTGGGGACCCTATTCTAGTCCCACGTCTTATTTCCCTACATAAACACAAAATCACAGATTGCCAGGGGTTTGAAGGGACCTCTGGAGATCATCTAGTCCAATCCCCATGCCAGAGCAGGTTCACCCAGAGCGGGTTGCACAGGACGGCATCCAGGAGGGTTTTGAATGCCTCCAGAGAAGGAGACTCCACAAGCTCTCTGGGCAGCTTGTTCGGGTGCTCTGTCACACTCACAGTAAAGAAGTTCTTCCTCATGTTTAGACAGAACTTCCTATGTTCAAGTTTGTGCTTGTTACCTCTTGTCCTGTCACTGGCACCACTCAAAGAAAAAAACAACCAAAATACAGACAAACTGTATTTTGTCACTTGGCAATCTCATATTTACATCAATAATTTGTAATGGAAGAGAAGAGGGCAAGAATCTAATAACCAAAGCTTTCATAGTAAATACCTTCACTCCCTGACTTGTTTTGTAAGCAGTTCAGCTTTCATATACTGTTTATCCAATTTAAAGAAACTGTTATTATCTCAATTAGAGAGCACTTCAAGTTACTGTATTTTACTCTGGGAACACAAAGCCAACAGGATGAGTTGAATTTCAGATGCATAATATTATGCATTCATTTTTGGCATATGAAGAGAGAGTGCTTTTATTTGGTTACAAAACCAGCACAAGCTCTGCTCCTTGGTCTTCCAGATTCAGTTAGGTATAACTGTATGATTTCTACATTTACTGGTAACCAGAAGAGAAAGAGACCCTGGGTGATGACATTTGTATGTTGTCATAAATTGTACTAGAGACATAAGATTGACATTTCTAGGGAATTAAAAGGTCACCTACTCCTTTTTTTATATATATTAATTGCAAAGCTGACAGCCCTGTTTGTCTTCAGATAGATATTCTCAGAAGGCTTTTCAAGACTGTCAGTAGTGCTGCTATCCAGAAATTGATTGGCAATAAGAGACAACTTGCCACAGTAATTAAAGGTTGAATTCTGTCTAGTACTGAACATTTGTTATTGCATCACAAAAATACAGTAGCTAAGTGACAAAATCATTGACCTTTACTGGGATCTTGTCTACTACCTGCTTCTTCCCACCAGGATCAGATTATACGTTTGTCAATAGGACCTAAATAAAAATTAGGTATCAGAAGTATGCTTAAAGATTATGGAAACTTCTCTATAAAAGCAAAAGAAAGTATTTTGGGAATAGGTGTTCACATTTTAAAGGGTCCTAAGAATTTGGAGGAAAAGACTCACACAACTAGACTAGTCAGCTGTTCAATTTTATATGGACTCAAAATTAGAGAGGTTACTGTATATCCCTGATAAAGACTCTGTGCATGAAAATGCCTTTTTGCATGTACTATTTTCAGGACACTGCTTGTCAACCCATAAAAACACAAGTATTTGATAAAAGTATTTGTTGGCATTTAGAGAGGCTTTTTTAAAGTGCTGTCTAGGATTAAAATATTTCCACATATTAAAAAAAACAAAACAAAAAATGAGTTAAGATATTTTAAAAAATAATCTGTTCTTGAAATGTAATCAAACCTGCTTTAATCTGAGAATTTTGGCAGAGAAGTGTCACTGTAGACAGCACAGTAGCCAGGAAACAGGGAAAATGTATTTGAACCTAAGCTATTGTTTAGTTGTGATCAGTGTGGTGGTGAAATTTTAGAAAAAACCAAAGCATTTCTGGCAGAAAAACTCAGAAGTGTAGAAGCAGCTATAGAAACATTACTAGCTTATCTTGTGCCTAAGGAAAAACAGCTACATCTTGGAAATCATGAAATTTAGAAATAACCTGCTCTTTTTAACTCTTTGTATAGAAAATACACCCCTTAATGACAACCTGTTCACTGCAGTTTATCACAAAATTAAAATACAGTGCCTATTAACTGTGCTTTTGTAATAATTTCTCTATGATGGATGTGTCCAGCAAACAGCAACTTTTCCAAATCTTGGGAATCCAGATTTCTGAGCATATTTTTTACTCAAAAAAACCGAACAAACAATTTACTCAAAACAGTTCAACTTTCACTCATACTTAGTGATCTTTCTACACTTATGATTCTAAAGACAATTATGCATAAAGTGAACACTTCGACCTATAGTAAATATTTAAGACCCAGAATCAAAATTTGGGGTATGTTTTAAACTTGTTGTAGTCAAGAAACATACGATGCATCAGTAACTGCTTTTCCTAGACTACTTTTCTGACCTTTTAATTAAAATACACTTTAGAGTTACAGAAGAAGCATTGCATATGGTTTTGGTCCTGTGCAAATATTCCTCTCAAAACTCCTGTGATAGCATTATCAAGAGGAAGACTGAGACAAATGAAACTTACCTAAATCCACAAAATACCCATAGATTAATCTGAGAAATAAATTGAAGTTTGTTTTACATTTAAATCTTTAAATCTGTAGGCAAAAAAAGTCCATACACAAATATAATCTTTACTTGGAAAAATGTATAGAAAACCAAGAAACAGACAAAACCCCCTTCTCTCTTCCCACCACAAACCTTGATGTAACATATGGCTACTATGCGTCTCTAATGAATAGTTAGTAAGATGCTCTCATACTTAATCCTCTTTTTGCCTTCTTGGAGATCTTTTTATACACCAGAAGAACTTGAGATTCAAATAATGTAAGTCTGTGGAAACTAAATGATGACTGCCTATTTAGTTCTGCACTACACTGAGTATTTTGCTCTCTTGCTATGTACTACATCACTCACCATCTAATTACAATTACATAATTTTTTATTTCCTACCCATCTGAAGCACAATTGTTTCATCTGTGACATTTTACAGCCATATAAGTCAAATATCCCAATTTATAACTGTCTGAATAATGTAACAATGTGTATTAACATAGCACTCAGATCCAGGTAAGTGATTTTTCACTTCTTCTGGCCTTTAAAATGCCAGAGGATGTTTTAAAGTTAGGCTGAAGGTGCAGTCCCATCATTGGGAGAGTGAGAAGGTACAAACATTTAAGTTTAGCAGTGTAGTTGTTTAGATAGGATCCTACTCTTTGAAAGGGAAAAACATCAAGATTAGTCAGAAGGATTTCTCAACTTACATTCAGCATCTTAATCAAGCTCATTGTTTCGATGCAATTGATCTACAAAGTTATCAGCAATTTTCCTGTTAGATTACATGAGACAGTAAGTGACAGAGATGTCCCAGGCAAGACAGGATGTTGTTGCTAACATCTTATGGTTGTGTCAGACCCTTCAGAAGTAATTTCTTCCTTATCTGTTTTCCTCCTGAGTGGCTATAGTGACTGTGAAAAATACTTTTAAGGGCCTTGATTAAAATCTGATGCATCAAAATAAAAGCTAAGTGAAGAGTGTAATCTTCCAGTAATATAAAGTTGAGAGAATCTAAACCCCACAGAAAAAGCACCTAAAGATAAAGATACACAGTAATTGAACATCTTCCTCAGAGAACAATTTACACAAGCAGTAGTCATAGTCCTGCATCGAGTACTGAATAAAGGGATCCATAAAGAGTTCCAGAAAGTTCTTTAGGAATCTTACAAGCATATACAGCATGCCCTGAAGGTGAGATTAGCCAAGGCCATCTTGTGACAGCAGGCTGTAACCAACAGTGCCAACCCAGAGCAGAAAGAGAGAAAAAGGCATTTATGCCATTGCGACTCAGGAAGCATGGCGTTGCGTATTAACATTTTTATCCCTGTGGAAAAATTAACATTGAAAGATCTTATCCTGGGAGATGCTTAAACTCAAGAGCTCAAATAAACATAATGCATCATCATTTACTGTTGAAATGAAAGGCCCTCAACAGTTGGGATAGGTCTCCTATCAAAATCTTCACCAGTATCTAATAGACCAATGAAGTCTCTGAGAAACAGGGTAAGATTGTTGAAGCACATATAGGAACAGTGTCAACCCTTTATGCTTTTAACAAGGTAGTTACAGCCTCAGCAAGGGAGAATTTGAAGCTGTCCAGTCACTGTGAGAACATACACTCAAAAAGGAAAACAGTATGCAACACAAACAAAATTTGTATATGAAGGAAGTGGTAAAACAGCTTTAAACTAGTAGATGTGATAGACGAGAATACTTAGGGAGCAAACCCTTTTCTCTTACTGTGCTCTTAAAAAGAAAAAAATACTTTCACAGCTTTGTAAAATGAGGAACCTCAGTTGCACAATTGACAAGATATTTCCGAATCTGTTGAGCAAATTAGTCAAATTCTCCATATACAGGAATGACATTTCACTGAGCACACTATTGCTGCTATTAAATATCAAACTACTTTTGGGCAATTTGGCCACAGGAAAGAATTGGAAATAAGAGAGGAGGGAAGGAAAGAACAGGTTAGAAATGCTGAAAAAACAGCCAGCGATATTGCCATGTTCTTAAGCAAGAACTAAACCTGACAATTTCAATTTTTTCTCAATTCTTAACTGAAAGTTTTTAATTATAAAAAAACCCACAACCCTCCCTCCAAGCACCCAGCCACATTTCAGTGACTGAAATAGTCTATGGAGCTACAGACAGTTTTTCACAGATCATCAGCAGAATTCTTAGTACTGATCAGAAGAGTTATCCTAATTTCTTTAGCTTTTGAGATAGCCTTACATGTCATTTTGTTTTAAGAACCTATTTTTTAAAAAAGTTTCATTTTTATTTTTTCAGGCAAAATAGACAGTAACTCTTCGAACAGTATTTGCAAATATGTTCTGTAAGTGTGTGCTAGGTACCACCATACCAGCATAGAAACTGCATCCAACCACAGAGCAGCAAGCCTGCAGCTTTATGCAGTATCCTTCAGTCAGTCCTCTTTCAAAAAGATTTCAAGCGTGGAACAGTGTGTCTTTGCAGGCTGAGAAGGGTTCTGGAGGGAAGAAACACACACACATAAACCCCTCAATAAAAACTATTATGAACCCTTCAACATACAAGTAATACGCGCACACCATTTTGTCACCTCGTACATCACTTGTTTTATGTATTATTTCATTAGTATCATTTTTATTACAGTTGTTTCTTCTGTCTTTGTGTTGTTCTATTAAACTGTCCTTATCTCAACCCATGGTCTTTTACCTTTTTTCCCTGATCCTCCTCCCAATCCACTGGAGCTGGAGGCAGGGAGCAGTGAGCAAGCAGCCACATGGTGCTCAGCTCCCAGCTCGATCTAAACCACAACAGTTCTTTTTGGTGCCCAGTGTGGGGCATGAAGGGTTGAGATAATAAAATCTGACCAAAGTGTGTTAAAAAAATTTTGTTATTCATACTTTTTATGTTAGTTAAATAGTGCATGGTCACAATGCTAGTCCATTTTTTTTTATGGTGGTGTTGTGTAAATCCTTATGTACTCTATGTGTTACCTGAGGTGGTGTTTATACTCTCCAGGAAATGGATCGTGTTGATGTATTGGATATTGTTGACTTATGATACGATTATACCCCTGGACTAAAGGTTAAGCTGTTTTCCAAATGTGGCCTTATCATTTATTAGTGATCTCACCCAATCTATAGGCAAGACAGCGGAGGAGACTTTCTCAGGTTTTGAGAATTTTGAATATTCTTGGGATGTTCAAGCCAGTATGTTCTTGGTGCTAAGTCTTCTGAATGCGTCCCAGGTCTTGTTTAGGGTCTCACAAAATTTTTTCCAAGAATATCACCCAGACATCTGTCCAGAGGTTGGATAGTTATGAGTGGCAGGGTGTGGGGGAGAGCATGGGCAAGTGTCTAGGGCAGCGGCCACCTCCAATGTTTTAGAATTTCACCTATGAACAAGTGCAGAATGCTGATAAACCAGTCAAGTAGAAAAAGCATGTTGTCAACCTGGCAATTCCAGAGAGACACAAATCACTGCAATGTGTTGGGGCTTTGCCCATGTCTACCGAGTCCTTTTCAACACTATTCAGTGGCCTCAAGGGGAAGAAGAGGTCTCTGGACTTAAAACCAGATTGACTGGTGCTGCAGCTGAGCCAGAGAACTAACTTGTGCCCCTATACAGAAAAAGAAATACACAAAAAAAATCAGTTCATTTAACTGAGGGGTGAAGATGAACCAAGGCCATGTTGAGAACAGGAGGAAGGTGTGATCACCCAATTCCCATCCGTGAGTAAGCTGTGAGATATGTGAAAGGATTCCAGGTGAGCACATTATCATATGGCTGCTCTGATGCTGGGATGGTGGGGCAGGTAGTCTGGAATTAGAGGGGAGGATAGCCAAGCAGTTGGGATCCCTATCTAAGGAAGGGAGCATTGACAAGATGATTGGAAAATAGACACAATCCTTCAGCCTCTGGAAGAAATTCTTGTCAGGTGTGAAGGAAAGGTGCCCCTTCAAGGAAGAATTTACATGTCAATTAGGCAAGTGGACCACTGTGGAGAGAGGTATTCAATACCTGAGGGAATTAGCTGTGATGGAGGTGATCTGTGATGATCTAAATGAGGAGCAGTCACCTGCAGATCCAGATGAAGTCCAATTGCACACCACCCATGTGGCAAAATTTCCTGCAACGTGCATCACCTTCATATGCCAACTCATTGGCAGAAGTGTCCTGGAAACACGGCCAGGGAGAAACAGTGGATTAATTCACTGGCCAACTCTGGCAATATGAAGGAAGTATCTCTTCCTTCCTACAGGCCTGTGTTTTGGCTGTGGAGGAACTGTCCTGGGAGTTCCAGCAATTCAAAGAGAACAGTCCTACTCTCCACCTATATGGGCCCATATCTCAGCTATTAGGAGCAGACACTCCCCTGCCCAAGAGAATATGGAAGATATGTATCATGCAGTATCCTGTGCTTTTACCTATGTGGCCACTGAGAGGACATGAGGAAGTGGCATGGAACACCCACTTTGATTTTAGATGCATGGATACATGAGATGCAGGGGAAGAAAAATCAATAAAGGAGATTCTTCCAAGAAAAATACCGCTCCAGCTTCCAGTGGGAAATTCTCCAGAGAAGAAGGGCTGATCTTACTTCTGATCCTCTTGAGGAACTTCTAAGTCATTTTCACAAGAAGTGAGTGATTCTGATTAGGATTAGAAGGGCCCTGCCTCCAGCCAGGTGGAGGAAAGGGACAGTTAGGTTTACTGGACTGTGTGGATCCAATGGCCTGGCACATCAGACTAACAGGAGTATCAGGCTTTAGTGGAAAATGGTGCACAGCATACTCTAATGCTATCGAGCTATAGAGTGGTCAAACCCATCTATATCTCCAGGGTGATGGGGGGATCCCAACAGCTCACAGTATTGGAAGCTGAAGTGAGTCTAACTGGGAAGGAGTGGCATAAACACCACACTGTGACAGGCCCAGACACCCCGTGCATCCTGGGCATAGACTATCTTAGGAGAGGGTAGTTCAAGGACCCAAGAGGATACTGGTAGGCCTTTGGTATAACTGCCTTGGAGACAGAGGAAATTAAACAGTTGTGCACCTTGCTTGATCTCTCAGAGGACCCTTCTGTGATGAGGTTGATGAGGGTTGAAGAGCAGCAGATGCCAATCGCTACCACAGGGGTGCACTGGTGGTACCATCACACCAATTGAGATTCACTGATCCTCATCCAGAAGCTGATTCATCAACTGGAGAGCCAAGGGATGATCAGCAAAACTTGCTTACCCTTCAACAGCCCCATACAGCCAATGCAAAAGTTGAATGGAGAATGGAGACCTACAGTGGACTACTGTAGCCTGAACAAAGTTACATTGCTGCTGAGTGCTGCTGTGCCAGACATGCTAGAGCTTCAATATGAACTGGAGTCAAAGGCAGCCAGGTGGTACTCCATGTCTGAGATCACTAATGCATTTTTCTCTATTCGTGTAGCACCAGAGTGCAGGCCACAGTTTGCTTTCACTTGGAGGGGCGTCCAGTACACCTGGAGTTGACTGACCCTGGGGTGGAAACACCGCCCGATCATTTGCCATGGACTGATCCAGACTGTGCTGGAACAGGGTGAAGCTCCAGAATACCTGCCATACATTGATGACATCATCATATGGGGTGACACAGTAGAATAATTTTTTGATAAATGGAAGAAACTAATTCAAATCCTTCTGAAGACCGGGTTTGCCATAAAACCAACTAAGGTTAAGGGACCTGCAAAGGAGATCCAGTTTTTAAGAACAAAATGGGAAGACAAGAATCACCAAATCCCAACAGATGTGATCAACAAGATAGCAGCTATGCCCCTACCACCCAGGTTTTAGTACTTTTTTAGGAAGTGAAGGCTTTCTTAGGCACTGTGGGCTTCTGGAGGATGCACATCCCAGAGGGCTCATAGAGGGCACAGGTGAGCCTTCTCTACCAAGTGGCCTGGAAGAAGAACGATTCTGAATGGGGCCCTGAGCAGCAACAGGCCTTTGAACAAATGAAACAGGAGACTGTGCATGCAGTAGCCCTCGGCCAGTCTAGGCAGGACATGTTAAAAACATGCTCTACA
>VYZX01017697.1:7741-18622 GCA_013401335.1 Brachypteracias leptosomus
TGACAGGTTTTTCAAGGAGGACATGTCTAGCACAAATCACAGTGGCACAAACATTGAGATGTAGGATCACTAAAGTAGAATAATAATGGGCTGAAAATCTTGCAGAATAGTTTTTATTGCTTCTAAAATTTGTCGTAGCTTTTGTTTTTAATCTTTCCAAATAATTATGTACTGTTGTAAGATTGTGGATTGGATGAAACCATGTATAACCTCTGTGTTACATAAACATATGGCTGTTGAGTGTAAAAAGTCACTTGTCCTTTTTTTGGTAGGAATATCAGTCACTGGCCATAACACAAGCTGCAGGCAAATCTGTTATCTGATCAATTTTCCTTATCAGAAATTCAGAAGCAAGTGACTAACACATTGTTTTATGCACATCAAAGAGACATTTGTACACATTTGTACACGCAAGATTCTTGGTGTAAGTAAAGAGTATTCTGGATTTATGTTTTCCACTGACAAGATGCCTGCACTAGCAAACAGGAAATCTCTCTCGATTTCTAGCAAGCTTACAACAATTGAATATTAGGTATGTTCTTTCTAAGTAAAGTTTTTAATAGGAAACACCAAACCCTAAACCTTTCCAATCAGAATTAGTTGTACCTACCTAACTACTGAATACCACATACCTATTTATAATAAAGTTGCTTCTGGCAACAAAACTTAATTGTTGCATTTTCTCCATGCTGCCAAGATGACCTCTATGTAGATTCATGTGAGAGAGTACAATAGGTGTATCTAACCTCTAAATTAGCCATGTAACACTTCATAATGGCTCTTTTTAGGTGTAAAATCCACTTGCTTTTAGGGTTCAGAGTCATGTCGTGTGCACTAGAATATACCATGGGTATGCTTAAAGCTATTTCCCTCCCAGTGACATCAAGGTGGAAGTCCTGTCCTGCAGCAGCATCTAGAGTGCCCCAGTCACAGAGTCAGCATAAGGTCCTCCAGCAGTTTGAGTCCTGTTAGTGATGAAAGGCTTGTGTTGTGTACTAGGTTCATCAGTGAGTGTTCAAGAGAAGCAACAAAGTGAATTTAATTGCCAGTGAATGTGCATTGTGATTAGGGCTCCAAAATGAAGCACCAGACCAACCTCCAGTCTCTTCCGTCTTTGCAGCACTCAGTAAAAAAGGACCAGCGGGATTCAACTGTATGTGAACTGGGATCTCTCCACAGCAGGCAGGTCACTTCCAAAGCTCTGTACTTTCAACTTGGGGCTGGAGTAGGTACCACAGAGCCTGATTGCTCAGGCATCACACACAGATGGAGGGAATTTCACCTTTCAAGCATCAGCCTGATGTAATTTTCAAGAGCATATTTTACTTTTTACACGTTTTTGTGGTATCACAGAACACTATATTCCTGCTGACAGATGGAATGGATGGTTTACCAGAATTAAATTAACTTTTAAGAGTAAATCTGTTTCCCTTTATGTTTTACAGATTGTGCATTCTTATAGCTCAAAATTGAAAGGGAGATTGAAAGGACTGATTTCTGAATACGTTTTTGTTGTTTTCTGGGCGAGCAAAGCAGAAAGTCTAGTTGTTTTTGTGGAAGGTGAAACAATTTGAACAAGTGCTTTGCTGTGTAAAATAAAGGAGCTAATTGCTCCTTTATTATTTTTACATTATTATAAAAATACTTTGTCCTTGACAAGTATGCCTTACCTGTCTTGAAACCATGTCTGCCTTAAAAAACTGCTCTAGTCAGGCCTGTGCTTTCATTCATATCCACACTAGACCTCCTAAGATAAGAACACACTGTTAGAAACCTGTTATTTGCACCAGGAGCAATATGCCTTCCTTTCAAACTGTGGAGGGCAAAAAAGTCAGGTAGCAGGGCCTCTGAGAACTGGGCTGCTTACGCACCCTAGAAATAGCGTTGCTCTAAGATTTACTGTTCTGGACTGCAGTAAAAGTATGACATGATATTTGGATTCCAAGGAATTTTTATTTCTGTACCGCTTTATTTGTCATACATTATGGATTGCAGTACGATGACTTTGGGTTTTATTGTTCACTGAGCATCTCAGCTTTCAGCTGTGATAACATAAACATCTGTTCTTTTTCTGGTGCTAATGTAGAAGGCAGTATAAGTACCTAGAAACTTAAAATATTATAATGCGTATTATTACCAACTTTTTTTATAACACAGGGAATTTCTTGATGATATGAGGTGTGATAGAATAGAACCACAAAATAACAGAAAAATTTAGGCTGTCTCCCTGGAGGTCATGTAGTCCAGCCTCCTGCCCAAAGCAGAGCCAGCTAGATCAGATTGCTCACAGCCCTGTCTAGTCAAGTTATAAATATCTCCAAGGATGAAAAGTTCTCAGCTTCCCTGGACAAATGGTTCCAGTGTTTTACTACCTCCAGTATGAAAAACTGGGCATTTATTTTCAGAATTGTTTGTTATGAGGTGAACTGGGAGAAAAATGACCTGGTAGTTCTAATAAAAGGAACTGAACTTACAAGTCTGTTTATGGCACTATCCTTTAAATCCACAAAGTAACACAGCATGAGAAGACTAAATTAAGTCTTTCTTAATTAAATGATGTGAACTTATCAAATATTCAGGAACTGTACTGAAGCTAAAGCAGGGTAACTCTGGCAGTCCCTCTCAGACTATGCATCCCTATCCAGTCAACCCATTCACATACAGAGGAGAATTAGGGAGGATTTCAAATGTTTCACGCTCCTTAAAAAAAAAAAAGTATTTGTGTAGTTCCAACTATTGATTGCAAAAAACAAGGGATCCTAACAATACATATAAATATGTATAAATACCTGAAGAGAGGGATTAGAGAAGGTGGAGCCAGACTCTTTTCTGTGGTGCCCAATTCCAGGATCAGATACACTGGGCACAAACTGAAACACAGGAGGTTCCATCTGAACAGCAGGAAATATCTTTTTACTGTGAAGGTGACCAGCACTGGCACATGTTGCTCAGAGAGCTTGTGGAGTCTCCATCCTTGGAGATACTCAAAAATCATCTGGACATGGTCCTGGGCAGCCTGCTGTGGGTGACTCTGCCTGAGCAGGGGGGCTGGACAAGGTGACCTCCAGAGGTGCCTTCCAACCTCAATCACTCTGTGATTCTATGGATTAAATAAACACATGATAACTTAATTGATATTTATGTTGGAGGTTTGGACTAGGTCCTATTGCCTTATTTTTCCACCTCTCAACAAAAAGCAAATGCAGCTGTGTTGTTTTCCAAAGGTATGTTCTATTTCTAGCCTTCTTTGTTAAGAAAGAAAACCTTGGCTGCTCTGGCAGACTGCTGTACATAAGGCAGTTAATGTAAATAGAAACTCCTTTTTCTCATGAAGTTCATCACTACCACATTTTTCATAGTTGTCATCAGAGAAAAGCCTGCAAGCTGCATATCCTCCTGAAAACAGATTGAACAACCCAAAATAACAAAGTCAAATATGTAACACCTAGTTTCAAAGAAGTGACAGAACAACACTGCAGAAAAGACTGGAAGGGCTGAGGGAAGGAAGAATGGTTAGGGAAGACACACACACACCCCCCAAAAATGGAGCTTTTCCTGTTTACTACAATGTTTACTATTTGTCAAGCCTCAAGCCCTCATCACCAACTACATGCCTGTATATTTCCCCAAAAATCTATAATTGTGTTTTCGCAGCCAAATTATAGTTCAGGTTGATGAAACAGAAACATTTTTTTAGAAAAAAACTTTGAGCAGCAGTGGATTTCAGAAGAAATTACAAGAGGAAATACATTTATTTTAAAAGAAAATATGTTCTATTTGCTCTAAAATATATTGTTCATTGAATATATTAATAATATTTAGCATTTATATTACACTTATGTGCATATATGTATGAGCAGGGTATGCTAAACTTCTACAAATTCACTATCTCAAATTTGCTTATACAGTTTCCATGTAGCATTCTTAGAAGTGACATTTTCCTATGTGGAAGAAAAAGGTGGACTTTCATTTGTTTGGTTTTTTTCCAGTTGCCCATCAAAAAGATATTATTCATTAATATTGCTCTAAGAGAAGTAGCTTATTACAATTACCACATTACATTATGAAACATTTCTGCTAAGAAACCCTGGCCCTGGACTTCGAAACAACATTGTGGGAACTATTATTTTGATATGTAAATATATAGGTATAAACATTTACCTGCAAGTGTAATTTTAACTTAATTGAGACAGCTGAATTGAAAACTTGACTTCTGCTTTGACTTATACTGGCTTATAAATGCTTACAAGTTCCATTTGGGTTTTTTTTTAATAATACCATGTAATATGAAAAAAATAGATTTATGCTGTGTGCAGTAGACTGAATTTTCCAGGACCTCAGTGATATTCCCATATTTAGCGGCACAGAAATTTTTCTAGAATTTTCTCCCATAAAAAAACCCCTTTTTCAAAAAGCACTTGTAACCTGATGATCATAGCAATTTGTTTTATTAGCTATAAGAAAATAACAAATAAAAGACAAATTATGTGCTATGTATTAGAAAAAAAATATACATGGTCTAGGGGTCAGGGTGATGTTGGGTTGAAGGTTGGACGTGATGATCCGAGAGGTCTTTTCCAACCTAAATGTTTCTGTGATTCTACAGCTTGTTTCAAAGCCATGTACTGCAACTTAAAAAGTAAGTAGGCTGAAGATATTTTTTGATTTTGTTTTTAAGTAATACATTTTAGATTCTTCTAGTTTTCATTTAGGTTTTAGAAACTCCTGAAATCATGTGTCCAGTGTACCTTTTAAAATCAGGAGTCTAAAGAGGTTTCCTTAGAGAATGAATCTTGTTATTCACATGAATTTGGGTTTTGGATATATAAGAAAAAATAAACGGAGAGTGTTTTCAGCACAGGAAATACTATGGATCTAGACAGACAACAGGTTTACTCCATATCAAAAGCCTTTTATGCTTTAAATATTTAGCAGTTTCCCAGTAGTGGAAGCAGAAATGCTGCAATAACCTCTGAGAATGGGATCTGGAATTGAAAACAGGGAATAATGGAAATTTTGTAAGCCAGTGTGCCAAAGCAGTAAGAAAATAGCACATGTGCAAAGACACTTACAAGTACAAACCAAGTAAAAATATGCGTGATTGCTCTGACCTTCAATTCATTACATTACTAATTATCTTCATATTTCTCAATCTAAAATAACCATGTATTATATTTATGCAGAAATGCATCTGAAGTTTGGATAAACACACATGAATAAATTAAAAACCAATGAAAAGCAGATTTCATAAGAAAAGCACTGAGAAGAGAGTTTCTTGTAGCTTTGAGAGTGGTTCTGATGCAGCACCATGCCACCTAGCAGAAATTTTAAATTATATTTGATTATAACAATTATAACTTTTTTACATCAAACAATAATTTGACAGACAATTGCATGGAAGAGAGAATGGAAACCTAACAACATGGCAATTCCTGTTATTATAGACGAGCCCTTGCAAAAAATAGAATCTGTTTGAAAACTTTGCATTTAGTATTTGCTGGAAGTTGTAATTCAGTAACAGAAGGAATTCTTAAGTCCTTGACACCTGCGGTCAAGAAAGGAGCTGGAGGTGTGTAGATCCACCTCAGGGATCAAACCCATATTTTCAGAAAGAGTTTTATGAGAATTTTGTGAAGCCTTCTCTGAAATGATCCTGAGTTTGAAATCTTTCTGCTATCCCACCACTTTGTGAGGTGTGTTGCATCATACCAAGGCAATCCTAGCAAGGAAACATGGGCAGGAAAAGATAAATAGCAAAGTCGGTTCTCTGCCGTCGGAGAAGTCTGCAGCATGTGGAAGGCTAAATCTATGATACAAAAATGCAACTTGTAAAATATGGTTTCTAATACTCAGTTTCTGTAATTCTCATCCTGAGGATGATGTTAGCAACAACAAAAAAAAATACACTTTTTTTTAAGCAAAATTTCAATTAAAAACATGAAGAGAGGCCAGCACTATCCAGTTGGGATAATCGGATTGAGAGGCAGAGGATGACAAGCTCAGTGTAGTCTTGTCCACCCTGCCTTTTGGGAGTGAGCTGGGGGCTGCTGCACATCACCTGCCTGTGCTCCACAGATGAGGGGACAGACATACTGCTCTGCCACCTTTGCTTCCTGGCTCCTCCTCTGGAAGCTGTCCAGATGGTTGGTTTGAGGGCCTGACATGAAATTTTCTCAGAATCACAAGGTTTTGCTTTTGAGGAAAATGTGCACAATAAAGGGACCAAGAATAGTTGCTGTTTGACAGCAAAGACATACTCTCTGAGACAACGTGCTGGCAATTTGGCTGCTATATTCAGCCTCTGAGTTCCCACTGCCTCTGAATTACCAATTAAAAGTCACTTTTCATAATAAATCTTCTCAAACGCATGTGGCAGCAAATGTTGCATCATTACAGCCAGCCTAATAAGTAAAATGCTAAACAATGTGAAATAAATATTCTCGGTGACTTGCACTGGTTTCTGGGCTTGATAGTCCCCTTTCTGGTATTAGTATTCTGTACCTCTGCTTAATTGACAGTAACTTGTCCTGCCTGACTGCTCCTCTCCTCACTTTTGGTACCATTATCTCTGCCCTTCCTTGTTGAGCAGCCACACTTTTCTTCAGTAGATGTCCATTGGGGCTGACAACCTCATAAACGTGGAGCAAAGGTCTTTTGAGACAAAATTGCATGTTACAGTCACACGTTCTCATCACAGATGTGCTCGGTGTCATTTTCTAGCGGAGCTGGCATCTTCTGGGACACTAAATAATACTTTTATTTGGCCTTATCCATGTCTTTATATTTCTGCAAATCCTCCATGACGCTGACATCCGCTTCTACTCAGTTCTAGTAATCTTGTTTTCAGTTTTCAGCTAAATGAGATGTCAGCAGGTGTCAACCCATGCTTCACTGGTGCAATCTTGTAATTTTGCCGAGCTAAATACAGATTGGTGTCTCATTCCACTGCCACTTTTATAGGCACTTTATTATTTTGACACCATTTTCTATCAGCCTATTGGGAAAGGGGATAACAAACCAGAGGTCCCATGTCTAAACCCATATTTCACAGCAAACTGCTTCTTAAACGGTGGCCCACAAACAGACATTACCATGCCTGATATGTCTACTGAAAACTGATTTGATGTGCATGATCATCTGCTTAACTGTACTTTCTTTTTTTCTAAGCCTATGTCAAAGGAATTGGGATAAGAGTTTAGAGCAAATACATATGCATTCCCATTCATGGTAAACAATACGTATACATTCCCATTCATCTCTGTACTAGGCATTTGGTTTTGCCATGTCAGCAGTGTGGGTTGTCTTTATGAATTTGGCCTTCATTTT
Source organism: Brachypteracias leptosomus (assembly GCA_013401335.1). NCBI lineage: Eukaryota > Metazoa > Chordata > Aves > Coraciiformes > Brachypteraciidae > Brachypteracias > Brachypteracias leptosomus. Next base: position 15,068 of record VYZX01017697.1, read on the forward strand.
TGGCATCTCCAGTAGGCCTTGACAGCTTCCTCAATATCCTCGGCCACCTGAGCCCTTGGTATAAATAATCTGTAAGTCTCTTCAATTTTTTCCATTCTCAGATGCCTTTTTTGTACCATTAAAATGTTTTCAAGCCATCTTAGGAATCATTGTCCTTTAAGCCCAAATGCCCCTTCCCTCCAGAGGAAGTGAGAGCTCCCTGTTGATTAACTGTGTAGGCTGGAAAATTGCTCTTCTGTCCTCTGTGCTAATAACCTAAATTGCTTTCCACAGGAAAGCAGTTCTGGAACATAGCTTCAGCAACCATTGCCTATCTTTTGGATAAGAATTTTAAATCAGACTGATTTTCTCACTCTGAACTTGCCCTGGCATAGTGATACCAAATGCCTTTGGGAAATCGGTCTGAAATCCTTAAATCTTTTCCAGATTTCTCTTCATTTTGCAAATCATATTTATAATTAGAAAACAAAACCAAAATGACGAAGACAACAAAAGCCCCTCTCTGTTTTGAAGTGGTGTTTGGGAGGCACCACTTGGCAATGGCAGCAGGTGGAACCCTCATAAGGAGAAAAGTTAAACTTTGTATCTCGAGCCAAGTCCTGATCCTCAGTCCAAATGCATTAAAATACATTTTGACATCATAGTCATGGTATTGAAGCCAATGGTCCCCACTTTTGATTGGATTGTTGTGTGCTTATTACTTCCTGAAGGTGCTTATCACCTCTAAAATTATAGTTTTGAGTCTTTTAAAGCTGCAAAGAGATTGGTTCATGTTATTATTTTTTTTCTCAGACCAGAATGTGACTCGTGTAGCCATTGTCACTCTCTGTGACAGTATTCCAGGTCAGGCAGGATTCTGGGCTGAATCACAAACATAAAAAGGAGCCTTTGAATGTAGCCTCAAATTTCATTAAGGGATAAATTAGAAAAACAAACTTATTTAAAGTAGCAACTGCTCATCTTAACCAGGCAAAACAGAACAGAAATAAGCACAAGTTTATAGAGCAGTCTCCAACTTCACATTTTTAAACTTGCAGGGGGAATGTGCACAAATATGAGCTGCTACTTGTCAGAGCTCTTCTATTGTGTCTGGGATGGAAAAAATATTTATTTTGCCTGTTTGTTTATTTCTCATTCATTTATGCTGATGAATAAGTAGTGTCTGAGTGTGTGTGTGTAACACACTTATTGATGTAAGTATGTAACACTCCTGCTACAAGACAAGGTAAAAGTTTCCTTTTAACTTTTTGGCTTTGAGGAGTTTCTACACAAGTGGTGATTGACAGGTATCCCTGGTGGATTTTTTATTTCAACTAACATAAGGAAAAAGAACAGGGCTTGAAATTCCTGCTGCAAAGCAGTTAAATGGTTTTACTGCACTTTTTTCAATGGACAGAGTTTTGTAATAGAATTTTGACCTTAGGAGTCGATGTGAGGAGCCTGTGAGCAGACATTGTTTCTTTCTTCTGAAGAATACTAAAGCAAAGGTATAACAGAAGGTGTAGCTTATCTGATTTCACAGTCCCTGGGTGCTAAGATGCTTTCTATTGTTTGTAAATGTTTGGTTTCACTGCTGAAGGTCAGTAACACCTCTCCTGCTTGGTGACTTTAGCCACTGCATAGAGCTGAGCTACCAAAGGGTGTTATCACAGGAAGGAATCAGAGACTCTGGAACTTGGGAATCTGCATTTTCCTACATTACTCTTTGCTCCAGAAAGCACTGTAGTTAATATTTTAGAAATAATATTGAAAAAAAAAAAAAGAAATAACTATTAAGAGGCTTACTCTCTGTGATTGTTATGCAGGTATCTCTCAATATTTTTGCTTATCTGGTTTATTTGTAGTAAATATATCAGAAGAATAGGTTCATTATGCAGATATCTGTCAATATTTTTGCTTATCCGGTTTATTTGTAGCACATATATCAGAAGAATAGGACAGTACAGCTTGTTCCAGCTTCACTGGGGGGGTTATAAGCTTTCCTGACAGGGGTGGCCAGCTAGTAACATACACAACTAAGAGCTTGCACACACACAGAGGTTGCAATTAGTTCTGACTTCTGCTCTTTTTATTTCAGACTTGAAGAAGGGCTTGTCTATCTAGTCTAATAGATGCTACCTTCACCTACAAGCTTTGTCTTTCCTACATCCTTTAGACCAGCGTAGCTACAGTGAAGCAACTTTGGAGGAAAAACTAAACCTATAATTTTAACAATTTACGATATGATTTCTCTTTTCTTATTCCACTCCTATTATAATAACAGCCTCTGTAATTTTACTTGTGAGATTCTAAAGTGAATTAAACACCTGTGTAACTCTTCAAATGCAGATTCTGGCTTGCTCAACAGTGCTTGATATAAGTATGTGTAATATATAAGTATGTTATAAGCTGATTTTAACAAGTAATAAGTAGTTCTTTATGTGAGTATTTAACTGGAAAGCTAGGAGTTCAGATTTCTAATATTCTTTATTCATATGTGAATCCAGTGACAGTATTCAAATGAATAGGGATTTGCAGCTTGAATAAGGGTTGTCAAATTAAACTTAATTGTTCCTTTCCTTGTGTATTTTGTTAACTGACAATTTATCTTATACAAATTTCCCTTCCAACTACCATTATGAAGAACAAGCTACTTGTGTCCTCTTTTAAGGTTCCTTTTTACCACACCGTTACTCTCTCACATACCACTGAGACGTCCATCTGGATACTCATAATCACCAAGAATGTAATTTTGGTCATGTAGTTACTGAATTTTCCAGCAAGACCTGTGTGTGTGCCATGTTCGTCTTCTATCTGGGAAAATTACTCTTTAATGATCCACAGAGCATATTCTTCCTCTCAATTGTCTTTAAAACAATAGCATAATTCAGAGACTCAGAAATAATGCATCTGGGGCCATATCCTATGTTATCAAGTATATGTGTTAACTATAAAACAAAGTGTGGTATAAATTTATGAAGAAACTAAGGAACAAGGCTGTCATTTTTGTTCCCTGAGCTGTATCTTCACTATCTTTAAACAGCAGTCTCATGATCAGATTCCTCAGTTTCCTGTGGCCTAACCTCTGCAAGTAAAACCTTCAAATGCAGGTAGAGGAAGTGATCCAGAATCCAAGTGTATTTGTCACGTTGACATATTGCCAGACAGATTTATGGGGGTTTCTGGCAGTCTATTTATGGAAGAAGATAGAGATAAGTAATACATTTATGTCCACATCAAAGTCCAATACTTCAGGATAGCATGAATATAGTAATGTTACCCAGAAACCTGACAATCAGGTGGATTATTGGGTTGTTTCTCATCATGTCTTGTGTTTTTATGACTATGGAGATGTGTCTATCTCTGTCACGCAAGTTTTAATACCAAGAGTATTCCAAAGTTCTAGCTGGTGAATAGTCTAGTCCCTGAGCAAAATACCCTAGAATAAATAATAAAAGAGTATGTCAACTCACTTAATACAGTTGTTTCCTCTGTTGGGTTTTGCTGATGGAAAATTTTAAAGGAAGATTCCACCTTCTGAATTAATCCAGGAAGGATATGTCATAGGTTAGGCCA
>VYZX01017698.1:25853-44889 GCA_013401335.1 Brachypteracias leptosomus
ATCTAGACAAGTTCCAGAGGAAATGTGTGGGAACTCCTGTAACACAACAGCAACACTAAAACAATAATACCCTCTCTCAATTAAATACCTTAAGCAGTACTAGCTACATGGGTATATGTTGTTCAGCTGCTCTTTTTCTGTGGATGTTGCTGATTGCTGCAGTTCTATTTCTGACCTGAATTTGAGGCAGAGAAGCTGAATACTAAAAGAATGTTTGCACGAGTTTTTTGAAGTGTCTGATTCAATGCCCTCCTATGACCAGGTTAAACCCCTTTCTGATTCAAACTTTCTTTAGAGGTAGTTGCAATGTATACCTTTGCATTTGTAACACTGTCCTCCAACTGGTGAACAGTGAAGTAAGCATGAGGATAAGGCTTACACCAATATACTCGTANAGCTGAGGCTGTGAGTTAATAGATTGAAAGACTATAAAGAGATAAAAGCAACTGAAGATACAAAGACAGGCATTCACGCCAAGGTAGCACTTATCTTTTCTTACAGGAATCCACTTCCAGAGAGCAATTCGGCCCATCATGGATAAGGCAGGTGAAATCAATCACCCTGTAGATATTCCTCACTTTCTCTTTAAAATAGTGAGAACCTTGACAATTAGCTTTGATTAAACAACCAGCTTTAAGGTATTAGATCTTATGAAGAAGGATGATCAAGGAATACTGAACTGCATTTNTTGGTGATTTTTATGTCTTATTTCAATGACTGTGAGATCCTTTATGATACCACATGCATGGATTAAAACCAATTGTAGCTTCACTGAAGGTAGAAGCACTATCGGTTGTTGAACTAATATAAATAAGGTCAGAAGAAAGTATTGAGTCCTATGTGTAAAAAAAAGATTCTATTAACCGTGATGTTCCTTACACAGTATACCATACAGACCTTAATTGTTCTGCCCTGCTCTGATGGACCAGAGCAGCTGCAAAAGAAGCATATCTGGTTCCCTAAAGCAGGGAGGGAACTTGCAGTGGCATTGGCTTTAACTTGCATTGTCATCTAACTTCTGTCAGAAACAAGACGAAAAAACAGACAGGAGCTAGGAGGTGGAAAAGTGACCTATGGCTGTTTTGCCCTTGTATACCTGAGGTTCGCCTTGGATGTGGGTTGTGGCAGGAGGATGTAGTAAGCCGTTTACAACAAACTTGTTCTTCACTATATTATTTTAGACATTCTAACCCTGCATTAGTCAGTGAAAGCAAAATCCCTAGGGCCTTTAGGGTGCTCTGGATTTCATTCACTTGCTGTTGTCATGTATGCCTGCAAATGAAAGCTCTAGGAAAGATCTCACAAATAGTTTTATTTCCATCAGTCCACAGCTGAAGAAAAATGCTAGATATGCCTAGGTACAAATAGTTTTTTCTATTACTCTTAACAGGACCCATTATTTGAACTTCTATTTCAACAGTTAAAAAGCTGGAAGTGTGGAAGTGAGTATAACCTAGCTTGGATTTAGTTATGAGCCATAGAAACTCTAGGAAGCTCTTATGATATGACTCATCTCACCTGATTTAAGCCATCTGCAAGTTAAACATCTAATTTGTTAGTCATTTAGAGTCCCTGCAGACCTTCTGAGATAGATAACTATGGCTGGTGACAAGATCCTCTCTCTGGAGGTGTCTGTTTTCTCTGCACTGATGACAGAGAGAGATTAGGCATCTGGCTTTTAGCCTTCATTCAAAAGTGAGTGATAGATTTTAGTAATTCAAACTAAAGAGATGCTCCCATAGCCTGATAGAAGCATGCTGCATTAGAAAGAATGTGCTTCCCATGGAAGGGATGGGATGAGGCACAAGAAATATGTTTAAGCACAAGGCTATAAAAAAACTTCAGGCAAATTCCAGATAACTTTCAAGCATAGGCAAGCCAGAATATTGGAAAACCCTAAATTTCTTACAGCTTTGTTATCTAGATAGTGCAAAATTTTAAAAGCTTATTTCATTTTAGGTGTTGAGTTTAGTAGTTCAATTGGCCAAATTCCCTGCAGCTATTTGAGGGGCCAGACCTAAGTTAGGCAGAATCCTTCAAAGATTTCTTAGACTGCCTTAACTTTTGGTTTGCAAAACTTTAACTAATAGCTTAGAAATTCTTTCTTCTCGATAGCAGCAGAAGGTTATAAAAGCAAAAGCTGTAGCAAAAGCTATATCCTCTAGGGATGACCCACTGCTGACGGGGGTAAATTTGTTTCAGGCAGCAACCAAACATGAAATTAAATCAACTGCATGTGTTAATTACTTGGCTAGAACCAACAATGTCCTGAGAACAGTGAGGGAAAGGAGGGTGGGAAATAGATAACAGATTCTTCTTTCATATAATTAATAATCTATGAGGACAAATGAGAAAAACATACGAAGAACATTTTCTTCCTAGAAACTTCTTCATGAAGTCTTCTTAGCACTTACAGAAATAATGAGGGTGTGACACAGGACAGAGGACATCAGTTCAGGTCCCAACCCCTTATAGTACACTGAGCAGAAGGGTAAGAGATTTACAGAATAGTGTGAGCAATGAGCTTGTCCCATCAGCCATTACTAGATGACAACCAGAAACTTGTGCTCAGTAGACATCTCTGTGCTCTAGAATGTTCCCTGTTTTGATTCTCATGCGTTTGTGATACCAGGTTACCAGGAACAGCATGGCTCAAAAAGTATGGTTCTGAAATTTTGCAATATATATGACTTCATGACATACTTTTCTTGGAGGGGAAAAAGAAGTGGAGAAAACCCTGCGAGGTTGATTTGGCTGCCTGTCTGAAGCCAAGTTAGCTGCCAGACTTTTGTTGTTGCTCAACTGATATTTCAGCAAGGATTATATTTATTGTAAATATATAAATTGGATGAAGGCAATGACTCTTGGACTAGATCAGATCACAACAACAACAAAAAAAAGAAGATCTTGTCTTTCAGATAGCTCTCAAAGTTCACAAAAGACAGTTTTTAGCAGTATTTTTATGATTATGTAATTTTAAATTTATTTTCTTTTCCTTAGAGAAATATAAGTGACAATAGAGCCAGGAAGATAAGAGACATAATGAACACATACATGGAAGAATGCTATAAGAAAGGAAAACCACACGGTTCTGGAAAGGCAATAGTTGGATCTTTTCCTTTGTAGATTCTAGAGGGACAACAAAGAAAAACATTGAAGAATTACAGAATTACAGTACTGAAGGCCAGAGTTTCTTTAGTCCTTTAGTCCTGGTCATTGATGAACTTGACTTTCATGTTTATTCCATTGTTTTAGCTGAACAGTAAACTCATAGTAGATAGAGTCTAAGCTTTTCAGTTCAGAGACTGACTTTGCTTTATATAGGGCCTTCCAAATCAGCCATGTTTGGACCATTTTAGAAATTACTGTAATGGCAATAGTAATATTGACATACCATGCGTCAACTTGCTTTCCCAAAATCATGGCATTTTTACAAGTTCTTGACAGGTTTAAAACAAATTCTAGCAGATCTTTTAGTTTATTTCAGATTTTGACTCTTTAGGGTTTATTCTGTTCATACTTTCCAGGGTTTTCTGATAATTTCAAGAGCAATAAATTGTGTTTCTTTCACTTTATTTTAAGAATGACAACTACGATTCTTACTGCATTCACAAGACTACAGGATCTATGGTATTAAGCAAAATGCCAATGTATCATCATGAAATGGAAAACACTGGTAATTATGTGTTAGGAAAGCAGAAGAAGATGAGGACTCCACCTTCAAATTGCTATATATAAACGTACATTGCAAAGAGGAAGTGTTAACTGCTTCTAAATACCAAGATGAGTTGAATGCTATGATTTTGTGTCAGCCTTAAAGGCAAGATCCACTCACTACTGCATATAACATTTAATCAAGTACAAATGGGTTCATGCTACTCCTTCTTCCTAGCTCTGTGTCTCTTTGCTTTATGCCTTGGGGATACTTCCCCTCCTCTGCAAGAATATTAAAGTAAATATATATTCTCAGATTTCAGAGAGCGGTAATTACAGAATAGAGAGATCAAATTTCCACAGCTTGTAATTTTCATTACTTCATCCCTTGCTTAGTGATGTGAACAGACAAGCTCTGAAAAACAGCTGAAGCCGAGTGTGGAGGGCTGATTGTACCATGAGAAGAGGAGGGGGGATTAAGTGGGGTGGAAAGGGCTTGCAAACAGATTCAGATACACAGAAGAGGTAGGGAGAGTCAGAGGGAGGGATACAGCAGAGGGAAGTGATTTTTTGACATAAACCCAGAGAATTAACTTCTCTTTTGATCACCAGGCCCATCATCACCCCAGTTAAACTGGTTGGAGGAGAAAAAACTGGTGGTGAAACAGCCCCCTCCCTTTGTCCTTTTGAGGTGGTGTAGAGTGTCCTGTTCTCCTGTCCCTAAGTATGAAAGTGTTACTGCTCAGAGAGAAAATTAATAGAACTGGGATCAGCAGATTTTTAGGTACATGCATTTGAAAATGAGCAGAAATTAAAAGACAGTCATCACCCATCTGTAAACTGCTGCAATCCCACAGCCCTCAGTCTCCCTTTTGGATTCAGCAGGGTTAAAAGTTTCCATACATTTCTGTGTGGTCATTCCCAAAGATCAGATGGGATTAGATGGTGAGGAGACATTTAAGCCCTTGGTTCCTTCATTCTCATCAACATTATTTGTGAAGAGAAATGATCCCACCATGCTTGCTCTGAGGCATTCCCCCCTTTCTCTATGAAAGTCCTGCTCTGCCCAGAATAGGATAACAGTGCACACAGGAGAATTTCTGTAGGAGAATAAGTCTAATTTAGCCACTTTGAACATGGTCTTCTCTTGGCCTCAATCTTCCCCACTCATTTGAGCATCCTAAAGAACAATGGGCCACACTACATTTAAACCCTTAGGGACATTGTGGAGCAAGGCAGTAATTTTGAAGGTTCTTATGAAAAAAGGGAAAATCATAATTCAACCTACCTGAAAATTCTCCATACAAATTTGTGTTGCATTTTGAAGTGCCCATGAATCCTCAATTCTAGACCTCAAAGCCCCTCATCACAGGGCACTGACAAACAAAATATAATGAAGAACAGAAAGATCATCTCAGCTTGCAGCTCAAGGAGTCCTTTAACACAGAGAAACCCAGTGTTTGGACAACTTGGTCCTTCAGTCAAGGTTCCTTCCTGATGAATGGTTTGAAAAATAAAGAACAATTTCTTGACTGGGGAGCATTGCTCCTTTGTAGGGCTACCTGATACACATCTGGAATCTGAAATGAGCACAGCTTGTTTCCAGCAAATTTCACTCCATGAAACATCAGTGGGCCCCAGAGCACAACTGGTGGCCCCAGACACCCTTATGCCATCTTCCCTCTTTCTGTCTTCAATGGAGGATTCCTTCCCTTTGTGTTGCATTGGGTTGGTTACTTGGTGGATTGGCTGGTCAGAGTGAGGCACACTCTTTTTTCCTCTCTGATCTGTATACCCCCTCAGATTTGCAGAATGGAATCTACCAGCATATCAGATAGAGTTTGCAGTTATGGTTTGTCATTCTCTCCAGGTTCAGTCTTGCTGTGAAAACTCTTCAGAGTCCACAGATAAGAGAAAAAAAACGTTTACTTTTTTCATTCGTCATAGAAAATCCCTGATCTCAGTTACCTGCTCTTTTCATTTTGTCTGAGATCTTGGCCCACCAAGAATGAACGTTCATGTGTATGTACACTTACAGGCCAAATCAACATCCATCATATCATGCAGGACTTTCAGGCCTCCTGTGATGGACATGCAAGATCTGTTTGACTATTGCCTTCAGCAAGTTGGATATGAAGTTGGAGATAGCTCAAGGTACTGAGCTGTTGCTGGATGTCTGCTACCTTGAAGGTCCTTGTACTTAAAAGCCATGTTGTAGGACACCATCCTATACCTCCCACGTAAGTAGCACACACATTCCTGACACGGTGTGTCTCAGGATACTGTTGGGTTCCTGCCCTGAGACATCCTATTGTCTCTTTAGTCAAGTTGGCATCACTTGCAGTGCAGTTAACCTGCTGACCAGGATTCAGGAAGAAACGTGTTTAAAAATAAAACAGATCGATACACCTGAGGGTCAAACTGCAGACAGGGAAGAAGAAAGGGCTGGATTGAGTAGTGGAAGGCAGAATGGGGCAGGAATACCTAAGTTGGTACCACCAGCATTGGTGCTGAGATGTATGGTGAGACACTGGAACAGGTTGCCCAGAGAGGTGGTGGAAGCCCTAGCCCTGGAAATTTTGAAGGCCAGGCTGGATGGGGCTCTGAGTAACCTGATCTAGTGGGAGGCATCCCTGCACATGGTAGGGGGGTTGGAACTAGATGATCTTTAAGGTCCCTCCCAACCCCGACAATTCTATGATTCTATGTGATATTATGGTGCCAGGGACTGGCAAGCTTGTCCTGTGTAGTGACCTCCGTTCTGTAGAGAGACACAAAGGAGGGGGAGTCTGGATGAATGTTCAAGTCTGTGATTTCTCAAGTATTGTATTTAAATGCACCAGCTTCCCTTGGGTGTGACCTCTACAGCTGCTAAACTCTCAGTGTGGATCAGCAGCTTTGAAAAGAAGTTGGGTTGGGTGTTACAGATGGCATCACTTAAAAATCTTTTAAAATTCTTAAAAATCTTTTAAAATGCTTAAAAATCTTTACAAATTAAGTATTTGTCCATCCTTGTCAAACAGAGAGGGAGGAGGATAAAGAAACAGCAAAGGGGTATAAGGAGGAACAGGTATGCTCCCCTTTCTCCCCTGTGAGCCCCCGGGCTGTAGGGAAGCTGGGCAGGAGGCTTAACTGGGCACAAAGTCGAGGGGCAGCGCACTCAAAACCGGCTGCTCGGGACACGTTCCCCACAGCTTCCGCAGGCAGATCTGCTGCACTCTCTCCCCTCGGAGCATCCTCCAGCCCCCGAAGGGAGCAGCGGGGATGGCAGAGGCGGCGGGACCGCCCCGTCCCCGGGGCCGCCGCCGCTGCCGCCGCTGGATGGCAGCAAGTCCCCGCCGAGGGACCCGCCGGGACACCCGCCCTCCTCCTCCACCCCACCAGCAGCCAGGCAGGCGGGACGGAGAGGGAAAGCATTTTAAAAAAGCAAAAGTTAGGGGTTTCCTCTGTCAAAGTCCTCCTTAAAGGCAGAATGAAAATGTAATTGCTCTAGATTTTAAAAATTTATTTATTTTTAAATATTCAGTGTTAAGTGTCATGAAACAAAAGAACCAGCGCATGTACAAGATTTTTGGACGCTGCCTCCCCAAAGCACCAGCTTGGGTCTCCTGTGGCTGCTTCCCCGTCGCTCACAGCCTCTGATCTTGCATTGGATGAGGGATCATAACACACAGGCCCCTCTGCTGTGGCAAGAGAAAGGATGGCTTTGCTGTTAAACTGTGCTATGGGGCTGAGAGCTGGGGTTTCTCCTGAAGAAATGTGCCCTGCTTGTAGAAACCCAGCAGGCCTGACTCTGCTTTTTATGCTTGGGGCAAGAAAGAAGAAGACACACAGGCCTTTCTGTAACCTTTCCTCTTCCCCTTGCTCTTAGGCAGCCTGGGGCTGTCCAGACCTTAGAGCAGCTTTGAGAAGAGATTGGCCAGAGCTCCCTGGGTGGCAGCTGCAGCTTCCTCCAGCTCTAGCCTGCCTCCAGGCTTTCCCAGCCAAAGTTGAGCTAGAAGCAAAACTGCCCAGCATTGGCTCTGTCCTGGGTCACTCTGCACACTGTGGAAGGAGCACTGTGCTGGCAGGACCTGCACTGGGACACATCTGCTCCCTGTATTCCTTTCTCCTACCTGACACTGGCACTTTTTGCTCACCAGCGACCACAGCTCAGCTTGTCATTCCAGACCACACAGCAAACCTGTTTTGCTGCAGGAATGTAGCAGCAGCCAGCAGGACTTGGATATATTTGTCCTGACCTTGCCCTTTAGCCAGGCATTGAGAGGGTCAGTATGTTCTTCCTTGCCCATGCCCTTGCCACAGCCACTTTCTTATGAGCTGTCTCTGTTCCCTCAGCTAGGTCACCTTATGCTGCCAAAGCTGCAGAAAGGGGCTTTAGTGCAGTTTGAAAGTCAATCCAAATTATCCTGTAATTACCATTTGTGCTTATAACAACATGAAGGAATGCTCTCCTTTGCCCCTGGGCAGTAGTCCAGCCTACCCCTTGCTTCCTCATCTGCTGCCACCCTCCAGTCTATCAGAAGTGGCTGCCAAAATCAGGATCACACAGGAGCCATCCTGAATTCCGCCCCTGAACTCTGAGAGCTGGGGGGATGTGTCTTACAGCAGCTGCTTAGATGGAAGGGCATTAAACATAATTAACTGCAGTATCAGAGGGCAGAAGCTGGAGGGATGGGGAGCAATGGATCACCCTGTTCTCTGCTGTGTTGATACCTCTCCATGGTCACATCATCTGGTCTATATGGTTCCCTTTTTACTTCTTGCACAGACAGGTTACTTGTGAAAGTTCTAAATGAGGAAATGACCACATGAATTTCTATGTTTTTGCATCATTCAGGTCAGATCTGTTGGCCAGATTCACCTCTCTGACCTCAAATCTGCACAGTGGTTTAAGATGTGAGGCTCAGTCAAAGGAGCGCTGAAGCCCTTACACATCTTAGCTTCATCCATAAGGCTTATGTCTCATACTGGGGGTGTTGCAGTTGATAAAACTGGCCAAATACTGACCTGAATGAAATGAGATTAGTAGCAGCACACATGGAAAAAGCCATCATCTAGCTGTCATACTAGCTGTCATCTCCAGCAACCAAATGCAGGCCTCATCTTTGACGCACAAGGCAGTGCTATCTGTTGTCAAATCACAGGGAAAGGCTCACTGATGAGTCAGTGACTACTCAGAGTGGGAAAAAATAAATAAATCACTGCTGCACATACCCTCAAGGAGCAGCATCAAGATGGAGCAGACCAGATAGTCCACAAACTGGACTAACCAGGTCCCGAAGCAGGAGAGAGGCAGTGGAAGAGAGGGGCTGTGCACTAAATGCAGCAGGCACAGACAGAGATGTCAGGAGGCAGCAGTAGCTGGGGGAGAAGGATCTGGCTGTGTGAATCTCACACTTGGCACATGGGTCTTGGCAGGTCTTGAACAGGAGCTGAATGCTGCCTGTATATGACATATCAGAGGACTGTGCTTGGCTCTAGTGAAAGTCTTCCGGGGTGTGGTTCAAACACTCATCTCCCATAAAAACGCAAGAGCACTCAAAAATGCTTCATTTGGGTGTTCTGCTTTTCTTTTGCCCCTGAAATGCCAGAAGTAGCCTTGAGGGATAGTGAAAACTGAAAGGAAAATGTTGCAGCTTTTAAAAAATACCAGTTACAGTTTGGAGTGGCAGCTAAGTTCTTACTGCTGCACATACCCAGCAGCGTAAGGTGTCTGCGTTCTCATTATATAAAGCAGCTATAAAATCATGGAACAGTGAACAGACGAACAGAGGGAGCAAGTTAGGCTCCAGGACTGCAAGCTCCGACATGTTCCCAGCTCAGCGAGGCAGCTTGCTGAACAAGGGATACTCAAAGTTTCAGTCTTCTCAGCACTCTCCTTGCAGTTGTTTCAAGTGAAAGGCTTGCCACAATTTTCAAGCCGTGAGATGTTTGCTATTTGTGGAGGCTCCCTCTCCCTCTTTCCTGACCTGGCGTGGCCTTATAAAGTGACAGGCTCAGCATTAAATGGATCCTTTCTATTCTTTGGCTCTGCCCCACTGATGTCGACTGAGTTGGTTGCATTAAAAATAGCTCTCCAAGAAAGGTATAACAGGTAACTTTTGACATCTGAGATCCCAAATTGCCTTACTGTCAAAATTTTGCCTAAAAGAGCCTGCTAAAGTCCCTCCTCTTTGGGATTGTGTTCTTAGGGGGTAACTGGAAATCAGAGCTGAGAGTTGTCTCAAGCCTATACTATAACAGCAGGTGAGTTAAGCATTAAAGAGTCTGGGAGAGAGAAAAATGGACCTGGATGTTTCTATATGACTGCTAATGTCAAGTATCAACTATTGACTTCAACTATTATGCTGTACTGTTTCAACCTGAGCGTATTAGATAGACTGATTATATTGACATTGTCACCCAGCTTTGATCCCTCCCTCACACTCACCAATGGCAAAGCTCAGCATCCCACAGGAGTGAGTCTTACAAGAATGTAAGGCCATTTTTTCCTTCTGGGCACAGTTCAGATTTCTGAGTGAGACTCTTTACCCACTTAAGTGAGAATCGACTTATTTCTGAAGTATTTAAATTTTGGTTATGACCTCTCACTGCTGATCTCTTGAAAGAAAAGGGCATTTCCATACATACAAAGGCAGCTTTTAGGTGAATTTCTAGGTCAAAATTGAGGCATGTTTAGAGTTTTAGATGTTTCCAGTTGGATAACAGCTGAGCAGAGGATGTGAACTGTAACCTGCGAGTTGGATCCCCAGGTGGGAATCACGCATGTGCATTCTTTGGTGGTTGTGAGGCAGGGCTATTTGCCATTCCTGAGGGTAAATATTTGAGTATTGAAGAACACATTAACAGGGATGAGAGCAAGAACTGAGTAGTGATTCCTGTGTCCTTTTCAGTTATTTTTGTTTTCTGTATCTGTATAGTTAATGGTAGTTTGCAAGGAGAAGATTTTCTGATGTTTCCACTGATGTCAGCTGAGCAAGGGGATAAATGGTGATTTAGAATGGAAACCAGGCAAAAATCCAGCTCTAGGTTTTTTTTTGTCCTATTTGGAAAAGAAACAAAAAGCAAATTACTGGCGTCAAAAATAACTACATCCTCTTGGAACCTTAGCACAGAGTACTGAGTTAAATTCCCCCAGGTATAATACATTAAAGTACATACTGATTTGCTTATCAAAACAAAGAATGAGTATGCACATGCCAGGGGTGGGGTGCTGAGTGGTGAAGGTGTCTTGCTGTGGGATGGAAATTCTGAGCTTAAGTCTTGCAGCAGACTCATGCCAGAGGCCACTTTCTTCTCTCCAGCTGTTCCTAGTCTTGCAGGGTCGGAAAGTTCAAATAAGCTAGATGCTGCACTAACTACATAGTTCCCCTGATTGCTCTTGCTTGCCCTTGCTCTTCCTTGACAGAGACTTGTTCTGCAGTCACATACTCCCTCTTTTTTTCATGTCCTCTGTTTCTGCTCCTGTGCCTGGCCCTGGTGAAACACAGAGCAAGCACAGAGCTGTGAACAACCATTTGGGGTGAAATCATTAGAAGTTTAAAGCAGAGAAACCTGTGCTCCCTAGTCTCTGTTGGATTTCTGCATGTGTGACACTTGTAACATGGGCCATTCAATTCACTATAATGTATGGGATGAGACTGCTCCAACTTACCCTTCTCCATGTAATGGAATTTTACAGGATGAAATGCTGATCCTTCATGTAGTGATACCTTCTGCGCAGGTCTGGGCCATTGCTACTTGCCATATACCATTGACCTCTCTGATAATTTGTTGTGATTACAGATAATACAAGAAGTTGGTGTTATAACAGTCCCCACTTTCTACTTCACCATTTGACCCAGTTTGGTAATTGCAACACTACTGAGTCTCTCTTGGCTTTGACAATGGATGTCATGTGCTTGAGTGATCACAGAATCACAGAATAGTCTGGGTGAGAAGTAACCTTTAAAGGTCATCTAGACCAACCCGTCTGCAGTGAGCAGGAACATCTTCAACTAGAACAGATTGCCTAGAGCCCTGTCCAACCTGACCTTGAATGTTTCCAGGGATGGGCCATCTACCACCTCTCTGAGCAACCTGTGCCAGTGTTTCACTGCCCTTGTGGTAGAATATTTCTTCCTTATATCTAGTCTGAATCTACTCTATTTTACTTTAAAAACATTAGTCCTTGTCCTATTGCAACAGGCCCTGCTCAAATGTCTGTCTCCATCTTTCTTAGAAGCCCCCTTTTAAGTATTGAAGGGCTGCAATAAGGTCTCCTCGGAGCTTTCCCTTCTTCAGGCCGAACAACCCCAGCTCTCTCAGCCTTTCTTCACAGGATGAGTAGCCCCAGCTGTTGTGTTTCACTTTATGTTTAACGTGAACTCATGTGAATTCAATAACATCTAATCTACCGAGCTCTGAATGAATCATGCAGAACAGTTTGTAAAAATCCTGGGTATAGCTTCAGAGTACACAGGCTATTTTCCTGGAAGAAGTTGCATAGAATTTCATTAGCTGCATGAATCTGGTAGGAAGCTTTTCATGTATGATGTATTGTTTCTCTGGGATTTTTAATGTGTTGTGAAAGTCTGCTGATGCAATGCTCATCCTTTAATATGACATTATATAAAAAAAAAAAGTTATTTTTATCCTGAATGGTTTTATTTGGAAAATATTATCACCAACTTATTATTCTTGTATAGCATCTTCAGATGATTTTATGTTGCTAAACACTTCTGTGAATATACTCTGACATCAGAGCTTATATATTCAGCCTTTGCAGGATGAGTTACAGATGCCCTGAGAGGATCCTTTAGAGAAAAGAGGAAAAATATCTCATCCTCCACATGAGTTTGCCTTAATAGAGACCATAGAGAACACAGAGTGAGAAAACTAACCAGGATAATTCAAAGCTTTTTATGGCTCAGGACATGATGTATTGGACACTGGTCCATTTCCTACACTATGTTGTATATGTTCAGCAGTGACAAGCCACAGTAAAAGTAATTTTGTTTGTTTTTCCTGGTGATTCAGGAAGCTGTTCTTCCTTTGAATTGTTCTATAGCTCAGATTTTTAACATTTTTTTTTTGTAAAATCATCTCTTACAGAGATAAACCCTCAGCAAGTTTGCAGATGACACTAAGCTGAGTGGTGCAGTTCACATGCAGAGGGACAGAATGCTGCCCAAAGGGACCTGGACAAGCTTAAGAAGTGGGCCCATGTGAACCCCATGAGGTTCAATAAGGCTGAGTGTAAGGTCCCGCACCTGGGTCAGGGGAACCCCTGATATCAATACAGGCCAGGGGATAAAGGAATTGCGAGCAGCCCTGTGGAGAAGAACATGGGGGTACTGGTGGATGAAAAGCTGGATGTGAGCTGGCAGTGTGCACATACAGCCCAGAAGACCAACCATATCCTGGGCTATATCAAAAGCAGCATGGCCAGCAGGTGATTCTGCCCCTTTACTCCAATCTGGTGAGACCTCAGTTGGAGTACTGCATCCAGCTCTGGAGATCTTAGCAGAAGACAGGTGTATTCCATCCCTCCCTAACAGGTAATAGTCATCAAAGAATGTCCCATTGTCATAAAACCCAAGACCTTTGCAATGGCACCAGCCACATAGCCAGAAGTTGATGTTCGTTATTCATCTATTTCTGGCTGCCTCCTTTCCCCTGACTGGTAAAATGGAGGAAAAGACAACTTGGGCACCAATGTTTTTCACTTGCATCCTCAGGGCTTTTTAGTCTTTCTTGATTCTGCCCAGTTTCTTGCTCACAGCATCATTCATGCTTTTATGGAAGAGTAACTGGATAGTAGTCGGTACTCTTGACAAGTTGTGCCACCTTCTTGGCAATGTATCTGATCTTAATGCCAAGGGGGCAGCATACCTCTTGTGATACCCTCTCAGGTTGGCAGATGGATGCCTCAGTGCCCTGTAACAGAGAGTCACCCACTACAAGCACCTGTCGTTTCTTTTTACAGTATTCACCATGTTGCTTTCTTGTGGGTGTCTATAGGTGTTAAAGCTTCTTATCTGATTTTGCTAGTGAGAGTGGAGGATGAAGTAGAGTCCTGGTGACCAGGATCAACAGAGTCCAAGATGCCTTTTTCTCAGTGCTGTTTGCTACAGGAACATGGTTTCTTTCTTTCTTTCTTTCTTTCTTTCTTTCTTTCTTTCTTTCTTTCTTTCTATCTATCTATCTATCTATCTATCTTTGTCTCAGCTCTTCTGATGCTGCACAGCCTTATGACTGTTTCTTGCAACTCAGCCACCTGATGTAACAGATCCTCAACCTGCACACACCTTTGGCACATACTTACCTTTACATCAGGAGATGCGTCTAGGCACTCACTGCAGCCTACTGCCTGCACTGACCAGTTGCCGGCCAGGACCATCTGAGTGGATACGTCAGACTTCTCAGGAGCTTTCTCCATAGTAACACTGGCTTTAGCTCTTAGGTGAGTGCCCACCATTTTGGCAGAGCCCTAGAGCCCTTTCCTGGGTTGTGGGTCTACAAGGGGGATGCAGGCCCTTGCCCACACATCCTCCTATACAAACTGCCACACACCCTGTTGGCTGCACTCCTGGTTGCTGTGCTCCTTAAGGGTCAATGGCTCGGCTCCTGTTGAACGTCTCCACTATTCCTTGGGTTTCCCTGGTTCCAGGTACCCCCTGCCTGCCTCCATCTAGCCCACTGTCTAGCTGTCGCTGCTGCTGCATTCTTTGTGGACTTTGATCTCCCTGCTTACTGCAGGGTGGTTGTACTAGATGATTCTTAAAGGTTCCTTCCAACCCAAACTACTCTATGATTCTATGATACTCTCTTTTTTGTAAGAGGATTTTGAAGGACTGGTAGTCCTATAATCAACTTTGAGGTTGATGGCCAGTTCTCCTTTGTCTTCACAACACCGGGTACATGCTTCAACGTTTGACTGGACAGATTTTGCCATATAAAAAAAAAGTAGTTTTTAGAAGTGTCAGGGAAGGAATCAATCCTTCCTAAGTAGTGTTTTCTCAATTTCTCAATACTTTTTAAATAGCCAAGAAACATAGGGAGAATAGTCACAGACAAAGCTTGTCTGCAAGGTACCAGACTGGAAAGTTGGCACATTAGTGCTAGTTCCTATCTCAGCTTTCAAACAGTTTCTGTCATAAATTTTTAATTTAGTTTTTTCTTCGATTACATTCTTGCATGGATAGACAAGGAAAAAATGTCAGACCTGCAACATATTTTGTGCTAATTTCCATGGGATAAAAATCTTGCAGAAGACCTCTCTGGAGCAAGTGTCTTCAGTAACTAACTGAAATGATGGGCTTTTAAAGAACTAATGATTTCATGAACCTATTTTTCTGTGGGTGGCTTTTGATATTTTGTTGGGATGTCTAATGTATTTTTTTTTCTTCCAAATACCCTATGCTTAAAAGCAGCGAAATGTAAAAAATTTTAATGATATTTCAGAAAACTTTGCAGATATTATGTCCTTTCCTTTTAGAGATACTTTGTCATTGTTGATGGAGAAATGAAAAGCACAAATAAAGTAAGTGGCTACTCAGGCATGGGAAGTCAGCAACATAGTCTGATATAGAACAATAACATAGTCTGATACAGAACACCTGCCATACTTTAAGGTGAACACCTCTCTCTATACCAGACCCCTCTAGGAAATGTAGAGGCTCTCATGATTTTTTAATATCTAACACCTCTTCCAAATGACCCCTTCAAATCCTTCTGTCCAAGGAAAGATTTGGAACTGTAAGAATTTATATTTTGCAAGTGCACATCTATAGCTTATGCTGCTTATCCAGATTTTAATCTGTCACACAGTGAAGTGATAACTGTGTGACACTGAAAGCAGCCAGTTCTGCAGCAGTGAATGGCTCATCCCATTTGATGCTTTTTGATCCAGTTAACCACAAGAATAATCTCCAGTTATTGTTTTACTGTAAAGCACAGAAAGCTCCTCCTATATTCTGGTTTCTCGAAAGCAAACAGCTCTTCTCTCACCTTTGCCAATATCTACCTGCTATGCAGTATAGATAGACTGAACTGCTGTCACTTCTATTCAGCTGGTCGCCAACCATCTCCACTTCACTGTACAGAAACAACATCACCTTTACTCCAAAAAACATCATTCTAGGTGGTAAGGGGCCTTGGGGAACAATAGAAATTATGATAGTCAGAAATGGAAGGACTTTGAAAATACATATCCATCCTTCATCTAAATTCATACCATGTATTTTTGGCAAGTCTCATGTCCTCTTTAATCCATTGTTAAACCCAGATAACTAAGGAGTTTGCATAGTTTGCTTGTTTCATTCTCCCTAAACTCCTGGATTTAATAGAATGAAATATGAATGAAGTACAAGAATTCGGAACTGCATATTTCAGCTGTGTTTCTCCCTGGTGTTCTGGAGGTGTCTTCCATGTGTTATAATTCTTCTGCTCAATGCTAAATTTGCTTCAATTTTCTACTCACAGTAATACAACTCACTTTCAAAGCACTCAGTGCCAAGGACAGTTCATGAGGACGTCTGTGCTCCATGAAGATAATTCAGCTACATAAGCTTATTTCAGTGTGTATAGGACTGGAAACATTTTGTCTGAAGGAGATGGCGGTAGATCTGCATCCTGCAATATGGTAAACAAATGCAGATTCTGGACCTTCTTATGATTACTTCTTTGAAAAATTCTGTTCAACTCAAATTTTGGACATAGGAAAAAGGAAAACATGATTTAATATTTTCTCACAACTGAATTCTGTGTTCAAGGGAGGAATACAGAGAAAAGAGAAAAAAAATCTCATTTAGCACACCAGAGGCCAACATAATAATGTTTCAGTGAATAAAACAATGACTACTGAAGAAATCAATGAGACAATGACCACTGAAAAAAAAAAAAAAGAAAAGCAGACTAGACTTAGATCTAAGCTTTTCTGTGATTTCAGGCAACTCACTTTGCTTCACAAGCGGGCCACACTAAAAGTCTATATGGTCAGCTCCCATTGCTCAGCTGATGAATGATAATCTTTAATCAATGAAGCAACAAATCAGTTGTTTTCATGCATCATTTTTCTCCCTTTTTCCAATCTATTGTCATAGCCAGGATCCAGTCAGGAAAAGCCAGGTATGAAAAAAAGAGATATTGAATTAACTTCTCAGCTGAGTGTTTCCTCTTGGGCAAGGTTGAGACACATAAGTAAGGTAGATAATCTCACAGTTTCCATGCTCCTTGAACAATACTCCACTTAAATCTCTAATGCAGATAACTTTTCCTAGCAACGTGTTCCAGTTGTACACCATGCAAGAGATCAGACTTGGATCTAGCCAAACTGTTGTCTCTCTGGTTGCGCTGGTAGGCATTTTTTTCTTTTTTTACCTCGGTCTACACACATATTTCCACTGATGTGAAGCAGCAAGTTATGGCCAAATTAGGGAGAAAAAGAAGATCTTATGATACACTCTAGTTCAATCAGAAGACATGGGCTTGTTGCAGTCGTTCCTGGGTGAGGCTTCATAGTGTATGTCACCCAAGAGGTCACAGTTTTTAATGGTCCTTTCTAGCCTTAAAAGTCTGTGAATCCCTCCTCTACTAAGTCACCCAGTCCTTATGGGGATGTCTTAATCTCTTATTATATGTAAGAGTCAAGAAATGGATGGAATTGAATCCTTGTATCTTAAAATTTAATTTTTACATATATATATATCATGTATGATTTAGGCACAAAATCACACTCCAGATAAAATAAAGCTAAGTGTAGAGATTGATCATTTTTTTCAAGCAATTGCTTATAAATTTAGTAAGCTATCTGCCTTTTTATACTTTTCAGTCTGTTCTCATTACAGACATGGCATAAGGCTTTGTAGTAAATTTGGAATTTGCTGAGTGAGAAAATGAAGATTTATACAAAGCTAAATTGAACAAATGGTGAATAATTGATTTAACTGACCTGACAGCTCACACTGTGCTTGTAAATAATACATAACTTTGTACTATACTGAGAATTTAGTATTCTGTGCTTCCAGATTCCTTTCCATAGGTTACTGTAAGGAGCAAATGATCTTTGACCACCCTAAAAAGGCAAAAATATGCTTACCAAGCATATTCTGTTACCTCCGTTGTAGATTGCAATAGTCTGATACCATGCTGATAAAGCATCTCCTTAAAGACTCTTTGCCCTTTTGCCTTTTGTCTCTAAAATATTGTTGGAGAGATAACATCAATATAACTATTTCATACTATTCTGCTAGCCACCAGCTCCTGGAGTCAGATGATCTCTCTGTAAATTTACCTAGCACCACTGAGGTGAAGAGAATCAGAGTGACTTGTAAGAGCAAATGCTTGTGCATTCTGCATTTCCTTTTCTTTCAATGTATACATTTGAACTCCTAATCAAATGCATAAACACAAGCTATTGTTAAACTGGTTCTTGAAGTGCACATACAGCCCTAAGCTGATACATGTTTCTGATAGCTTCATTGCCTTGTAACTACTGTAATAGCCTATATAATAAGGGCGTGAAAGTCAACCACTACGATCTGGCAGCCTTCCATATGCACCTTGCAGGAGTGCAACTGGTTACAGAAAAGTACAGAGCAGTGGAGAGCTTTACCTGATTTTTGTTCAGATCTGTTCTCTCACCATTGGAATACATCCACTTGGAGGCAGATCTCCTTAAGACAGCTGGCAATGTAAGTAAGGACATAAGATCCAGTGATTCTGCCTCACATATGAAAACACAAACCACTGTTAGAGTGGCCAGCTAAAGGGCCTGAGAGCTGGATGCTATCCATGGATCCAAAATAAAAGTTCTTCATAAAGCCAGTGGGAAGCACCTACTTTTCCAAGGATGGACTACAGATCTCTCTTGGAGAACAAGTTCATACATGTTAACACTTTGCTGAGCCCTTTCAAACAACTTTATGTGTGGAAAGTCACTGTTAATACATTGTGGCTGTGAGCTGAAGCACACACATAGCTAAGAAATGTGAAATTGTGATTCCTAGTGCGATTTTAACCCAAACTGCTGTACTTCTTTTATTTTAATACTGTATCATTTTTACATCTTCAGGTTTCTGTGTAGTGTGGCTAGGTTATGATAGCTGTAGAAAATTTCTGGACTTGATTCCAACTGCTTTCTCTGAAAGCAGAAGACATCATTCTCCTCTCTGTCAGATGATGTTTACGCAAGGATCTACCTACTGTCCCTAATACTCATTCTGCCCTCTGACTTCTCAAATTTATCCAATCCTAGCATGTGAAAGTCCCAAAGTAGAATGCATATCTGGCATATGCCTAAGTAAGGAACCTGACACTGGATGCAGCAGATGATCATGATTTTGAAGACTGGGCCCCATGAACAGAGAGATGTTGTCCGTTTGCAGCCCAGTGCTAC
>VYZX01017698.1:56245-90235 GCA_013401335.1 Brachypteracias leptosomus
TATTCATTCAAATTGATTTATTATTGTAAAAAATCAGTGGCTCTCAACTCAGGTTCATGCATTCAGAAAGCTGGTGGTTTTAAAAAAAATAATTTACACTTCAGAGATTTAAAACCAGCTTTTGACAGAGACAATCTCCATTTTCTAGGAATGAAAACTTTGGCAGGCAGCTGCCAGAACATTCAACTTTGTGCACCGAATAGTTAAGATCCAGTGATCTGTGTTTTAGGGAAGCCTTTAATTAGCAATTTCATCGTTAGAGAGCTATCCATTGACACCCGACACCAGCTGGAACACACCTGAGACTGACCTGAACACTGTTTCTTTAAGGTGAACTACGAAGTAGTGAAGAGATCTTTTTTCTTGCTTTATAGCACATAAGGAGGTCTTGGTACTTGCAATGTCATAATTTGTTCTTCAGAAAAAGTCTTCTAGGGAAAGCAGGACAAAGGAAAGTTTAATTGAAAAATAATAATGAAAAAGTCAACCTCCAAAAACCTGGTTAATTTTTGCAAGAGGAGAAGAGGCTGGAATTTAAAGTAGAGATGATTAAGATACGTCAGTATTGCTGTGACACCAAGACAGTTCTTATGTTATCAGTGAAATATAAGAACCTCCACTCAGAAGAGCACACAGTCAAAATACAAAGTGGCATCTCTGTAATACTAATTAGTGCTGCATTGTAGGAGCAGATCTGGACAGTGTGACAGGTTGCATCAAGGACAATGTCCACACTATCCATGTTTTGTGGGTTTATTTTAGACTACCTAGAGACTGCAGACTGAATCACAGTACTGAAGCTGTGGGTAATTTTTCCTTAGCCTTTGGTTCAAGGATGGTTTCATATACAATGCTTAAGGCTAGAAGGCTCACTCAAACACATAAAGGTCACACAATTAAGTATTTCCAGCCTGTGTTGTATTTCCAATCAACATATCTGTGTCTAAAGAGACCCTAAAGACAAGAAAAGAAAAAAGTTATTTTGGTAAATGATGTACTCTTGAGTAGGACAGAGGAGGGAAGATTTTTAAGGATTGACTAAGAGGTTTCTCTCTGCTGCATAATAAGAATTGTCTGTGGGGGATAGGTAAATCCTCTAATCCTCACACAGTAGGTCAGCAGGCTTGCCTTTTCTCCACAGATGCTTTGTCTTGATCCCACAAAAAATTGCTGGGTCAGGTTCTGAAGCAACCACTTCAAATCAGCAGTTATCCAAGATTCAGTCTACTGCACTGAAAGTGATTTTACCTTACAGTTCATGATGCCATGTAGTTGCTTTTAATAATAATAAAAAAGTATTTTTATTTATTATTTTTATTTTTATTACTTAAGGCCCAATTGTCTTTTCAGCCTTGGTGGTATAAGAATTGCTGTACATTTACAGCCACCCTCCTGGGTCCTGAATTTGTCTAGCAGTGTTTGTGTGAAGAACGTCTGTCACATGTTTCTTCAAATCTCTTTTTCCTCCCTAGATAACATACACAGAAACAGTGTGAGAATTTCAATGGAGCTTTTCTGATTTATACTATCATGCTGAATGGAAGCTTCTGTGTCTGCAAGCACGGGCATTACACAAGTGGTAACACAAGTAGTGAATAGTGTGAATTGTGAGACCCTCCCTCACATATGCTAAAGGATCAGATCAACAGCTTAACATTCAATCATGAGTTTTAATAAACTCTTTTTTTTGTCCCCCTGTGGGAATCTAGACTATTGCAGGATGAATCAGGAGCTGTGAGGAAAACATCAAACAGCAAATCTGCGGGAGAGAGGCTGAGTCCAAGTCAATTACCAAAGTTGTGCTGATGTGACCAAGCTGCATAGTTCAGTTTTGAGAGTCAGAGTAGAAAAGGTCTCCCTTGCCATACACCCATGATGTGAAACCCTTAGAGGGGATTTTTCCTTTACATTTTTCTTGGCTTCTGAGAATTAAGCCTGTGTTGCACAGCTTACCATGTCCTGGGGAAAAAACATAAAAACAGTGTTAGCTTGACTGCATTGGTTGACAGTCACCTTTGCGAGACCTGGTCTCTTGAAAATCAGTGAGAATCTGCTGGCGTGACCTGCTGGTGAACTGCAGCAAGGGGGGAAGGAGCAAGTATTCCAAGGAGATGAAGCAGGACATGCACTTGCATCTGATCAGAAATAACTGCTGTACAAAAAAAAAGTGAATGTATCCAGCTTAGCCAAGCTGATATTTTCTGACCTTCTGATTGCAGAGTTCACGATATCTTAATTTCTTTTTTGCTGGAGGCTTCTAAGTTGGGGGAGGAGGAGTTAGCAGTGGTGAAGCGGGAGAGAGTAAATTTCCTTTCTAAAAAATATTCTTCTTCCGCTGGAAGCAGTGTATTGTTTCTTGAAATGGACAAAGTTATTTTCTAACTTCCCTGTATCCTGTCACCTGGCCCTTCCTTCCTCCTCCTATCTCAGTAAAATGCACAAACATACTAGCTATGCATTATTTGCATCACGGCAGGATTTATATACTGATCGAAGGTGGTGATTTATACTTGTCAGATTTTCTACGGACCACATTCCAGATGTGGAATGAATTTTACTGGCATTTATTAGTCACTAGGGGTGGCTGAGGATGGCTTCCTTTATACCCCTGACATTTATGCTCTGATGTAGCTTCCCTTTTCCTTTCAGTGATGTTTTTCCTTTAAAAAGAATAAAAACAAAAGGAAAAGAAAAGGAAAAGAAGTCCATTCCATAGCAACACAGACCTAATGGGACAGATTATGTTTATGGAGAAGGATATTTGGAACAGAAATGCCATTCTTCTAATAAGGAAAGGGGGAAAAAAAGAACAGATTACCTTTATTAGCAAGCTGTTGCTGATGCTTCTAAGATTTTAATCACCTTTACTAATGTTGTGGTGTCAGCATTGACTTTCTAAGCTTGTCTGTTCTAACAACTGAGTTTTAAGTCAATGTGATAATAGTGAACCTTAACTATTCTCTTGCAAATTAAGAGCTAGGTGAAAATTTTAACTGGAAGGAAAGGAGTGAGATAAGTCTTATTGAAAGGACAAGAAGCTACAGCTTGTTGGGTATTTTTTTATGCACAAAATATCAAAGAGTTGATTTTATAGCCAGAGCAAAAGAAACTTAGGCTTGTGACACTCCACAGCCTGCAAAAAGCAAGGGCCATGTTCAGACTGCTCTATTATGCGAGTAGTGGAAGTTCAAGAGAACAATAATGTGAAATCTAACTTGCATGGAGGTTTCTTGAGGCTCACGGGAAACAGAAGGGAGTTGCTTTCTTCTTTGGGAGTGTGGTCACTGTGTGTTTTTAGCCTCAAGTCTGAAAGGGTGCAAAAAACTGATGGGTGCTGCATATGACCCGAAATTTACAGATCAACAGAGAGAGTGATTGTGAGGAAAGTGGGAGGGAGAAAGAGAGAGGAAATTCTTTTGGTAAAATCAAACAGATCTGGTAAATAGAGATGGGATTACAAAGCCAGCCTGTGTTACATGATGGTTAATCTGCCCACTGCTATTCTTCCCAATTTGAAATTTGATTCCCACATTGCAACAACTCCTGAAGTCCTGCCTAAGAAGTCCATGTGTTTGCTTAAACCTGGCATGCCAAAGGCTGAGGAGTCTGTCGGGTTGAATACTGTGACTGGGTTTTCTTTCAAACTAAAATCAAACTGTATAATTCTGATATAAATTGGGTGTTTACTGACAGTCAGCAGATGCCTGACTTTCTCCTTGATTCTGCTGTGCCCATACTACCGTTCTTATACTGTCTTTCAAAGAGGACATGAGCTGCCATGGACATAGTGACATCCAGTGAAATGGATAAGAGGGTTTCCATGAACATTGATGAAGGTTTGGGTCTGACACTTGTGCCACTGGCAGAGCCCAGGAATGATGACCACAGGAGACAGGTAGACCTGTTTTATGTTATGGCTTCTTTAAGAATGTACCGTCAGGTTAGGTGAGGAACAGAAAGAAGCTTGATGAAGTTTTTCATGGATGAACTCAATGTGAGAGCACAGGTTAAGTATAAACAAATAAGTAAATGAAGAAGTGGATGGAGCAGATGAGAAGAACAGCTCAGGGAATTATTTATAAGACATGAGAAAGCAGACAACGTACGTGATGGCTTTAACTCTGATGGACTCGTTAGCTACAGGCAGTATTGAGTTTAAAGAGTTCAAAATCCCTGTGACAGCTGAGATCAATGGGAATCTGTTCTCTTTGGTATTTATTAGATGAAGGTTAGGTTAATGGATTAACTTGTCAGATGAATTTGATAGTTGGTTCATATAGTAAATACTAGCCCTTACAGGAAAATATTAGTTGACTCTTTTGACCATGACCTAGCACACTAAAACAGGACAGCTCTTTGCCCTGTGTTGTTTTTGAGAGAAATAGACAAATTGTGTAAGTGGGTTTGAGAGTCTGATGCGTATGTTTGTGATGTGGATAAGAGTATTTCTCATGGCCAATAACCCAAACAATAACAATAAGTAAAAAAACCCAAACAACAAAGTGGCTGACACTGTGATTTACCCTTACAGAGATGCACTCAAAACAAGCATGTTACCACATGGGGATTAATTCACTGATCCGCCAAGACCAAGTGAATCCTCATTATAATTTCAACAGGCACTAGATCAAACCTCAGCTTCTCAGACTGCTTCAGCTCAGCTAGTGAAGTTCCTTTCCCATTGCAGTCTGTGGGTCTGAATCAGGGTCAGCATCAGGCACTCAGCAAAACAGACATCTGACTGCTGGGTGCAAAAATGCTCATGGTGCTGGTGTTCAGTTTGTGTACATCAGGATATGAGGCAGGCAGGGTCATAGGAGGAGTTGGGATACCTGTGGAAGGGAAAGGAAGAGCAACAATGCTGCCTCCATGCATTTCATCACCTCAACTGTTTCGCCTGGTGCAGCCCTACATCCCTCTTCCCCCTATCACATCTGCTGCTTGCAGCTGGAGCAGCCACCTCTCACTCCTCCCTGATGGGGCAGCACCGCTCTGTGCTGCCTCTGAAAAGCCTTGAGCAGGCCTGGGTTTAAAGCTGCTGTGCTAAAATTAAGTCAGGACAGTAGTGTTTATTTGACAGTGCTTCTCATCCCTTTCATTTAAAATAAAAGGCCAGTGGTTTGCAGTCAGTGATGAATTATTTCTTTGTTTCTGGACTGACAACCCATGACACAAGTGTAGAGAATCCCAGTTCTATTAACAGTTGGGTCAAGGTGCTGTATGTTTTAATCCAGTATGTTTTATGTATTAGCTTTATCACAGTCTGCAATGCTACATTTGTGTTTATAGCCTTCTATATGCCTGGTGTGTTTTCCATATTTTTCTCTCACCCTGTGCTGTGGTAGTCAAGATAATGCTTGCTGCCTTTAAAAAATATGCTCCTGAGATCTCTGAGTCCTGAAAATGAGCAGAGCTGCTAGTAGGGATTGACCAGGCTTTATGCTTTTGATGTGAAAATTGCAGCAAGCCAAATGTTTTTAATCTTCCCCAGAGGACATTTCCAAGGCAGGAAGAGCAGCAAGTGGCTAGTCTGACTAGGAAACCACTGGGAGTCAGTCAAAGAGCCTGAGCAGAATTTAAGGTTTGAAAGTGAACATACACTAGGCAATGCTTGTGTACAGCACACCATGGCAGTGATGGCCTGACTGCTGTCATGAAGTATGTTGAGGCTTCTCAGCTGGGTCTACCCTCAAGAGGCTGGCAGGGGATTGTAATGAATTCCAAAACACCAGGAGGAAGCAAGGTGATAAAGTCTATTGGACTTGCATCTCTCTGCAACACTTCAGTGTGGTCCAATACACTCAGGAGATGTGATCACCTGCTGGATATTCCCAGAGCTCCTGTTCTTCTAAGCTCCTCAAGCTCTCATGTCTCTGTATGAGCCCTTTGTTTTTGTATTGGGTTAAGGTTTTGGTAGCAGGAGGGCTACAGAAGTGGTTTCTTTGAGAAGTGGCCAGAAGCTTCCCCTATGTTCGATAGAGCCAGTGCCAGTCAACTCCACAATGGACCCACCACTGGCCAAGTCTGAGCCCATCAGCAACAATGGTAGTGCCTCTATGATAATGTATTTAAGAAGGGGGGAAAAAAAACCTGCACAACAACAACTGAAGCCAGAGTGAGAATATGTGAGAGAAAGAACTCTGTCGACACCAAGGTCAATGAAGAAGGATGAGAAGGAGGTGCTCCAGGTGCTGGAGCAGAGATTCCCCTGCAGCCTGTGGTGAAGACTATGGTGAGACAGGTTGTCCACCTGCAGCTCATGGAGGTTGACAGAGGAGTAGATATCCACCTGCAGCCCATGGAGAACCCCATGTCAGAGCAGGTGGATGCACCCTAAAGGAGGCTGTGACCCTGTGGGAAGCCCACGCTGGCGCAGGATCCTGGTAGAACCTGTGGAGCCATGGAGAGAGGATCCCATGCTAGAGCAGATCTGATAGCAGGTCTTGTGACCCCATGAGGGACCCATGCTAGTGTAGTCTGTTGCTGCAAGGCTATATCCTGTGGAAGGGACCCACACTGGAGCAGTTCTTGAAGAACTCATATTGGAGAAGTTCTGTGTCCTATGGGAGGGACTCGATGCTGGAGCAAGGGAAGAGTTTGAGGCATCCTCCCCATGAGGAAGGACTGGCACAAATGATGTGTGATGAACTGAGTGCAACCTTCATTTCCCATTCCCCTGCACCACAGTGGGGGAGGAGGTAGAGAAATTGGGCGTGAAGTTATGTCCAGGAAGAAGGGAGAGGTGAGGAGAAGGTGTTTTAAGACTTTGTTTTGTTTCTCATTGCCCTACTCTGAATTGACTGATAATAAATTAAATGTGTACTGTTCTATTAAACTGTCCTTATCTCAACCCACAAGATTTTACCTTTTTCTCCTGATTCTCCTTCCCATCCCACCAGGGTGGGGTGGGGGGGGGAGTGGGTGAGTGGTTGCATGGTGCTTAGTTGCTGGCTGGGATTAAACCATGACATTTTCCCAAGTCAAGTCTGGTTTGCCCATGACAGTAATTGGTGAGTGATCTCTCCCTACCCTTATCTCAACCCACAAGCTTTCTGCTATATTTTCTCTCCCCTATCCAACTGAGGAGGGGAGTAATACAGTGACTTTGGTGAGCACTTGGTGTCCAGCTAGGATTAATCCACCACAGCTATTCAGAAGCCTTGGTGTGTCTTCACAGGGTTGCGAAGACTGTTCACTCTTGTACTATGTCAAGAGTATTTTTAAAGGAAAACAACTTGAGGAAGCCAGTGAAGTTTTTATTGTAATCAAAATGAAATTAACAATACCTGAGATTATGATTTGTGAAGAAATACTAGCAGTAGCATAAAAAAGGACACAGGAGACTGAGCTCCTCCCATGAAAGGCTCAGGGCCTGGATAGTCCTTTCTGTATCTCCTTCAGAGCATGACAATGGATGCAGCTTTGACATCCTTGTTTAAATGGTTTATCACCAACATCTCCAAGCACAGGCTGGAAGGACCCCAGTCGGCGAGGGGCTGTGCAAATGCATAGGTGTCCCAGTACCAGGAGGTTGCCACAGCAGTGATGTGTCTAAGCAGAGAAGCGAGGCAGTGCTTTATTCACTCGGATTGCCCTCAGAGTTGACTGGCTCATGGTGTACCTTAAGTCAACTTTGTACTGCACACTGCATTTCTTATTCCCATCAGAGGCTGCAGAGGTATAAAACACAGCCCTGTCTGCTTTTGCTAGACTTTCCCAGGCTTCCTTCAGAAAGATAAGTGGGGCCCTTGGGGTATTAGCAGAAGTAGGTAGAGTGTATTTCTCCCTTGGCATACACAGCCAGAAGCCAGGCAGTATCTGTCCTGGAGGTGAGTTAGAGAAGGATTGTGGCACAAGAAGATGCAGAGGCATGACCCAGAAGAGATGACTAATAAAAAATGACTTAAGAGCTCTTCTCTAAGGATCAAAGGTTAAGTCTAGGTCAATTGTAATAACTGCATTGCTTCACCAGTCAGGACATGCGTAGTGTCCTAGAGGAACATCTTAGGCACGTACTCAAATGGCATTATAGAGGCTGCCATTTGCGAAAGATTTGTCTCCCCCCAGGTTTGGCAGGTATAGTTTTACACCAGCCTGAAGCTCCTCAGTAACAGGGTCAAAGAATGATTTTTTTTCTCAAAACCTTCCCAATGAGCAAGGAATTTTCCCTGAGTGAAGCCAAGATCACTGAGTTCCCTGCAAGCACCCTCCCCTTCAGCAGCATGCCTTGCAAAACGTGGCAAGAGAAATGGGGAACGTTCCCACTCCCATGACTTAGACTATTATTGCTACTCAATAGGAGCTAAGCAGTGTTTATTTACTTATCCTAAAAATGGATAAAAGAGTGCAAGAATAGCAAAATGGAGGGAGAATGGATGAACAAAGAAAGTAGGAGTCTGTCTGTCTGCACTATGTAGAGTAGTGCTGTGGGGAGATACTCAAGCCAATGCAACATAAGCTACCCAAAGAATCAGAAGTAGGACAGCATCCTATACAGCAAGGTTTTAAACACTAGGATCCAATTCAACTCCCAGGCATCCTTTGTTCTCTGCTGCAAAACTTGGCAATGCTGCTGCATGTTTCAGTTTCACACACTGGTTTGGGAAGTGCTGATTCAATGAGATGTTTTTCCTGCCAGTGCCTGAGCTTGCTGCCTTGCTCTAAATGGGAGTTTAGTCACAGCATTTTGCCTGACACATACCTGCCCACCCTGTTGTCATTATCAGTTTAAGCATTTCCGTCTCACGCAGGGGCACACAGTAAAAATATATTACAAAGGCTAAAAAGATTTAGTCATCATCAGCAGTTCAGTTAAGCCTACATAGTTGACTGCTCAGAAGAAATAAGATCCTTAATTGGATAGTTTTCTATTTGAAAAAGCAGTATGGCTTAACGTGGAGCTAATCCTAATGAAACAACTGTCCAGAAGCATCAGTGGGCAGCACAGAGGGTGGCTAACTAGTCACTATAAAATCCTTCTGTCCATCAGCTACTTACCATCATCTTTTTAAGGATACGCTTTTTTTCCTGTGCAACTTTGATTAGTGTTATTAGGCACTGCTCATTTGCACATTAATAGGAGAATATGTTTCCTTTTGGTCTGGTCAGATGATAACTATGTGCATTTTCAAGGTGAGCTATATACAAGGCTTCTAGAGTTTGAGAAAGAAGATGGATTAATAGCTAGATGGAGCTATAGTATGGACAATTCTTCTGGGTTCTGCTTTGCTCACATATTTCTTATGCCCATTTGTCTCTGAACAACCTTTTATTCAGAACTTTTTTCCAGCCACATTTTTGTAGTGTGTGCTAAATGCTACATGCAGGGTGAAGAGGAAACACAGGTTATTCTCACTGCAAGCACTACACACAGTATGAGAGAAAAGGTCCTATTTTGTCATACCCTATGACACTAACCTGAACTGTGAATCTCAATGGAAGCAACTCTATTTCTATTTTGAAACTGTGATAATTAAATGTCACTTAAGCTTAATGTTCCTCACAGAACTATTAGTAAAGACTTTTCAGACCTTTATGTGGGAATTCTACTCCAGTAGAACAGTATTTGGCCAGTGCTGAGTGTCCTGATAAATATCTGTGAGAGGAAGTCAAGAGTTGTTGGCAATTTCTTCATTATGTGTGGCATTCACAGGATTATTCCAGATTTTAAAGCAAATTAAAACCTGTCTTTAGACATTACAATGAATGATGTAGAGAGCTGAGATCATTTCCCTTTTTTTCCTGGTTACTTTGGGAGCAAGCAGGTATTCAGCTCTTTATTATTTGAATTTATTCAAAAAGAGTATTTTACTGTGCAAGTGAATGCCAGACCAAAGACTATTCATCAATTACATATGGCACATACCACAGAACTGATAATCAGAAGTCAATGTGTGTATTGTTTTTCCTGGCTACTGGAACTATATATTATTTTCCTTTTTTCGATTTTAAAATTTTATAAAATTTCATAAATTGGCAGAGACCTCCAGCAACTTGATGCAATAAATTATTTACTCGTGGAGGAAGAGGAAGCACGTGTGTGTTGGAAATAACCAAGACTAAAAAAATTGAAGACATGTAAGCCCTGTTCTTCATTCATTTACAAAAGGAAGTAGAGAATTGACAGATAAACTCTGTGTCTGGTTAAGCTATATCAGTCCCAGAAGTCTTTCCTGCCTGGAAGAGGGATGGCAAGAGAAAAGCTAAAGTGCTTGAAGTGCATTACTTATTGGTGACCAGATTTTATGGATGTATGTTTTTTACAACAGCCTTTTCCCATAATTTCCTCCAAATATCTAAGCGAGTACTGTTTATGGCACCTTTTCTCTTATATAACTGTCATCCCATTTGTGGCTGAAAACACTGAAATTTCATTTTTGGGAATGTTATTTTCCCAGTCAGGATCAGGTTTGGCATATTAGTAGCTTCAAAATTAGTATACTATAGCCCATGAGAGCTTACTGTATTCCCTGTGTGTTGTTTGAAATGTGCCTGGAATTTTCTACATGGGATCGAGATTAGGCTTGCAATTTACAAGCAGTTAATGTTCATTAAAAGCTGGTTTATCTACCCCTACCTCAGTAGATCTGGCTGACTTTCTGCTTGTTCAATATCATATTGTCTTGCTCACTGCTGCTTGTGTCTGATCTCCACATGCTGAGATTTTCCCACTGTTTTCCCTTGCATGCTGCTTGATAATGTTCTTGAACTCAAACACCAGGTGACTGAATGGCCTGAGGGTCATGACCACCACATCAGACCCTACTTGCAGAAACACTGCCTGTGGTCTTGGGTCTCATCTGAGTGAAGAAAAGGAATCTGATTATAAATTTCTGCTGGCTGGAGGGATTTGAGGGCTTCAAGATGCTGAGATCTTCTGGGAAATTTCCCTGCATTCTGGTAAGCTTCCTGCTAAGAGTAAAATCCAAAGAGTGTAATTAGTTTATTTCTCTTTTAAGTTCCACAATCCTAAAATGAGATTATAGGGAACTAGCATGAATGGTGGCAGCATCAGTCTGAAAAGATGTTACCTAGTATGTACAGATATCCAAGGCAGGATCTTCTGTATTCAGGCCACTCCTCATAGATGTGCATTTGACCTGTTTTTAAGGACCTCCAGTATGGAGGCATCACAGCATCCTCAGGCAATTCCTGTGCTTAGCTATTCTTATCATTAGAAAGTATTTCCTTATGTCTGACGTAAATCTTCTTTGCCACAAGCTGAACTTATTATTCTTGTCCTGCCCACTATAACCAGGAGCTACTTCAGTACTCACCTGCTCACTTCTCTCCCCACTGAATGCAGTTTTGTCCTTTAATTCTGAGGTAAAGGTGGACAGTGACTATGTTTACAGGAGTTGAACAGATTTGTTTACAAGCATTCCTCAAAGCTTTACTATTTCTTGTCATAAGGGACCAAAGCCATCATCTCCAGCACTGCTGTTTTCAAAGTGCAGTTGTCTTCACATTCACAGGGGTCAGAAGAGACTTTTAAGGCTGATGCAGGCATAGACAATACAAGTAGAATAACAAGCAGGTAGAAGGTAATTTTATTTTGACTGCTTGGCTGCATTTGGTATCTGATCAAAAAGTCTACTGATCATAATGAGTGCATGTGTACTTTGTCACTTAGGATGGGTCAACAAATATTTCAGGACTCACCCACATCTTTAAGCCTTTGACAAACCAAACCTGCCTCTTGGAGCAGCAATTTCTGTGTATGTTGAATATCTTAATATGAGTTCAAGATCTTTTTAATTCAGCCTGAATTTGAACATTCTTGAACCATTATAGGTCCATCTGCTGTCAGATCCCTCAGTCTTGAGACTTCTTAGCCTAGCACAGAGGTTGTGGAAGGGATCCTTCTTTCCCAGCAGTAGTTATCTACAGACAGTATGGTTCCTACATACCTACAACAGTATGGTTCCTATATACGAGCTTCTTAGATTCACAGAATAGTTTGGATGTAAGGGACCTTCAATGTTCATCTAGCTCAAGCCCCCTGCCATGTGCAGGGACACCTTCCACTAGATCAGGTTGCTCAAACCTCTGTCTAACCTGACTTTGAACACTTCCAGGGATGAGGCATCCACAACTTCTCCAGGAAACCTGTTTCAGTTCCTCATCGCCCTCACAGTAAAGAATTTCTTCATTGTATCTAGTCTGAATCTACCCTTTTTTAGTTTAAAACCATTGCCCCTTGTCCTGTCACTATAGGCCCTGGCAAAAGGTCTCTCCATCTTTCTTACAAGGCCTCTTTATATATTGATAGCCTGCAAGAAAGCCTGCAAACCCTTCTCTGGGTTCAACAACCCCAACTCTCTCAGCCTGTCCTCTTAGGAAAGGTGCTCTATCCTGCTGATCATTTTTGTGGCCTTCCTCTGGACCCATTCCAACAGGTCCATGTCTTTCCTGTGCTGAGGACCCTAGAGCTGGATGCAGTAGTCATGGTGGCATCTCACAAGAGCTGAATAAAGGGGGAAAATCACCTCTCTCAACCTGACGACCATGCTTCTTCCGATGCAGCCGAGGATACAACAGGCTTTCTGTGCTGCAAACTCACATTGCCAGCTCATATCTAATTTTTGATCTACCAATGTCCCCAAGTTCTTCTCTACAGGGCTACTCTAAATCCCTTCATGACCTTGCCTGTACTGATACTGAGGATTGCCCAGGTGAAGGACCTTTGACTTGTCTTTGTTNTGTTGAACTTCATGGGATCTGCATGGGCCTACTCCTCAAGCCTGTCAAAGTCTCTCTGGACAGCATCCCTTCCCTCAAGCATATCAAATGTACGTGCTAACCTTTTATCAGGGGCTGTGTCACTACAGTCAGTCAAGTTCACGTGACCAAATATAGCCATCTCCTTCAGCTGCATTGCATGCAACCTATGTTATTTGCATTGACTAGTTCTCTATGAAAGCAGCCCAAGGTGACTGGTACAGGTGTAAATGCCTTCATTTGAGACACCTACAATTAGTCACATATATCCCTCATGTAAAATGAAGCCACAAGTATTCAATGTCAAGCCAGAGGCAGCAATATTGTTAGAAAGTTACAGAGTTTTCTGTGCTTTCACTTGCTCCTGACTCACTTGATAGCACAGGAACAGATGGAGAATCTTTTCCTCCTTTTCAGAGGGCTCTGCATAGGCTCTAGTTCACAAAATTCAGTTTGAAGAAAGTCTGTCTTTAAATGAAAGAAAAAATGCTTTGTGGAATAACTTACAATACAAGGATGCCTCAGAGTCCCGGCTAAAATCTGAGAATGGATGTGCAGGTTTGAGGGCTTTGTTTTGTAGAAAGACAAACTTCAGAGCAGCTCGATTCAGAAGTTCGAGTGGTTTCTACATTGTAAATTTATCCAGGATTAGTTTGGTAAGATTTAGCTACAAAACAAGAAGTCTCATGATTATTTACATGTACATTGCTTACAGTGACTGAGATTAAAGTAGAACTATTTCATGTGTTAGGCCCTCTTTGTCATCTCTACTTTGACAGTGATGTGAGACTGAATACCCTAAGTTTCTGCCCAGGTATTTTTGCAGCTCTGTTTAAATCAAACATTAACTTTCTTTCAGCAGCATAGTGACTATGTTTTTGCAACTGTTGTAAGTCACGGATGTTTCCTAGAAGAGTGAACTGGTTAGTATCTGATACTAGTTTAAATGAAAATTTTCTTATTGTTGTATCTTTTCCACCATGAGGGAGTTTGTCTACTTGGCTGTAAACAGGTGGTTTGAGTCCTGTATGTTGGGACTCACTGCTTTTCTTCACTGTATTTCAAAGCTCATTTTTTTAAGCACTCTAAAACTGCTGCAGAAACTTCTACACTGTGAGACAGAGTTTACCACCCACTTACAGGGAAAAATCCCTAAGTCTAGAAATACAGATTAAAACTTTTCATCAAAGAGTTAAACAGAGCCAAGCAGAAAATCCCTATGCTTTCTGCTTTAATGCATGCAGAGGCCGCACACATTTTATTAATGCTGCTATTTGGATAGATCTTGTTGGATGTATTTGAAGCACTAAGTATCTGGATTCACAGATATTTTCTAAGCAAGGCTGTTTCTGTGACATTGGGTTGAACTTGAAGTTGGAAGTATCAAATGAAGTATTTGGCTGTTTTCTATCTAGCTGGCTGCAATTTACCTATATGAAATCTGATCTGATCATCTAAGGACCCTAACTGGAGCAAATGAAATGTCTTATCACCAGGAATCACTTGAGATGATTTTCCAGAAGGTGTAAAAGGCTGCTATGATGGGCTGTCCTCCTTGTGCTTGTGAATGAGATATTTTTGCTGCAGCGAATCTGCAGTATTAGGTTGCACATCTGTCTTCTCTTTGTCCTGTCCTGTGGGTTTCTGCTAGGAGATAAAAGCTCCTCATTGAACCTATGATCTTATTTTGGCCCTGTCCAGCAGCTCCAAACAATTTTGGATTATAAAATGGTAGGAAACGATCCCTTGACCAGTTTACAATGTACTGCTGCCCTTTTCCCTCTGTCAAGAAGAGGGCAGATCTGGCTTTGAGGCTCCAAATCCCTTCCTGACTTGGTACTGAGAAATCACAGAAGCTGCTGCAAGTTGTCCCTCATCTCATGATTCTCTTATTCTTACTTGGCTCATATTTTATCCTGACATCCAAAATTGATTTTATACAATCTTCTACAACTCATCTCAAAACCCGCTCCCTTGTCCCCCTGCCTCTTTCGAACCAGTTTGCACAGGAGAAGTTTGGGCATGGTTTGAGGCTGGGGATGGAGTTGTTATCTCACTGCACTTTCATTATGAGTGAGTAGGCACAATGGAGACCACAGCTTCTTGTCTTAGCTTGGGACTCACCTGTGTCTTTGCTGTCTGCCTCCACATTCCCTCCTGAGCATGACACCCACAATACAACCTAAGTTAAGGTCCTGTGAGAAGGGAGAAGGGAGGTAGATTCGTATCTGAACATCTGAATTTTGTTCATTCTCTTTTTCTCAGGAAGAGCAATTTTAAAGTTCTGAGGAGACTAAGGCCTCCTGGCCACTCCTCTTTGCTGTTGTTTCATGTCTGCACTCAGGCAAATGATGAGCAGATTAAAATGATAGTCCCCATCATGTGCTTACCTTGGAATTAGGTTGATTACTTCAATCCCATCCCCAGTACTGGAAAGGGGCCTCAGTCATGACTTCAGGTGAGAGAACAACTTTGAACCTGCCTTCATGATGCTAAGCTCAGTGAAAACAACATCAAACCACGAGACAGAGTGAGGTTCAAATAAATTCTCAGCTAGAAACTCTGGAGAGACAGTAAACACAAAGCCTGCTGCTGCCAGGGAGTTGTTTGTTTGTGTTTTTCCTTAACAAAGCTTTCTTCAGAATGGAGCCCTGCACTCTCCATCGCACAATGGTAGCCTTAACCACAGCCTCAGTTGAGATAAAAACAGTGCCCAGAGAGGAGCAGAATGTGTCAGCCATCCATACCTTCCACAGTGTATTTTTACACATCAGTAAATAGATACTTTTCAGGGGAAAAGGGGTGTGAACAAGCACCATTCAAAATGCCTTCCCTTGAGGGCAGGCAGCTGCTCCTGGCTTTGGCTGCCCACTGCAGACACCACACAGAGGGAATGGTGGCAGTCCTCATTGGAGATGGTGGACAGGTGTTTCTGGTTCCCAGGTCTTGTGTGTTTCCAAGAAAGCATTTTGCTTATTTAAGAGGCTGTGTCTATCAAGTTCATACTATGTTCCTGCCTCTTGTCAAAGTTCCCAGCTCTGTATAGAGTGAAAATTTCGCCTTTCTTAGAGGCAGCTTCTGGGATCTAGGACATGCTTTAATGGCAGCAATTCATATTTCCTATTAGGTATGAGAGCCAGGGGCTGCTTCTGAGGATAGCAAGGTCCCCCCAGATAGTTTTCTCCACCTCTAGCATCAAGAAAGAGCAATAACTTTTTTTTAACCCTTACCCCAGATCTTTCTATTCCAGAAAATAAAAAAGTTCATTTTCTTCCTGACATTCCTGTGTGTCACACCCTCATTACAACATCCTCCTCTAGGAGCATTCCTGTGCGTGAGAAATACAAAAATGAATCTGAAGTGGCTTTACTTGGTCTAACTTTGGTCAAAATTTCTGCCAGCAGTTACTCCCACGCATAGCCATTGCTCATAGGTAGACATGAAACTAGAGTCAAGGTTTATCTTTTCCTGTCAAAAGGGCTCAAAATGTCAGAATCAAAAAACTACGGGCAAGAGAGGAACACAGTGTGTGCTGGTGAGTTTGCTTAATTCGCAAGTCAACAGCAGAAATCGTTTCTATGCCAGGCACATAAACACCTTTCGTAAACCATCCCAGTGATTAATACACTGACGGATGTGTCAGTCACAGCTGGAGCCATTGCAGTGTTATAGTCACGGGAAGGGGTATCATCTCAGGTGATGATCTTAGGGGATATTTCTTAACTCTGATTTCCAGAGAAGTGGGATTACACCAGCCTCCTGCTTCATGCTCTCCTACCAGAGCACCTGGCTGTCTGCATGTAAAGGGATTCTTCCTCTCTCTTCAGGAAGCAAGCTTCTAGCAGAAGGCTGTAGTGCCAGCCCCTCAGCATGTTAAATACCTGGTGGCTGGAGTTTCACAGGTTTTCTGTCATTTTTGTCAGTCTGAGACTTTGAACAATGGCTGTGATGAATGCTGAATTTAAAACAGGGCTGTGCTTTCATTCCAGCTGTATCATCTTAGGAAGTTTGAAAGATATGCTCTGTACCCTTGGTAGGAAAAGTCAACACTCATAATTTGGTGAAGATACCATGTGCCTTCCCTGAAATAAATACTAGAAGCAGAAAGCCAACTGGAATCTGATCTTTACCAGTGCTTGGAACCTGGGTATGTTGTATCCATGAAAAGGGGACTATTAGATACACAAAGGAACTAGCACACACGTAGAAGTATATGATGACACAAAGTGTCCAAGACTGACCAGTCTCCTTTGGAAGTGGTATTTTTCCAAGACGCTATTTTCAGGCTGTATGAGGAGCAGAAGTCTCACATGTAGTGTGGAGAAAGCTGTCCCTTTAAAAATCAGCCTC
This sequence comes from Brachypteracias leptosomus, assembly GCA_013401335.1. Lineage (NCBI taxonomy): Eukaryota > Metazoa > Chordata > Aves > Coraciiformes > Brachypteraciidae > Brachypteracias > Brachypteracias leptosomus. The sequence goes on from VYZX01017698.1 coordinate 73,316, forward strand.
GTGATGCTGCTTGTCAAGTGCGAGTTTCAGCAGAATACTGATGAGGAAAATCTGTTTTCACTTAAGCCAATGTAAACTCAGGGAAATTTAACCGGGATTGGTGAAGTCACTTCAGATTTGCACCATAGTATAAGTTTGATTGGAACATTTGCTTTCATGTAACTTTTGTGGCTTTGTTCCATTCATTATATATGACCATAATTTATGGAGGTTCCACATGCACATGCAAGTTAAGGCAATTTGGTTTCTTTTATTAAGCTATGAGTCTGTTTTATAATCAAAGTAAACCAGGCTCATTTGCACACCAAAAACTCTTGGTGTGGATTTCTGTCTGTGGGAGTGGAGACAAAGTATCTTTGCTTGCTGACTCTAGCCAAACTATGCATTTAGCTTACCCAGTCAGTTTTTATAGTGACTCAGTGTAATTCATTTGTTCTAGTGAGATATGCAAATGCTACTTTCTGAGAGCTGTATTTGAATTTAATTCTTACCAATGTACATATGAATTAATAGGAAAGACTTCAGTAATGTTACACTGGAGTTTCGCCATAATAATTAAGAGGCAAATATGGCTTGACACAGGGAAAAGGAGAAGCCACAAAATAGATCCCATCACAAAGCTGTAAATTTCCACTTTAGCTTTGTCCTGACTGTTACTTAGCACACTGACTAGCTGACTGTCCCAGAAAAAAAGCATCAAGTGAAGATGTCAGGAACACTTGGCCTCCTTATCCTAAGATCTAAGAACTGACATGCATGACAGGAAGCCTGGGGTCCTATCTCATCTCTGACCCTTTAAATACTGCATTGACAACAGGCATAAACTCCTGTTCTTTTGAGCCTGCTGCATGAGCTAAAACAACTGCTCTGAGCTAGTTGCAGGCTTATTGTGGGTCTGGCCAAATGGCTGCATTTTGCTACATTAAGGACTGAGATGTTCCTTAAAGGATGGATTCTGTGCTAGGAATAGTAAGAATTTCATTGCTGAGGAGAAGGGTCCATCTGACTTTTAGCTGAAGGGAGACAACCTAATCCTTATAACTTCTCTACACACAGGGGAAAGGTGTGCCCTTCTTGCTATGTGCTGCATTTTGTTTACCTGACCCTGCCCACTGCACCCAGACCTGTCCTGTGTGTCTCCCAGATGGGACAGAACAGAGGAATCCTGTTTCTTCCCTGAAGGCCACCCGGCTCTAAAGTTCTTGATTTGAGTTAGCTGACCCATGTTAGCAGAATTGTGAAGGCATTTGTGAGTGTAGTGTAGAAAAAAAAATATCTCATCGGTGTCTGACATCTCTTTCTCAGTGACACATTATCCTAGATAAAGTTTTAAGAACTGGCAAGCTCTCTGTAGTCCTGATGTCAGGCTGCTATCATGTTAAGGATGTTCATACAGAGGTGTTATACTTCCTTCCAGGCTCTGAGGTCTGCAGTACCTTTCCTTCTTTATCAGAAACTTTAACCCCTGCTGATCGCTGGGTCCCTCGTAAGGAATAACTCTTTGGCACAAAGGTCTCTCTGGGGCTGTATGTCCTACTTCTGTGTGCCAGAATGGATTTTCATTCCTTTCCCCTTTGTGATTAGTATTATGGAGTCTTCATTACAGAAAATCTCCATCCTTTTCCTAGGATAACAAGGAGAGGTTAAAAGACAACCATATTCAAATGTTAGAGACAGAAGAGACTTTTTTATTAGTGAGGCCTTTTCACTCCTTGGGTACTGTACTGAGTGGGGTTAACATCTGAGCATTGTTGCAGATTGCACCTCAAAAAGCAATTTACTAATAGAAAGTCATCTTTCCACAAAAATCATTCAAAGATAGCACTGTCTATCAAAACAATGAATATGTGAAGAGATAAAAATGAAACACTATAAATAAAACATACACCATCTTATTTCAGCTTGCCACAGGTCAGGCTAAAAGATTTGACAGCTCTTGGAAAGGCTTTGCAAAACATTTCAGCATTAAACAGCTATAGCTTCGACTCCTAAATGCCTTTGTTTATCTGGGCCAACATCCAGAACTCATACAAAATAATTATCTACCAACACACAGACTGTTTTCATGCAACGCCTAGATACACACAGGCATATCAGATCCTTATTGCTCCTCTTAGAACTGTCCTGTTGAGATGACTGTTGCCTTTGAACAAGGTTAATACATGCTTGATCCTGAAGCTAATGGTAACTCCATTCTTGAGCTAGGATTTTTCAGATAAGACACTCTATTTTATTACTGAGAAACAGGTCAAGAGAAGATATTTACAAACTCTGAAAACTTGACATTACCACACTGACTCTTCCCTTTACAGTAAATATTTGTAAATGGATGATGGAGCGACATAACAGAGTAGCTTGCATTATTTGCTGCTCCCAGATACTCCTGCTACATTCTTTCTAATGTGTCTGTGTAATAAAAATAGTCCATACTGAGCAGCTCATACACCCTTCCAAATCCTCGTGACTAATATTCTGCAGGGGAAGAATTACATGCTGGGAACGTTGCATATTTACCTTGTTTATTAGCTTATTATTTGGAAAAACTGAGGAATTTTCAATGCCAGCTGAATAAGATGTTCTTCATTCCTAACACTCTACCCTGCATGTTGCTCTTGTGCTTTTTGGTGCAGCTGTACTGCATTTCAGGGATGATATGTGAAGGGCTTACCATATAGATGTAGCTGTGTACACAGCACATAGAGGTCTGGAAACCATCTTGAAAGGTACAGAAAGACAGAGCAGCACAGTGTGTATGCCACTGGAGCAGGATCTAGGGGACCTGGCTTTTATTCTTGGCTCTGCCACAAATGTCACTTCACTTATCAGCCTCTGTCTATTCTATTTAGGCTGTAGATAGGTTTAAGAACTCTGATACTTAGCACAGCACTTAAAGTGATATGTCAAGTTTTCAGATGTGTCCTCTGTACATGACATCACTATTAAAATCCCTTAGGGGTCCATAATCATGCTGATTTCTCATTCCCTTAATTTAATACACCATTATAGTAATAATCATTATTACTGTTAAATTTTAGACTCAGATTTTCTTTACAGATATTGTTCCATTTTCATTGCTTTTTACTCAGGAAAAAGTTCCCTGCCAGTTATTATCAGTAAGACACCTACTGCCCTGCATGAAAAAGATACGCCATCTGAAACTATCATTACTACTGAATTCCCCAACAAATAAGTGCAATATCTACACTGTTGATGCAAGAAATGTAATGTAAATATGAAATGAGAAATAAAACCAATTGCAGCATACTATGTAGTAAAGACAAGTGTCAATATAACTTTGGAATATTGTAATTTTCTGTTAAGGGAAAGAGTATGGCTAAGTCCTTCCATGCATTTCATTTCACACACATACAAAGGGCATGCTGGGCTGAAGAAAGACATATGTGAATCATGTGAGAAAATTTTAGAAGCCCAGCTAATTGGTAAGACAATTAAAACAGGGAAAAGACAGGTCAGAACTAGTCTGAGCTACTATTTGTTCAAACTATCTGAAGGCATGTTTAAGAAGAGAATAAGCTACCTTCAGGGCAAAGGCAGGATGGATTTAGGTGTGCTCAGAATGCATGTCATTCTCTGCAAAAGAAATCACTAATAGATCCATAGCTAATAATGAGCCAAATCCTTGGTCTGGATTTCAAGACACACATGAACACACAGGGATGGAGAGAGCCTTTGAATTTCATTTCTCACTTTCTCTTCTATCTCAATTCTGGAGATTCTTACAGATGTTTCATTCAGCTGGATAAACATTAATACCATGGGGAAGCTCTGTCTCAGGCATAACATTTTCAAGATACAGCCTTAGTGTGCAAATGAGGTAGAGTTATAGACTGCTGTTAGGATGGGATTTGAAAGCATCTCATATGGGTCCTACTTAGCAACTAAATAATCTATCCTCTTTCCTAATAAGATTTTCATTGAGTCAAGTAATAGGGCAGCATACAGACATGGTCGTTGAGATCATATTAAAGTAGGACTTGCAGGACTTGATCCAGGAACAATGTGACACATCCCATCAAATGGATGTAGTACAAAGCTCACGCTGATAGTGACATATTTATTCTGTTACAAATTCCTCCCATTGTGAAAGCTTCAAAAAGTTTGCTGTGAGCTTGTGGAAACTGGCACAACTGGAATCAGTGCAAAATCTGTGCCAGAACAACATATTTGTGCTATTTTCTATTTGAACAGAAACCTCAGGGAATGTAATTTTAAGAATAAGTCTGAATTTTTCAAAGCTCATTTGAATGTCCAAAGATACAGCTCATAGGTTACTTACTCAGGTTTTGCTCTGTAGATCCCCTCTGCTATAAATGCAATCATGCTACACTTACACCAAAGTAGATCTGAATGAGGTGAAGACACAGGAATGAAACCTGGAGGTATTCTCAAGATCTTGATGTGATCTGCCTCGGTTAACTGTATGTCAAAAATACCTGAAATAGATATTTAATAATAATGCATCCCAAAACCTCCTTTGTCTAAAAAGGAAACTCATGCTGAGATATAGTCTGTCTCTATAGATCACAAAACCAAGAATACTTCTATTAACCTATAATACTACTATAAGTAGTATTTACCAACCACTACCAACAGTGCAAAGAATACATCTCTCCAAATTCAGCCATTTTCCTATCTAGATGTGGTTGAGCTCAAGTAAGATACCCAAGCTTGCTGTGTCACATGAGTACTTGGGAAAAGCATTTACTGCACACTCCACACAGAAGTCATAGAAGTCATTAATTTTACAGCATAAAAACATGAATAAAAATTGTAGAAATGATCTTAATTTATGTGGAATGGTAAAAAGCGATCTAACATATTCCCAATTTATTTCTGTGATTATGATCTTAACTGATGACAATTTTTAGTTTTGTTGCTCACTAACTTTTGTGGCTTTTGAATGCAAAAGCTGGGAAGGAAGAGAGAGACAAATCAAATACACATTTTTGCACTAGATTACAAAGTTTGTCTTCACCACTGAGAAGGTACAGCATATTATTCCCTTAAGTTTCCATACATACTCAAGATTTACTTATTCCTAAATTTTCAAATGCTAAAGATAGGGCACTTGAGCCAGCTCAGTCCATCAAACCAAGCCATGGTCCATGTAGGGAGTAGACTTTTTAACTTAAGTCTCATAGGGACACATCTTGATGATAACTAGTAAGGATTATTTTTCCTAGCAAAATGAACCCTATGAAGAGATAAGGTGAGTGGTTGTAAGTATGCATTGGGGGTTGGCATGAAGATTGTGAAGAGCCATTTATACTTAAAGAAATACTGACAGCAGAATAAATTCTTATTATCCTTAAGTCTGGAAATATGAAAATGGTTTCTAATATTCAATGTAGTAAGATTCTGGAACTGTCTTTTAATAGGAGCGGTCAATTAAATCCACTGTGAAAAGTGCTGCATCATTTTGTAGAAGTTCAATAGAATATATTTGCACCTGGAGAGCAAAAAGGTGTCCTTACAGTCCCTCTCCTAGCAGAATTTTGGTTTATTACCTCCATATTACTACATGGAAAAAAGTCTTTGGAAATGTGAGTGGGGATGTAAGTCTCTAGACGAAAATGATGAGTATTAATTTTGAATATTCAGGGGTATTTCACTTAAGTAGATTTAAAGGTCGTAGTAGGGAGGTGCATAGATTTGCAAGAAAATAGTTGGATTGTGGAATATTTGTGATTTTATTTTATAAAAGTTTATATAATGACCTTCATCCTAACCTTATTGCTAATTTAATTCTGAAGACTTTATTAGAAAAAAATTAATTCTGAATTCTTTATTATAAAGTACTGAATGAAACTGAATATGAAAAGAGAACAGATTCTTATGAAGAACAGATTTGAAAAACTGACTCATTCACTTAACTGAAATTGAGCAACATCATGAAGTTTCACATCTGCCTTTGGTGGTTGGACAGTGTTTCGGGGTTACCAATGATCAAAGGTTATATTGAACTCAAAACTTTGATTTGATGTGCCAAACCTCTATAACACTAAAGTCAGTGAAGATCTTGTTGCCAGGCTGGTCTAAATCTGAGAAGCTGATTTAACTTGCACTCTATCTTAAATGCAAAGTGACATGATTTGAAGAGAGTGGAGAGGTGACTGGTGCTTGGATTTTTATTAGAAATACCTAATTTCTAGAAATAATGGAGCTACAGGCAAATGTAACACTGATAAATGTTTCAATATGAAAATATTTAGGGGAAAAAAGTGGTAGCTGTGTTATTTTATTTTAAAATTTCCACTTGTCATTGACAAAAAGGGGAATTTCCAGTGGAAAACAGAAAGATTTATATTCCAGTTATGGCTTGGAAAAGTAACAAAAAAAAAAAATTGCCTTTTGCTTTAGAATACACATTTATTGCCCAGCCCAATAGAAATAACATTTTATATATATATATATATCAGCTCACTTCTATTTGGGATCTAAATGAGATTCAAATCCAAATCAATAGACATACAGATTTGTTAAATTATTATTTATTTTTTTTTAGAAAACATAAATTATTCAATAGTTCTACCTTTAATTCTGGCTGTTCTATGATGTTATTAGATGACACATTCAAGTTCAGTGAAATGTCATGGGATGATATCAGAAGGGGTTGTATGTGAAAATGCAGTCTGTATCTCAGAGAGTGTGAACAGCTGATGATGATAAAAACTGACATTTCAACAATATTTATGTCCTCTGTGTGCATGGGAGAGAAAAAGAAAAAGAGTAAGAAAAGGGTGAGTTTATTCCCTGTACAGGAAAAACCTGCTTAAAGGACAAGAATTTCCCATGGGCTTCCGTTCACAACGGTTTCTTCAAAGTTATCTCGCTGTGGGCAACAGGTTTTGCTGCTCTGTTGAAATTCCTATGGGTTCAACCTGCTAAAGCAAGAGATGTGTATTCCACTCCAAATTTCCTTCCAATACCCTTTCCTGCTCCATTATCTTCCCAGTTCTTACAAAGGCTGTGTTCCTACAGGCTACCTTTTTGACTATGAAACAGTTTCAGATCTTTTCCCACATCTAGAGGATCTAGATCCAGGCACATCAACTGTGTCCTCAGAACTTGTGTTGCTAGGTATGATGAAGTGGGAATTTTTCAGCCAAGGAATCAGAAGAAGTTTGAAACTTTAACCAAATATTCCTCGACAAGGAGTAGAAATTCAACCAACAGAATGCAACTTAATCTATATTGTCTGTAGTTTGTCCTGAGCGTACTGACAAAAGTTAAATGCAGGGAATGGAGGAGTACACAAGTTCAGCAGGCTTTTTAATCCTGGTTTCCTAAAGAAACAAGGCTCATGAGATCTTTCTTTTTGTTTTAGAGGCTTCACTCTTTCTTCAAGGTTTGTCAGCAAGTTAACAGTCTGAGAGATGCTGTGTCCTTACAGGATTAATAGAAATGGGGGGATGTGAGGCCATATAGAAGGAAGCCTGTTCATGTGACAGCAAAGGAAAACACTGTAATATTAACTCCTCTGCCAAAAGTTTCAGCCTGAGCTCACACTGCCAAGAACCTGTGAGGATCCCTCTAACCAAGACACAAATTCATAGTAAACTCAACTTTATTTGTTTCAGTGTTCACAGACTTAATTGCATGCTTACAAAAAACTTGTAAGCAATCCTCAGATTATCAGGTTTTCCAAACCCCTTGCTGTAGTTCTCAGGCCTTTTCCACAAGACCAAAGAAAATTTTTACCACTAAATTCAATAGAAACTTTGTGAGATGCAGGTTATAGTAATACACAATTTTGTTACAAATACCTTGAGCATGTGAAAACAGTTAAATCAGACATATTTTTAATAACTTGTGATTTTCACTTGTGCTGCAGGTTTTTCAGCCTAAGAATGAGGTGATATTATTTGTATGGTCAAAAAATGGTTTGTATTTTCTAAAACCTTGTTTATCTTGACATTCCACTTCTTAACTGGCTTTCTCTTTGCTCGGTTGTTAACCTACAGGACCAGCTATTAGCAAACAGTAAATTAAAGACAACACCAACAAAAGGTCAGGCTTATATTCTCCCAGAGCTATTTCATATCCAATCCAGATACTTCCTCTTGCTCCATTTACTCAGAGGAATTAGAGCAGGTGAAGGTAGGGCTGTGTGCAACTGATAACATCAAGAACACACCTGAAAATGAAGTTGTGAATGAGTAGTTTTGGCCTGATTGCCCTCAGTCTGCTGGGTATTGACCTGTTTTATCTGAAGTAAACCTGAAAATAATCACTCCAAACTAAGGAAGAACAACATTATGGAAATGCCAAGTTACTTATTGCTGTTATTATTGTGTGCCAAACTGGAACAAGCAGAGCAAAAACATAGAGTAGAAGCATCCAACAATAGTTTCAGGTTGTCCTCCGTTGCCTTTTGTTAATCAGCTACAGTGGTTTGCTTCCTTCTGGTTAGTGCACTCTATTGTTTGTATACTGTAAACAGATTGCAAATCACACTTTGTTGTGTTGTGTGCAAATCTGGAAGGCTCCCAACAAGTTTGAGAAATAATCCTGCTAATCTAAGTAAATGCTTAAAGAAGACAATCAAATCTGTTTCTTCTTTTTAAAATGGTTTCCTTTCTGTGAAATCAGTAAATTTTGATGTAAATGAATGAACATAAGGATCTAGTATGCACATTTTATCACCTTCTTCCTCTGTTTTTTGTAAGATTGAAATATATTGAGGAAAGCACCATTTTAAATGTTCTTGATGGCCATTCTGAGACATTTAACCCAGACCAAATCTAAGCTCTGGTTGCTCTCACAGAGAAGGTACCACCTCATGGTCACAGTGCTACAGACAGACAGTGGAGTTGAAGGATAAGTTAAATTGTTGTGAGTGTAAACCTCAGTGTAAACTAGTCTGTTCATGGAGGAGCTTTAGTTCTAGAGAAACAAAAAACTGTCATGTTAACAGCTAGTGTACAGCTGACATTTTTTTCTTTTCATATTCATTAAGGGACAGACAGATAGCTGTTATAAAGAATGGTAACTTGAGAATGTGCATTGAATTTGTGTGTAAAATGTGAAGAGGGACAATTTTCCAGTGTCAGAAACTTACATCGTTATCATTCCTTAGTTCAGAAGCACATACAAAGAAAAGGTAAATTAGGTTTGACATCGCATTCAAACTACAAATCCTTTTTTGACTTTGCCTTCATAATTTCTTCTTTTCCAATATGTGCATTAGCCCCTGCTTTAAATGACTCTTAGATTATCTTCATGTTCCCTTAGACTCTTAGACTATTTTCATGATCCCTTTACTTTCTAGTAAATATTTTGACTGTGCTATTTTTTTTTTAAATGAAAACATACACACAACACAGATAATTATATTCTATCTGATGATCATCTAATGTTACAGTCCAAGTTGAAGGCAGTTGGTACCAGTCTGTAACACACGCTGCTCAGACTTATCAGTCTGACGGGCAAAACATGCTTTATTTCACATACAAACAAATGAAGACTATGAGAACAACAAATACCAAATGTTAATGAGTGTGGAAATGTCAAATATTGATCAGGAAAGGTCTTCGTGTACTTTAAGTACAAAGAGTTCCCCAACTACTCCCTTTTTCTTGTCTGATGGAAGGAGGAGAAGGAAAGCAAGTGTACATTGTAAAGAAAAGAGTAAACACAACTTTTATGGGTTAAGTGATGTAAGTCAAGAAGGCAGCTAGTAAAACAACCTAACTTTCAGATGCCTAGGAAGATTATTGTCAGCATAAATATGTTTGGTATATGAAACAATCCTAACTCTGTTTAAGTGTCTATCTCTTCATGTTTTCAATGTATCCACATGTCAAACTGATGTTTTTGGTCTGTTTTGCACAATCCCACTTTCATCAGACAACCTGTTATAGTTTAGAAATGAGAAATGCTTTTACAAAAGTATTCATTAAAACCTCTTTTTACAGAGTATGTTGCTTCTTTATTTTATATTGTAGTTTACCAAAGATTTTTCTACTGAGACTACCTCAGATCCTCTCCTTAAAGCTTGTCTGCTTCAGGCAACTGAAACAGTGTATAGAGACTAGAAGGCAGTAAATTATTGTAATTTCATCAGCCTCAAGAATAGAGGTAAGGCTGATTTTATCCCCTGGGTACATGCCACTCTATACAGCAGATTTTAAACAATATCATACACTCCAGAGAGAAAGAGATAATGTGGAGAAAAAAAAAGTTCATGAAAATAGCGGAGATTTATTAGCTGGAAAATCCAGAGAAGACTGTTGCACACAGAGACATCAGCACTGCTTTACCAAATCTAGGAGTTGCAGATTACTGAATGGTGGAACATGTACAAGGAAGTATTTCTGGAGGATTTATACTTTTTATATTCCTTCTGAGATTATCTGCCCACTGACAGATCCGGGAGAAGGAGCCAGGCAGACCCTTGGGCTGACTTTCATTGGCTGTTCTTGCGGTTATAAGAATGAAGTGAAGGTGTTCCCAGAAAGTCTGTGCTTCTGCAGGTGAAGTCTTTGCTGTGTGGTTGACCTGCTCTTCACTTTCATCCTGAGACTATGTTTTGTGCATAATCCTATCCTACACAGGGCAGAAAAAGAAATGAGAAGCTTCTGAAGGCAAAAACAATAGCTCGGTAGCAGAAGAGCTTTTCTACCAAAGAACTTCAGGGATATGAAGATGCAGTGATTTTTTATTTTCACCCCAAAATACCCCACAACTGGGAACTGCTGCCACTGGGTTTCCCATTTAGCTGCGTCTTGCTGGGAGTCTGTAGGAAGTCCTTTGTCTTCCTACAACTTGCCTGAGGCTATTTCTTCCTCTAACACTTTCTTGGTGTTAGACTAACTGTTCCTTTTCCCTTGCAAATGCTGCACTTTCAGGAAGCACACTGTGGTTGGTTTACCTTGGCTGGGTGCCCGGTGCCCACCCCTAGTCCCTCTATCACTCCCCCCTCCCCCACCAAAACCTCTGTCAGCAAGGCAAGCGGGGAGAGAGTAAGATGGAAAAGAAGAACCCGTGGGTTATGATAAGAAGCAGTTTNNCCCCCCCCGTACCTTTGGTGCCGTGTGGGCACTGATAGTCATAACAAGGGTGTGTGTTATCAACACTCTCTGGGTCCTAGTACTGCAGCATGAGGGCTGTATGGGGAGAATCAGCTCAGACAGACCCACTACACACACTTACCTTTTTCTCTTTTGCTGGAAAGAATAGAGAAAATGGTTGATCCTTTCTTCTGTTCCACTATTCACAGAGCCTGGATGCTACCAGTCCAGAGACAGAAACAGCAGCTTGGCTCCACATCCCAGAATTTCCAGAGAATCTAAGCTCAGCCACCTGCACCCAAAAAAGACAAGATGGCCTATCTGAGACCATGATGAGAGACCATAGATCTACCTGCCTTGCCATCTGAATGGTGCCAGAACAAAATTTAACCAGAAATTTACTTGGTAAAATGCATTGCAGAAAAAGGATAATTAAAGTATTTAATCATCATGATTTTGCATCATATTTATCTCTTGCTATAGCAGCCTCAAGCATTTTCTTGTTGGCATTTCTTGTAAAAACTGCTAGCATTTGCTGCAGTCATCTTGTTTGTTGTGATCTTTTCCCCAGTATGGACACAGCTTGATTATAGCTCCACTGGGGGAATCAGAGAGCCCATGGGTTAAAAACTGTAATTAAATACTCAAGATTTCAATAATGACATGTAATTTTATTAGGTGTTCCTCTCAATCCAATTTCTACTCTGCAAGAGGAATTCTCACTTATTCTATGCATATGCAATTATGTATGAGAATCAGTTACGGTATTTTCCACAGAGATTTAATCCTTCACCTTTCCCCCTAAAATGAAAATACAAGAAAATCCCAAAAGAGCATCTCTGAATAACACGTTAACCACTAGTGTGAATTGAAGTTTATCCAGGAATATTAAAAAGAACCATTTCAGTCTAGCGTGAAGCAAATCTGCACAATCCAGCAGCAGTAGCCAGAGTTACTCTCCCATTCATTCACATGTAACAGGAAAACAAGTGTTATTCTACAGCTCTTTGGGAATGGATCTGCTGGTGTGCTAATTTTTTAACGCAATTTAATTTTTACTTCTGCTTTTGCAATTCCCCTCACTCTTAGACAATGTGCTAGCCGAAGAGGGTACTGGAGATATTACATGTTTAGAATACAATATATTATTAAAATATTCTATTACATTATTTTTAGAGGTTGATGGTCAATTCCTAACCATATTTATTTGGTTCTCTATGAAGTTTTGGTGCTGAAAATCTTAGCAAAATGACTCCTTAGCACCTCTAGTATTCACTCAGTCCCATAATACCCTTCACTTGCTTCTGCTCTTCATGCACCCTAACTGTCCTATTTAAATAAAGAGACGTTGACCACGTAATCCATTTGAGCTGCTTGTCTTCCTCTGGTCCCTGTACCTGGGAAATCTGGGATATTATAGCCCTCAACTTGAGAGCCTGATCCTTTAGTATTGAGGCTATAGAAACCCATACCATAAGCTCCCCAAAGCTTGTTTCAGTGAATTCTGTTATTGATGATCTCTTTTTTTAACTCTAGAAAGAAATTATGTTTAAAAATAACATTCTCTAAGGACTACTTCAGCATAAAAATTGCTTCTTTTTCTGTTTTATGGGTTGAAACAGTTGAAATTCCCATTTTTCTGCAAAGAAAAAAAGTCACCTTTTTTTTTACAAAAGTGGATTTTTTCCTGATTTTCTTTGTTTTGTTTGCTTGTTAAGACAATTCTATCTGCTATTTGCATATAGATCTTCAGTGTGAAGTATCATGATTTAAACTCCAATGAGAGCTTGTTTTGATAACGCATAAATATAACGAGGAATTTGGTATCATCAAAACAATACACCTGAATAAGATCTGAACTTACACAAATTGCTTGTGAATTAAAAGCATTACAGGCTTTTTCTTGTATAACCCATCCCTAACACAACTGTATGTATGCCTGGTTAATCCTCAGAACTTTCTGTTGGTGTGGAAGGGGTAAATGAACAGATCACTTCAAAGCCCGGAATTTGATGTTCAAAAGTTTTCTTGAGCCATTTTCAATTCTATTTAAAAGGAGGTGGATATTAGGCTGGAATTTTTCCAGCATTGGCAGAAATCATACTGTGAGAAGGTCTGACAGTAGATCCTTCAGCAATTTCAAACATTATTTCTAAAACCAGCATTTTTAAATTTTTATTAAGCACACTATGCTATTTGTACCCTTAGAAGTATACTGGCAACTTGCAGTTAAAGCACCTTATCCTTCAAAATAACTGAGTTAATTTAGAAATAATTATATAAATCTATAGAAACTTCTTTTCCCTTGGGAAAAATGCAATCTGTTTGGAGTAGCCAACTTGTCTATCTCTATAAAGTGAGGTCTAATTATGTGTGTGGGTGAAGTTGTAATAACATATTTTTTAAAATATGTGATTGTTTTTGTTCATACAATTCTTATTACAATAAAATGGTCAGATAGCGGGGTGAAAAATATCATGACAGGAAATTTCCTACCCAAAGTTAATATCTGGCTTTGGACACAAACTGTACAAGGCTATAATCTGTTGGATGGCTTGGCACATTTTTGATAATACCACATACGTAGATTAACTCTCACATAAAAAAAACCTCTTGAGAGAAACATATATAACATCTTTATCCCTATTGTTAAACAAGGCTTAACATTCCAGAGTGGAATCTCTCTAGAACTCTCTGACCTTTGCATCTTCTATAACACTTAACAGCAATAATTAATAATCATGACAATAAAAAACAATTGCTTTTCAGGTGAGTCTTCCATTGTGATCCCATATTTCAGCATATTTTTCATGAAAAATGTATCCAGATTAGACTGCATTACATTATATCTGTTTCACAAAGATCTTGCTGATTATCCATCCAGTGTAGTTAAGAATCTCCCTGACATGAATAGAACTGTGTGCTTAATCATGTGTGAGCATTCGCAGAACGAGAGGCGTAACTGTTTCAGCTTGTTTTGAATTTAGAGTTGATGCTGACAGGACACCTACAGCCTGTAATCAGTACCTGTTACTGGAAATTGAAATTAAACAAAATGTTACCTAGTTTACAAATATTATCTGTCTTAAACCTCATAGAATAAAATCTGGTTCTTGGTTCTACAGCAAATTTAGCATTTCTTCCATTTACATTTGTTATCCAGACTCCCTACCAGGCAAAGAGGACACACTGAGTGGCAGGTTTCAGGGCTGCATAAAAGTGGGCAACAACTATTTAATATGCCTCCCAGTGTGCCTGATTTGCTTTTCTAGGCAAATCTAATGTTTAACATCTCATTGTTAATTTATAATAAAAGAATATTTTTATTCTGTCTTTTGATAGATTTAACACTATGTCCTTCATAATTTAGTATCCTATAACCCTGCCGCTGAACCATTTGTGGATCCTGCAGTTTAATCACAACATACTATCAAGAGCACTATAATGAAGCTAACTGATGTACTGAAAAGAAAAACTTACGACAATGAGTCCATGTAAAGAAAACACACTTCAGCTGTTGCCACTTCTCTTGTTGAAGACAGCATATTCTCCTCCAAGGTTATTTGATTTTTAGCAGATAATGTGCAGTCCAGTTAATTGTCCATATAAAATATACTAATTTCTTGGGTAGAAAGAGTGAGCTTTCATCATAATGCATTCATACTGTAAGACAGAAAATGATCTCTGCAGCAATTATCTTGTCCCTTCTGCAGTTGTCCCACATTGTTCCTCTAACATTCCTACAATGACAATACCAATCTTGTCAGCCTGTACTTTTTGTTGTTAGACCTTGACCTGAAATAAGGATGAAGACATTTCAAATATGTACAGGATTTATTCTTAATTTTGTGAGAATGCGTGTTGCTGTGATTCACATTTTCTCTTGGGCAAAGAAAACAGATATTCACATGCTAGGTATAGCTGAGCCTGAATTTCATAATTTAGCAATGACCTTAAGATATTCACAATTAGATTAAGTATTCTGGTCCTATTACAAGATGACTTTCTAGTTCTACAAAACAGGACAATGGTTTGTTGAATCTCTTTTAAAAATAGTTCTATGCTCTTTCTATTCAGGGTGCCTTTTGGTGCAGTGGCTATCTTCCCTCACATAATGCCTATCAGGAATATCAGATACTGAGTGTTCCCATATAACAAATAGCAAGTAGCAACAAGTAAAATGGATACTTGAAGATGTCCTTAGTTCACCTTTGCCTCACCTAGAATTTCCTCCATGGAGGATGGATCCCCATAATCAGCAGGAACATTGTTCCTACTCTGCTCCTCTTTGCTTTGCTTAAACCATAATTACAAACCAACTTATGAAGCTTTCTTTCCAGATATTATTTTTTTTGTGTGTGTAGCAGACAAGATAGTATTAACATCACGACCAGAAGAACTAGAATAACAATTCTTTAAAGTCGTATGATTCCCTGATGAGTTATAAAATTATTTTGATTTGGTTTATACAGGCAAAATGCAACCTGTGTCTGTTAATATAGCTACACCCCGGCCAGTTTAAAATTATTTGTAGATGTGGTATATGGTAGAGTTTAACAAAGCAGGTCATCTTCTTTCCAGTAAGGCACCTGGGAAGTGCCATTCAAGAGCAAGTAGAAGATTTTAAGAGGGCAAGTGATTTTACTCCCGACAAAACCATCTAGAAAGGGACTGTAGCAGTTAGAACATCATATGTTTAAGATAAGATATACCTTTTTCATACAAATATTTTGAAAATCATTAATTATCTAATTAGTAGTAGACATATTAAAACAAGACTATAAGATCATTGAAAATAAATCAAGTTTTAATGCATCTTACTCTAGACTTACGCTTTTTGATTCTGCTTTATATGTTCCCAACGATCTGAACACTGGACCAGTCCTGCATCACACAAGCATCTGATTTGCTTTTGTCTCAAACAAGAGCACAACTTTGAAATTTGCAAAATTTTTGTTGGTTTTTTTTTTAGAATTTTTATTGGCAGCATCTGGGGTTTTTGTGATATTTTCGATTAAATGGAAAGTTTGAATGTTCATGAAATGTGTTTTTCCTTTTACTTAGTGAACACTAAATACTTTTTTTTTCAGGTATTATGTTCACCACTATCCTTGAAGAAGGTAGTACTTGAGAATCTTAATTTTTCATTCTTTAGAAACTGAGTAACCACCTATGAGTCAGAGGAAATCCATAATGTGTTGAGGGGAACACAGTGCTCCTGGGAGCCCAAGCAACAGGATTGAAGGGGGATCTAGATTACACCTCACATAAATCAGTATGCTAATAGGGAAATGAAGGACAATGATTGATTGCACTGATCCAAAACAAAACATTTAGCTTATTAAAAAAAGAAACATTGTGATTTAGGTTCAATAATTTATTTAAAACATTTTACTCCAGGGAAGACATACTAGAAATGTCTTGTTCATACTAGATAGGGGTTGAATTACTGAGGTTTCAAGAGGAAGTTGTTCTGTTTTATGGAAACTAATAGAATCATAGAATAGTTTCATCTCGAAGAGACCTTCAAGATCATCAAGTCCAACCATAGTCCTAGCCCTATCAACACCGCTAAATCATGTCCCTAAGTGCACTATCTACCCATCCCTTAAACACCTCTAGGGATGGTGACTCCACCACCTCCCTGGGCAGGCTGTTCCAAAGCCTGAAAACCTTTTCAGTAAAGAAATTCTTCCTAGTATCTAGCCTGAACCTCCCCTGGAGCAACTTCAGGCCATTTCCTCTTGTTCTATCACTTGTCACTAGGGAGAACAGACCAACCCCTGCCTCTCTACAACTTCCTTTCAGGTAGTTGTAGAAAGCAATAAGGTCTCCCCTCAGCCTTCTTTTCTCCAGGCTAAACAGCCCCAGATCTCTCAGTCACTCC
>VYZX01017698.1:91836-104260 GCA_013401335.1 Brachypteracias leptosomus
GGTAGTTGTAGAAAGCAATAAGGTCTCCCCTCAGCCTTCTTTTCTCCAGGCTAAACAGCCCCAGATCTCTCAGCCATAGATCATTCCCACCAAGAATTCCTCTTTCCTTGTAGTATCAAAGAATCTGGACTCTATGTCCCCTGCCTTCAGGCTTTCAAGTACATTTCCTCTTTCTCAGACTTTAACTACACCTTTGGAATAGTTGGCACCCAGCTAAACAAATGCTGTGCACACTAGGGACATGTTACGTTTTGTGCAGAGAAGCATCTGGTGCAAGAGATAAACCTGTGTTGCAACATGAGGTTGTCCTGAGGGAACAGACTCCACTGCTTGAGAAACCTCTTTCTCATTCTTGTTAAGGCACTGCTTTCCAACTCTTAGCTTTCATCGCACTTGGTGTACCATGGATTTGGGTTTCTTTGTATTTGGTGTGGGGAGGAGACCTTTTATAAAGGAACAATAGCATCAAGAACCATCAAGCATAATCATGCCAACGTAACTCTTGCACAGCAGCAAGCTTAGTGATTCACTGTGTCTCCTGCCAAATGCTTTGAATCAATGTGAAGCAAGGAGGAACCATAATCCCATCTTAATTTTGTCCTAGAATATTCCTCATGCCGTCACTGCTCCACAGCAACATCTTCTGAAAACTCAAGTTAGCAGAGCCAGCACAAGCCATAGTGGCTCACACGTGCTCCAGGCTGTGGGGCATTTGAACAGTCACGATCCCTGTGCTGGGAGCCTTTTGCACAGCTCTTGCAAGTACCTGTTTCATGTCTGCACATCTTGTACACATTGTTTAACAGGCAGATATGGGACCAAAGCCAAAATGAAGAAACTTCCAGCAGTGCCACAGCTAATAGAAATGGTGTGAATGAACCATACCTCTGTGCTATTGAACCTGAGAGTCTTTTTTCACAAGAATCCTGACCAAAGAGCTGCTGCAGGCATACTCCCTTAACCCAACTTTAACATTAGCCTTAGAGGAGCACAGGACCACAGTGACATCCATTGGAAATTACCAGGATGGTCTCTTTCTCTACTGTTTTGACAACTCACTGTGCTCCCCATTGCTTTTGTTCCCTCACCTGTCATTCATCATCTCTTTCCTTGGTTAGGCTGGAGCTCCCACTACCCCCCCTCAGTGCAGCACCTCTCTCTCTCAGAGATCCACTACTTTCCTGTCACTCACAGCTCTGAGTCACAGCTCCCTCAGGGAGAAAGTGGGAACAAGCTGTATGGCACACAGGCAGGCAGGCAGGCACACAAGACAGGTAACTATCACCTGTAGAGATGGGCATTTTTTAACCCAAGAGATTAAACACTCTCATCATCACATCCTGCACCTTCAGCACAAGGAAAGTTGGTAGTTGCAGCGTTGCATCAGCATAATTCGTAGCTATCTCATTTATCTTTAGGCAAAATGATATCTTTCTCCCTCATTCTAAAAAAGTACCTGTTGCTCATTTCATGATTGTTGTGAAGCTTTTAGGCTTAATTAAGACAAAGCAAAGGATTATAAGATCAGGCAACGTTCCTTCATGCTGGGGCCTTCTTTTCATTTCACTCAGCTCTGTGAAACCATATAGAAGCATAGAAAGAGCTCAAAAGAGGGGTGAGGAGGCAGGACAGAGCAAAGCATGGCACATCAGCACACTTGATAGCATTTGCCTGTGAGGTCATTATGGTAGGGATAGTTTGGCATTGCCAGGGCCTATGGTAAGGAAAGATGAGAAAAGGCAGGAGAAAACCAGCCCTTGATATCTGGGAATAGGAAATGCAAGGCTTCCCTTCAGTCATGATACACAATCACAAAATCAATAGTTCAGGTTAGCAGGGACCTCTAGAGGTCATCTGGTCCAAGCCCCTTTCTCAAACAGGGTGACCTAGAGCTGGTTGCCCAGGACCATGTCCAGTTAGGTCTTCAATACTGCCAAGAATGGAGACTCTACAGTCTCTCTGGGCCAGTATTCAAGCACCTTCACAGTGGAAAGTATTTTTCTTATTAATTTCCTCTTTTTTAGTTTGTGTCTATTGCTTTTTGTCTTCTCACTGGAAACTAGTGAGAAGATTCTAGCTCTCTTGCCTGCATTCCGTCCCATCAGGTATTTATCCACATAGAAAAGATCCACCTGGAGCTTCCTCTTCTCCAGGCTGAACAGTCTCAGCTCTCTCAACTTCTCCTTGTATGAAAGATGTGCCAAGTGGGGCAGAAGGCCAGCTTGGCTGGGCAGGGTTCTTCTAGAACTTAGACAGGAAAGGAAAGTGTATGGACATTAGAATCAAGGACAGGCAACTAAGAAGAACTACAGGGATGCTGTTCACCACTGTAGGGAGAATCTTCATGCAGATAAAGCTCAATTAGAGTTCAAACTGGCTAGCTCTTAGGAGGAAAGCAAAAAGGGCTTTTTAAAATATGTTAACAGCAAAAGGAGAATCAGAGGTAATATTGGTCAGTCACCTCACAAATAGGGATGTAGACAAACCAGAGACATTTAATGCCTTCTCTGCCTCTGCTTTTAACACCAATGATGGACCCTGGCAGCCCCAGAGCCCTATGTTGGAAGACTGTGGCTGGGGGAATTATAAACTCCCAGTCAACTCTGAACTTGTTCAAGACTTGCTGCTCCAGCTGGATGTGCATGTCTCTGGGGCCCAATGGGATTCATCCCAGGGTACTGAAAGATGGCTGATATCATCATGGGACTTCTCTCTATTATTTTTCAATTTTCTTGGGAGTCTGGAGAGGCCTCAGTCAACTGGAAGCTGGCAAGTGTTGTCCCAATTTTCAGGAAGGGTAAGGAAGACCTTGGTAATGACAGGCCTGTCAGTCTTGCTTCAATGCCTGGTAAAATTATGGAGATGGTTGTTTCAGGACTTATTGAAAAACACTTGAGAGAGAATGCAGTCATTGGTCACAGCCAGCACAGATTCACAAGGGGGAACCTTGGTTAAGTTGCTTAACCAACTTGATTTCCATTTATGACAAGCTCACCCACCCAGTTGACCAAGGGAGGAAGTAGATGTGGTGGTTTTGAATTTTAGAAAAGCTTTTGATACTGTCTTTCACAGTATCCTTCTGGACAAAATATCCAGTGCACAACTAGACAAGTCCCTAATACATTAGGTGAGCTGGTTGAGTTGGCTGGTGAGTCAGGCTCAAAGACTTTTAGTAAATGGGGTACATCAAGCTGGTGGCCATTCACCGGTGGGGTTCCTCAGGGCTCAGTTTTAGGGCCACTGCTCTTTAATGTTTTATAAATTATCTGGACACAGAATCAAATGTAAATTAAGCTTGCCAACAACATTAAACCAAGAGGAGCTGTGGACTCCCTTGAGAGTAGAGGGGCCTTTGAGAGATCAGGATAAATGAGAGAGCTGGACAATCACCAATATGAAATTTAACATGAGCAACTACCAGATTCTCCATCTGGAATGACATTAGAGAGAAATTACAATTTTGGAATTTTAAAGCTGATGCCTCTATCTGTCAAAAAATCGATGACAATGCTCTTAGTTATATGGTTTGGTTTTAGTAGTCCTGTGGGGAACAGGGAGTTGACCCCCGATGATACTTATAGGTCCCTTCCAACTTGAGATGTTCTATAATTCTATTAACCAACTTTGTGATCTCCAGTATGTCCATGTCTCTCTTGTACTGGGCAGCCTATCTCTGGACATAGCACCCAGATGTGCCTTATCAGGTCAGAGCAAAGGGGAAGGTTCACCAACCCTGACCTTCTGGCAATGCCCTGTTTAATGCAGCCCAGGAGTACAGACACTTTTGAGTTCTGATTTGCCTCATAGTCTGAGAGAAAAAATAATATCTTTAAATGCATTTGGGGTGTTTTGTGCCTTCTGTCCACTCTTTTTGTTGCCAAGTACCCGTGAACTGTAGCAGAGTGGCAAAGTCTGCATCATCTCTATCTCAAAACTTCATAGAAACACACAATTGCAAACCTGTCTCCATAAAGAGCTCTTTCAGAGTTGGTGCAGCACTTTGAGGTTGAGATTTGCCACATGCCAGCTCCAATGATCTTATGCTCTGTGTGGATACTCTTAGTGCACAGAAAGTATGAGGTAACTTACTCCTCTTCCAAAATGTAGCTTGCAAATGCACACCCTACCCTTCAGCCCATTAACTTCTCCAGGAGATGAGCCCTGGAGTGAAAATGCACCACACCACACTCAGCGAAACAGTGTGAAAGCTCAGTTGGTAACAGGTACCCCCACAGCAAGTGTAACGTATGAGGTAAAACCTGCCTCTGGTGAGACATCTTGCTAAAAAGCAACATGTTTTGCCCAGAAGGTCTGGCAGTCTGATATACAGGGTGTCTGACACTTAATATTCACATCATATTCCACAAAAAGATCAACATGGAACCTTTCAGGGTTGATAACGAACAATCCCTCTAGTAATTAAGCTCTGTGCACCTTTTGAAAACAGTTTCAAGTCTTCCGGGATTCTTTAATTCTCACATGCGTCACTGAAATGCAGGTTCAGTATTCCCACAGAAAGCAGAGATCCCTCTGATTTACAGACTTCCCCACCCTTGGAACTGAGACACTGACATGTTCTGCTCCAGGCACTGAAAAGCACAGCCCTGCTCTCTCGCCTTTTCTTTTTTTTTTTTTTTTTTCCTTTTTTCTTTAAGCCCTAAAGAAAGTACTTCCTGTCAAATTAATGTTCCCAATTACAGGTGGATCTAATCCCTGGTGATTACCTACCTACCCTAATTGACTGTCTTGTTCCAAACCAAGGCAGGGTGTTTGAACAGACAAACAAAAAAAGGCTCTGATTTGCTGAGACAGAGAGAAAACTCTTACCTTCAGAAAATATAAGCTGGCTTTCTCTCTCCCAATTACTACCCTTCCTCCTTCGAGCAATTAAAACTGTCTTGAAAAGTTTATGGATTCCAGAAATTTAGTCACATACACAGTCCGCTGGTTGAGCTGGTTCCTGTGGAGTTGGTACTGGGATACAACTCAGTTTTCTGAAGTGAGTTGGGAATTAAAACATTTCAAAAAATTACTACTTAATTCCAAGGCAATGTGCTTCCCTTACTGTCTAATTCCTAATTTCAGGGTATTGGGTGCTAGTTTTTTGACTGATAGAGACATCAGCTTTAACATTCTGAAACAATGTTCTCTCTCTAATATCATCCCATACTAGTTTCAGAGGAGTTTTGCAAGGAAGAAACCAGGTATCTGTTAATCACAATAAGACTTTTGCTAACTAATATGTAAGCTATTTGCATCCATCTTATGTACTAGTCAGAGCAAATATGCCAAATCAGGG
The DNA here is from genome assembly GCA_013401335.1 of Brachypteracias leptosomus. NCBI lineage: Eukaryota > Metazoa > Chordata > Aves > Coraciiformes > Brachypteraciidae > Brachypteracias > Brachypteracias leptosomus. Next base: position 97,136 of record VYZX01017698.1, read on the forward strand.
GGTGAAAGATTTGCAAATAGGACATTTCTGCCTGTTTGGGGTTTGTTGGTAAACAAAGATAGAAATAAAGGAAGGACTATTCCTCTAATGTTTTAACAATGTCCTTCAAAATATCAGAGGCAAATAGGAAGAGCTGTGTCTCCTAAGAAGGAGTGAGAAAGAAAGAGTGTGTAAATTCTCCCTGGCTCAATTACAGCAGCACAGAAACAGAACTCCTCCACCACCTCCAGCACCACCAAACACCATCCTTCCTCCTTCGAGAAAACTTATAAACATTGTGGTTCAGATACAAATCTCAGGGGACCTGATAGTTCTCTACTGACTTGAGGTAAAATAGCCTGATCTACACTATAAGAGTATCTTCTCCATACTGAAAAAGGATGTAAAAAGCTTGTGAAAAGACTTCTGAACAGCCTCAGCATCCTGAGCAAAGCCCTTCACCAGCCCCATGTTTGCCAGCAGTCAGTCCAAGGAGACATTTAGATGCTGTCAATACACTACAGCAGCCAAGAAGAGTGACAGGGACCTTGACACATTGTTTTTTGCTAGCATAGGAGAGTTACATGAGAGCCTGATAGCAGAAGATACCCACAATGACTACTGGTTGCAGAGTGATTTATCAGCCTTGGTTAAGTGGAAATGTAAATTAGAGGGGAAAGGATTTGACTGTGAAAATTATTCTTAACCTTATTGTCTTATATGGGAAAGCAAAGTGGGAAAAACATGGCTACGAAATTATAGGTTAGCATTTAAATTCCTAAATCATCAAAATGTCTCCCAGGACATGCTTTTCCATGCTTTATTCAATGACAGCATGCAAAAGGAAGGGTAAGAGGTGTAGGAAGAACAGTAAGGAGCCAGCAAGCACTCTGCACGTGTTTCTGACACAATTTTGCATTTCAGTATCCTGTATCCTCGCTCAGCATCATCTATGCACATGCCTGCATTTACCAGCACCAAACAAAAAGGGTCACTTTTCAGTCCAACAGATCTGTAATAACTGTGAAGATGCAGACATCTTTGCAACAAGCAGACACCCATTTGGTATGTCAGTGCTCCACTGGATGCAGTCCCTTAAAAGAAAATATCATCGATTTTAAAATGGGCATTCACCTCAATTCTGTTAAAGCCAGAATGAAAAACAGCCCCAGACAGAATAAAATCAAAGTGCGCCCTATCCGATTCACTGCAATATTTATCTTAAATACACTTTAGCTCATTTTTACATCTACACTTTTGAGAGTCTTTTACATTCATTGTCTAGTGGAAAGCCAGTGTGCCCAGATTTAGTGTCTTGCAATCACCTCAAAACCCTGCATCACCTCCTGAATGTTCTGGTGAAAGCAATTTTTAATCCTGACTGATTACTGATGATGAGTAGTGTTCATTATTCTTGCTGATACTTTTTTTATAAAGTGTTTTTGTTAAAGCATAAAATTGGTCAGGATTACAAATAACTTGCCCTGACAGCTGGAGGGCAGCATTTCTCTCACAATGAAAAACAATTTGTCTGCAGCGAAGGCAGATACCAGGACAGTAATTAGTACGTCTTAGCTATAGAGGGCCAACAGTTCTTCAAAAGCTGTCCTGATAAGACAGAAATCTGAATCAATTCCCTGAAGAGGTTGAGGAAACAGGGAAACACATAGCTCTTGATCTGAAAGCGACTTCAGGGCCACTGGTGAATCCCTGACATCCCACTGCTAGAGAAGGAAAGGGAACAGGATAGACCAGCACCTCAGACAAGATGTAGGGGTACCACCAAAATTACAGGGCTACTACTCTACTATGCTGTCCAGCCCCTCTGGGGACTGGCAGTGTGGGTTACTCACTTATGAGAGACTTTTTCCATGCAACTGGCAATCTCCAGTGGCTCCCTTGGATTGTGTAGGCTGCTGGGGAGAGCACTTAGACCTTGAGGACCACCCAGTACTTTGCAGCAGGTGGTAAATCCTGCACTAACCATTAATGAAATTTCATCAGGCTGGACAAGCAGTTAAAAGCCTGAGGTTCACAAGTTATGCACAGCCTAGCTATGAACTTCAGGGTCCAAATCAGGCGGTCCTGATATATGCCTCATTCACAAGACATAGCAACTTCATCTGTGAAACAGTGGCCTGGGCAGTGCCCAAACCACTAAACTGATTAGATTGGGCTCTATATTGGCATTCCTGCAGTTACTGCTGGGAAGGTGGAAGTGTGGTGAAATAGAAGGAGGAGAGAATGGATTGGGGGTGGAGGTGGTGGTGGATGGCTGGTGGGAGGGCAAAGAGGCAGCTGTGGGAGCCTGAAATGCACTGATTTAACAGCAAAGGTGAGCCTGCACAGACCTTTTCACCTGGGTTTGAGTTGCCTCCCTCCTGGGAGCAAATTCACACCTCAGGCTATTTCCACCCATGATTAAAGTGTCATCAGTTTAGGGATACAACTCGGTTCATTTCTATGCACCCACAGGTTACAACTGAAATTATCAGTGATCTTCTGTAGGAGATGTGGGTTACATGCAAAATAAGCGCACACGCATTGGCTTCAATATTTGTTAATTAAGTTCCAAATGGCAAACATTGGAGCCAGTTTTAATTAATGTGTTGCACAATGGTAAGTTTAGATTACAACAGCAAGGGCCGAGGAGCTCTCAGTTTGCTCAAATTAAATGTCATCAGGTTTTAATCCCACTGAAGTGAGGAACACCTTAACCACTACCTAAGGCTGAATATTTCTCCCAAGATTTATTTATATTAACAACAGTTATTCTGAATCTTTGTTATCCATACAATTGCCCAACTCTTGCCCCCAAATTACAGCCAAATTATTAGCCTGCCTCCAGCCCAAGCAGTAGGTAAAGGTGATGTAGGGAAAGGAAAGATGATCTGTGAGTGATCGCATCACCAGTCTGTTATGCAAGAAAAACTGGGTGTATGTTAAGCTAGTGTTATATTAGCAGAATAAACTAAAACATAGCAGGATCCTCCCTCACAGGACAGCATTATATTTATTGCATTACCTTTTTCTTAAGAATCCTAAATGCTTTATAATATTTTTTTGCCTTTCCTGTTCTCAAACACATGGAGCATTGATATTAGGTTCCAGCCACCTCAAGAAGCAATTTCAAAGAAGCCCCAACATGATTTGTGTTCCTGTGGTCAATTGTTCTATTTTCTCACAGAAGGTCATTGCTAAGACAAATGCCTGACAGAAATCTGCTGTCTTTCATCATTAGGTTTTTCTGAGTTGATGGATTCCTGCCCAGGGAAGCTTTACACAAGCAGCACAGAGAGAGGCAGACAGATTCTACTACGAATTTTTACCATTTGCTCTCTGACTCAGTGCTTTCCAAACTGCATCTAAGGTGGATAGCCAGGTCTTCAGTGGAATAGGTTATCTGCCACTTCCCTTTCAAAGAAGAGGTTTAATGCAGGCTAGTATTTGCATTTTCAAATTAATTTTTACCTCCTTCTATCTTAAAAGTTAATGCTAAACTGGGCATAAATTGAGGTTAAGCCAGTTCTTGAAGCCATTTTCAGGGCAAAAAGAATATTTCTTATTTGTGAAGGTACTATGGGGGTTGGTAGAAATTCACATAGAACCTGTACTGACAGCACAGCAATGCTGATTTACACCTTCTAAGGACTTTGTCACTTCCTACATGGAATTGCTGAGCAGCCTTTTTTTTTTTTTTTTAAGAGATGTGAGCTTTTAATTATTGTATTAACATTGTCAACTGTCAAAAGCTTTGAAATAATTTAATATTCCCAGTCTCCTTACAACATGTTTATTGATATTCATGAAGTGAATCCCCTCTTGAGATGTCTAGACTGAATGTCAATATGGTTTATAGATGAAGACATGGTTTATAGATGGAAGGTATTAATAATTGAATCCAGAAATTGTTTAATTTTACTTCAATAAAAGGCCAGGCAGGACAGGAACCAATATGCCCTTTTACTAAATTGATGCACAAGTGAGTACAGACAAACAGAATCATTTCAACCATCAATGATGGAGGAAAAAAAACCAAAAAGATTGACTTGGGAGGCATACTTTAATAAATAAAATTATTTTGTTGAAATTATTTTCCTGGGTGAAATTCCTTCTTGCCACATATGACATGAGTAGAGATACTTCTTTATAGTGTCTAAATGCACTAGACATAACTTATAGAAGACATATTTTAGCCTTCAACTTCTCCTTGAAAAGCATACTATAAAGGACTGAAGAGAGACATGTTCTTAAGAATGATCACCAGAGCAATATTTAAGCTCTATGCAGGAGCTGCAGGATAAATATTGTTTCTCCTGTATTATTCATAACATCACAATAGCTGGTCATAACACTCCCTTCTGTCCTTATGAAATATGTTTATCCAATAATCTAATCAGGATGAGTAAAGGTCTGGGAATATCTTGAGAAAGAAGATTACTAACCTTTCAAATATGAGAAAAAAAACTCCTTTCGTGGACAAGCACATGACAAACCCAGAGCTAGAGGGAGGAAGAAATGTAATCCAATCTGTAAATCATGATAATTCTACTGGAAATCTTGGGGTCCCAAAGATGCCATGAAACTTCCAGGGAGACCACTCAGCACCTCATTTGTCCATTATCTCTATAAAGTTTTCTACCATTGATGGCTTGTTGTTTAAATATCCATAGTGGGATCCCATGCTTACTGAAGTCAGCACAACTTTGTTTCTTATTAACTTCATCTTGGCCCTGAAGAAAAGACCTAGTTGTATCTTTCTCAATTATATTGGAATCCCTGATAAACCCAGTATTTATTGTTTATTATCACCTTAGATTTCTGCAACCTTTTTTATCTTTACTCTTAATAGAATTAGAATGTTTGATCACTTTATGAAAAGGAACTGAGTGTATGTCTGGGTGCACATGTGATAGGAAGGAAACATCACTGTAGGTTCCCTGTTTTACACAGGATCTCAGTTATCATTATGATCTCTTTAGAAAGGGCATATAATAAATCCTAACAGATATTCTACATCAGTTCTGAGCCAGTGTAAAACAGCTCACAAATTAACTTCACCGTAACATCTGGGCCAGCTGAATATGAACAATACTGAAAGATTATTTTAACTGTAAACTGAAAACTACAGGTAGAACGGGTGACTTGCTAAGATTCAAGATTCACTAAGAGCCTCTCATTAGGAGGCTCACTAAGACCCTCGCATAGGAAAATACAATGTCAATGCTAGTCTTACACAGCACTAGAATGGTACCCATCTTTGGTTAACTATGATTTAAAAAGACAGATGTCCCTGTTGTCATCATAGTAACAAATAGGCAATACTTAAGCTCATGTAGAAATTTAATTCAGGTCTGTGCAAAAGTGGCTAAAAGGTTCATAACTGCTCCTAATGAATTATAAATTCATATTAAAAAATGCAGTAAACCACAGCTTTCATCACAAAAACATGAAACATTTTAAATATTGACTCCTTCACTGTCACAGTGACACCCCTGAGACATCTTTATTCTCTGTCTTAATGGACCCTACTTTTCAAACACCAAAGGTGTTTCCTTGTTGCCTAAAAGAATGTGTAGATGATCTGGCCTTGAACAGTCCTCGGTTTAAGATTCAGTTCATGGACCTTTGCAAGCCTTCTCACACCTACCAGTCCTTTATTTTCTCCATCAGTGGAACTTAAACACTTTTCTATACGCTTTTTCCAGTAGCCATTAGGCCTGATGACAGACACTACCTAATTAGAGAAGTAGACTTTCTACAGTGTCCTCAGACACATCCTTCCCACCAGCTTTGGCTTCTATGAGTTGGGCCCTGGTGTCTCTGGCCCAGGGTAGATCGCACAAATATCCAGATGCTCACCTTGGCTGGGATTCCTAGAATGTCTTGTAAAGCAAGCAGTAGTCTGTCCCACTCTATAAAGTGTCATTTCACCAACCCAACTGCTTTTCTTGAGTTGAAGTGAATGTTTATTTGACTTCAATAAGAGCAAGAAAGTTTTTTAACACCCTTTCTCTAATATGAATCCCCACTACTACCAATATAAATCAATATCAAACAGTGTGAAGCACTGTATCATTTACCTACATGTTTATATTTTAGTAGGGAAAAAAAGCCTGTTGGAATTTTTCTGCTATGTTCAGATGGGTGACTTAGGGGGAAGCATATAAGAGAAGAAACAATTTTATTCTTATATCCATGAGTAACAGAGAACTGTAGTACTGACAATTCTTTAATTTGATTCTTGAGTCTAATTTTCTCATGTCAGCAGACAAATATGTGATATGCCCTAACATTCCTGCACTGCTGATCCGGAAATGTCACTGTTTATAGAGTGTAATGAATCCTGAAACTTGCTCCACTGGAGGGCTTTTCCTCCACCCACTAGATCCACTGTCCTTTTTGTTCCAGCCCCAAAATATGAGCATATTTTACCACAATGTCAAAAGTCGTGTCAATTATACAGCATGAAAGAAGCAGGAAGAACTCAACCTTGACAATTCATGATGGCTTGTGTTCATCTGAATTATAAGTAGGACTTTTATTCCAGAGTAAAAGAGTTGAGTCTTCTGAGCTCTACAATCATATCATAGATTGCCCCTACTCAGATTTCAGATGTTATAATGTAGATAATTATTCATGACATGAAATAAATATATGGAAAGCATGGTATTCGTATATCATTATAGGATAACCATATGTTAGCAGATAGAATCACCTCTCTGATTAAAGTTTGTACTTCTGAATAAATTTGTTCCATTCGGACACTGGGAAGCACATCAGAAGATTGTTATAGTCATTTTTGTTCCCAATTAATTTCTATTCCCATTCTATTACTCATTCCTGCTCTTTTACTGGACAGTGTTCTTGTGTCTGCAGTGTGATGTGGATCAAGAAATTGATCTACTTTAAAAAAAATTAAAACCCAAACCTAACTGCTATCACTTTAGGTTAAATCACCTGAAGAAGATATACATTCTAGGATCACAAACAAGCAGAGAAAGTTATGATGCCCAAATATCAGCTGGTATTTCAGCAAAAAGCTCAATGCCATAAAGACCACAGACTAAAAGGACAAATATTATAGAATTATATATATTATTATAGAATATATATATATATTATTATAGAATCACAGAATCATAG
>VYZX01017699.1:0-11962 GCA_013401335.1 Brachypteracias leptosomus
AAACATTCTATCATTCTATGTGAAGAGATTGAGGTGGTTTTGCATGATCATCATATGAAGGGTTTTATTGCAACACAGAGGAGCAGATGAAAAAGAGCCTTAACAAAGAGGTTTACAGGGTCTAAAATTAGGTTGGTTTTTACACTTTTGAAACCATCCTATATAGTTGTACTTCCATGTGTTATTAATTTCTTTTTCTCCCTTTAATGATGCTCAATGTTCTTGCATACATTTTTGTGGTTTTTAAGATAGAGTCCAGAGTTAACTTTCAGACTTGCTTGAACTGAATGATGGTTTGGAGTGTCTTATTTTTTTTTACTTTTTTATCAACTACCATTTCTAAAATAGGATTAGTAATTCAGAAGGGAAATTAATAGAAACATTGAGTATATTTAATGATAATGCCAAGCCTGACTAGGAGGTACAGAGAGTTTCATTTACAAATAGAATTCTTTTATGCAGTTGCAAAAATATCTTAAAGAATAATCTTCAAAGAAGAACTGCCTTGTTTGTAATAACATCCCTTACGTTAGTTGAATTTAAAAGTCTGTTTGCACACATTTTCAGGAAGACTGAAGAAAATGTCAGAAATTTAATCTTATTTACAAATGTTACCTGAATAATTTTAACTTGTAAAATGTGCAACAGGTTTCTTGAGATCTTGACTATGTCACATTTGCCAAACTGTTTCCTCTGTACAAAAAGAAGACTGCTTATAGGGGAAGAAAAAATATATACATAATATTGATGAAAGGAGAGAAAACCCCTTGATGAACCTCTGAAACCAAAGGACAAGTAAAAGGTCACACCAATGAAACATTAACTATGTTCAGATTCTTTTGAAACTTTGCATGTGAGTCTTTAGCAAAAGATTCTTCTACATGGGTCCTTAGAACATAAGGAAAAACCCTACTAACCATCTTAGACTTTGAAGAGAGAGGCGAGTTATGTGAATGACTAGTAGTAGAGGGAAAGAAAATTGTTTTAAATTAGTTACATCATGCTGGCACTCTGTAGGAGCTGGCAGCAGAAGTAACAATTGTACTTCGTAATTGAGATGAAGGGTATCTAGAGGCTTACAGCTGAACTGATGCTGTTTCAGATATGCAAACAACAAGATATTTTTATCATGTATTCAGTTTCTCGGAATTGTTCAAGTAAAGAAAAAGGTTCCTTCTCTCATTGATTTAGATTAGAGCATAGAGTTTATTTGCAGAACAAGCTGTGTATGGGAACACAGTGTCTTTCCCTCTTGTTGAGAGATGTGTAGCATAGGACAGGATTACTTTCTTCTGTGTCAGGATAAGCGCACTGAGAAAAAGTAGCTTAATGCTGCACAATTAAGCCTCTAGGGCTTGATAGGGTTTTTTTGCAGTTGAGTTGGCCTCTTGTGCTCTGTTATAGGAAAAGGTATCACAAAGCAGACATAGGGCCACCTCCAGGCCAGGCATTACCTAGAGGAGCTTCCAGACAACCTATAAGGGGTGTTTGGAGTGGGTGATTACAATATATCTGTGGAAGATTGCAGTGGTGGGTCAGAGCTGTGTTGCCCCTGTCATAACTGTGTTCTAGATATATGCAAGGAAAGCATAGATCAGGTCTTGATTATAACACGGATGCACTTACAACTTTTGCCTCAATACAGAATTTCTATGCTGTGTATTTGCACTTGCATTTGTTGATTTTCTGTTTATCAATGCTGTCTGCACAAAGTGCGCAGCTCTCCTCGATTGTATTGGCTTTGGACAGCACAAACCTTTGGGCACACAAGATGCACTCTGTGTTCCCAGATTCAACAATAAGAGGAAGGATTCTTTCTTTTATTTGCTGTTGGCTTATTACATCCATATGGTATTTTTTTGTGCCTATGTTCCCTTCCTCACTATAAAACAGAAAGATCTATTTGAGGCCATCATCTGTCAAAATAAGTAGAGATATTTTAATATTAATTTTATTTTCAAGCTGCTGGTTTGGGAGCAAGTGTTGACAATGGAACATATGAGATGAACATAAAACATCCTGAATGCAATAAATAAGAACAGTCTTGCTTTATGTGACATTATTGGTGGCAGCTTTCTGGTGCATAAGTCATTAAGCTGAAGTTTCAGGCCTAAATTTACAGGCACACTGTGAGATATACAGAGGATGTTTCTTCTGCACATACCAACAGTGGTTAAAGACAGAAAACATTTCAAGAGATGAGACATTTTTGAGTCTAGCTTATGAGAACCAACTGAGATAATAAAATGGTTTTGGTGACAGTGACAGATGATGATGTGGGTTTCTGCTGCTGGAAAAGGATTTCAAGTCAGCTAATTTTTATCTTATTGACCTTGCATTTACACTCCAGCACTTCTAGAGCTTTACAGCAAGCTACATGTTGAAAACAGAATCTAGACTACATAGTGTCCCTTAATGTATTTTCTTAATGTTTGTTGTAGTTTGTTTTGTTTAAGCCATTTATATCAAATATCAAAAAAATTATACAATATGGGGAAATAACTTTTTATTTCCCTTTCAGAAGAAGTTTGATGGAAGGGTAATGTCATCTCACTTAAATGGCATCCAGATTTATACCATACACAATGAGAAAAAAGTAAAATCTCTATAAATGCCATGATTTGACTTGTTTCCTTGTAAAAGTTTTTAAATGGCTGCAGATGTTTTTTGTGATTCCTGACCAGTGAATCTAACATTTAGGAAGGACTGCTATTCAGGAACTGCAGACTTTGGCTCATACAGACCGAGAAGATGTAAAATCTGAAAATGAATGAAGGCAAATTTTTCAGTTTCTACTATTTTTTATTAAAAATAATTGAGCAAGTACTTCTGGACAGTTTTCCTACCCTTCTGGACACTCCTCTTACTCCTTCTACCCTCATTCCTCATTCAGTTCTTGTCAGAGAAAATATTCAAAGTAGTGCAATCAAAGTCCAGAGAGTAAATATGAATATACGTCAAAATTAATTAATTTATTAAAATAATATCATTATAGCTCACAGTTTCCTCAATAGTGACAAATGTTAATTCACGTGGTAAAAACACCACAAGAAAATCTTATCATCAGTTACTGCTCTGGATTTTCATGCTGTTTGAGATTCTGAGGTTGTTGAACAAAAATAATTGTGAAAAAAAAGGAGTGAAGTCAATAAGAAGCAAATAGAAATGATAATAATAATAAGCAGTACTCTTCTGGAGAAAGTGTGATTTTAGTTTGACTGTGTATTTCATAATAGCAGAAGCAGCTAAATATCAAACTGCTGGATAGACCTTCTGAAACACTGCCACTGCTTTGCTTCAGGCCCCCACTTACACAAAGGAAACACAGGCATGGGGAAAGTTAAAGAATCAGAAAGTTTGACTTCACTATAAAAAGTGACAAACATCAATGATGTTATTGCTTATTCGTTAAAAAAAAAAATAAAATTTTCCTGTGTGAGATCTACAGGTCCTTTCCATTACATAGTGTCTGACTGGGACATAAATTTTTTTTTTTCTTTTACTATCACAATTAACAGTTTCGCATCTTTCAGGAAGAAATTTCAACTTCTTTTCTTTTATTAGGACTTTATATTTTGTGAATATCTGCCCATTAGAGAGCTGACCTTTTCTCTGGCTGGCATTTGCAACTTGAAACAGCTCTTGTTTAAAAGGCAGTAAAAAATGAATATTTTGAAGGGATGTTTATAAGTGTTTCTCTTCTAGTGACTGAAAGACAATGTTTTTTAATGTACAGTTTAAAATGTTTTATATCAAGTTGAGTCTTATACAGATACATTTCATTAAATCTGCAAGACTTTCCTTCTTAATCCATTAAATTCCATTATCAAAATTACCAGTCTGTGGCTTAAAGTCTTAAAGTTATACTGCTAATAATTGAGCAGTTTCTTTCAAATCCAAGTACAATTTAAGATGAAGCATAGCTATTTTATCTTCCAGCTGTAAATCTTGTAGCTGAAAATGGTCCCAAAGTTGCAAAATTCCTGTCCATCTGATAAACATCGACTTCCACAATGTGATCTGTCTAGGAAATAAAACCAAAAAGAAGTAGCAAGCTGCCAAGAAGGGTGACATTTAGAGGATTAAATAGAGACAAGTAAACCAGTTCACTCTACTTACACGATTAATTGAACAAGAACTGTATCTTGATCTTAGCTAGATTTTCAACCAGACAAAAATATAATTGCAGTTTTTTCCTGTATCAGACCTTACCTTCACTTTAAAATACACAGTCAAAGAACATAAATAACGTATACAGGGTTTAAGGACCCACACTCTTACATGCTGATTTTGGTTACAAAATATTAATGTGTTTATGTCTTTTCCCCATTGAGAAAAAGTGTTAGTTTCTCTTTCTAACAAACCCCCAAACTGGCTTGCTTTTCAACAAAAAAATAGTCCATATGGTATTTCAAAATGGATTTTAAAATTTGTATGAGCTGTCTTATCCAAGTGGATAGTAACCATCTGGACTTCTCAATAAATCAATATGTATCAAGCAACAAAGACAGAATTCTAAAAGCAAAAGGAGTTATTTGCAGTCGCTAAGGTTCTTAGCCACCTTTTAGTCAAAAGGCATTGAATTAGAATAATGTTTTTCATACCTACAATAAGCCTGGCACTTAAATACATACTATTCGTTCCAGTTTTGATATAGCCATGAAGGATCCGTCCAGTGAAACAAATTGGCTATCACAGTCAGCACATATCTCTTGGTATTGTAAGTGATCTAGTTGTGTTACTGTTTTATTGATTCTTATACTGAAGTGAGACAGTTTCTCTTGAGTGATACTGAAGTATCTACATGTTAAGGTGTCAAAGCTCATCTCTCTGAGCATGATGGACACATCATGTGCTCTACAGATCCTCAAAATTACTCTTCAAAGAAGATCTGCTGTTTCAGTGCTGTCATGGTTGGAAAACAAGTTTCCCCAAAAGGTGACACAACTAAGACATGTAGTATATATCTACACTGCACAGTTCAGGGACTGGAACTATAAGTTTCATCCAGTATGGTGTGACAGTTCTAACGAAATACAGTGAGGGATAATGATACTAGTTATGTTTCTCACACTTATTGGCAAAGTGTTACACCTCATCGAAGAACTCCTACCCCTTCTTAAAGTTTTTCCTTTTGAAATGAAAGTGCGAACTCCTTTCTCTGTATATCTAAAGGATGAACAAGAACATGAAACTGCCATCAGTCCCAGAATCTGGTAAATGTCTATAACCAATAAGTAGACCATAGGTTTCTTCTATGTTATTTCCTAGATGAAGCTATTTCATAGATGCTGCCTCTGGCTCAGTTCTATGTAGGTGAGTAGTTTACATTTTCATTGGTAGCTTTCACATAGCTATATCTTTATATAAAATATTGAAAAATATACAATATGTTCTCAGAAAATAACTTTTCCATTTCCTTTTCAGAAGAAGTTTGAAGGAAGAGTAATGTCATCTACGCATCTACATTCAGTGTATTAGACAAAACCTTCTTTAAAGTCTTCCAGGCCCACCTTTCTGCCAGCTATTTGTGGTTTCATTGTTCTTCCTACTCGCATTTTATAATAAGGGTCATTCTGACTAAAAGAAGACATCACCTTAGTTACAGAGAAATGCAGTAGAATATAATCCAAAACCTGAGCAGAATCCCCACCAACCTCAACCTCATGACAATCAGTTAAATGATACAGAATTGCAGATACCCCTGGCCTAATTATATGTGCCTGATAAGACAAGAAACCCACCCTGAACTAATGTATGAATGTAAATTTTAAAGGCTGGAAGCTTTGTGATCTTTCTGTATTCAATCCACACTGAACAAAAGAGCAAATTCCTTAAATAAGTTGTTTGAACTGAACAGAATAGAAATGAATTATTTGCATTTGTCCACCAGGGCACAGTACAGCACTTTTCTGTGTTTAGATTCCTTGTGTGTCTTGAGAATGACGGATGCTCCAAATCATTTTATTTCTCATCTTGGAACACAATGTTCCTCTAGACATCTGTGGGATGTTACAACCTCTCACACATTATGTATTAAGGAAATGTTTAACTTGTTGGTAATGAAAAGCTCTCCATTGTTTTAATTACATTCTCTGTGTTAACAAATTACATAATATTGCTTTATTTTTGCCAGCTTTCTTGTTTTTCCTTCTTGGAAATGAACAACTTTTTCCTGATGTTGACTAAAGGTGAAATCTAGGTAAGACTCTATTGTTGAGACCCTAGATATATAATAGTCCAATGCTTGATAACAAGCACTTGAGTTTACTTCTAATGTTCTGCATGTGGTAGGTGTATGACTGGAGAGAGACCACAGAATTGACATGGGAAACTACTTAGGCTTTCTCTGAAAAAGTGAGCTGTGGTACCAGCAAAGAGTGGAACTGTCAAGGAAGCCTCATGTCTGGATCTAGATTAGGAATGGATTTTACCTTTTAGATAGATGATACTGCATGGATATAGATCTGGCACATTTAATTTTCTTAAGTGATCTCTACTCTTTATGAAATAATTCTGTTTTAAAGCAAATAAATACATAGTAAAAAATAATAAATAGTTTATTTCTGGTTCTAATGTTTTTCAAACAATATTTGGGACCTCATTGCAACACCTTTGTTGCTGAATTCTGGGGCTGCAATTGGAAATTATAAATAAATTTGGAACTTTAAGGCATCACACAGAAATCTACTTCATTTGAGGCCTACTTAAAAACAGGTTCTTTATTGTGAGTTTTTATTTAGTAAGATTTGTGAAAGTATGTTCATACCTTAGCTTATGAGAATACAATGATGTTCACATCCACTACCGTCTGGAACAGGTACATTTCAAAGGAAGAGGATTTTTAAGAGATTAAAGAAGATTGATGTAAACAATGAAAAGAGTGATGTATTAATCCTGGCTTTGATAAAGTCAGAGAGGTAGAGAGGAAGATTCTGAATAAAGAATTCAAGATCCTAGAGGGAATAATTAATAAAGGCTTTGATAATGCATTAAGTCTCTAAATTGTGTCTAGGTGACTCTACAACAGAGTTTGTAGAGTGAGCACCTAAGGTACATATTTACTACTACTGTACCAGCTAAATGGACAAATGGCAAACTGGAATTTGCCATTCCTATTCAGTAATGATTTCCCAGTTACAAAAGTCCAAGTTTGTCTACAAACATTTTGGCAACTACTTTTGCAGAGGCTTGTAGTCTGAAGTGGAATTCAAGGGGAATAGAGATCAGTTAAATAAGATGAGCTATACCCATGAAGGACCTTGTAGGTTAAAAGTAAATTTTTAATATCATTTGTGACTTTATGGGAAATCAGTTTAATGATTCACAAGAAATACATGAAATATGATCATATTTTGTATCAGTGACTAACCTTGCCTCTTGTGTTCTGAACCTTTCCTTTCCCTTTGGTCCTGTACAGCTTCAGGAGCAGCATACTCTATAGGTAATAAACAGTGCATGGGGGCATGAAGGCATGAACAAGTAACATTAGGAGAAGAAAGTAAGGATAATGATCTGGTAATATTTCATAAGTGAAAAAATGTAGTTTTTCTTCCTTCTTCTAATAAATTTTAAACAACATTTGAGATCTCACTATGACCCCTTTCTGGTTCTGCCACTAAATGTTGGGGCTATAACTAGAAATAAAGCTCAGGAAGATAATTATTTCAAACTAGAAGCATATGCTGCTTCAAAGAAGCTTAAATGTATGTATTTTATTTCTAGAAATGCTTTCCACTTTATGCAGAAGGTTTTATGATAATATCTACAAAGTTTGGGAAATGATTTCAAATTATCTTTTCATCATTTTTTTCAGATAAATTGATGCTTTCTCAAATATTTGTATGCTTTGTCCCAAATACATTTTAGTCTAAATGTATCTAATCTTGCTACATTTCAGAATAGAAGGGAAAAGCCTTGATGTAACACATGGCTGCTGGAGAAGATGTGGTGATAGGCGCCTGATAAAATCTGAGTTTATTGCTAGTGATAAAAGCTCCTATTTACAGATTGTTCCAAACCACAATAGACATCAGAAACACTAATGAAGGTATTCAGGATATTTTATTATTATTTTTAAGCAGGTGTTTCTTGGCAGATCACATTTTTCTCAGAGCAATGAGGAAAAATCAGTAGGGAATGTTTTTCAGTGCTCTGATGCTCAGTGACTCAGCAGGAATAGCATGTTCTCAATAACTGTGCAAGTAATCTGCAAGTAACTTCAGCAAATTGATAAAGGTTCCTTTTCCTTCCTTTGTATGGTCTGGATTGAATTAAAATCTCATTACAAATGAAATCTTTGGTGTCTCTTTCTAATTCTCTCCAAATCTTCAGAAGTCATTCCTAGTCAGATGGAGTTTTGCATTAGTTTGTGTTACTGGGTGGGCCAGTACTAAACGAGAGGGTCCTGCGATAGAAGGGGGCCCTGTAAAAATGAGTGTGATGTGAGTTCTGTACTTTGTTCCATGGAATTTTCATGCTAATGTGCTCAGTTTACAGCTGAAAGTATGTATCTTCTGACTGCCCATTCTCAAACAGGGTGCTGAGCAACAGATTGGAACTGGTATACAGGTTTAAATGCAACAAAGAACAGAGCATCTTTTTCTTGTGGTATAGTTGGCTCTATAGGACTGGCTAGAGTGAAAATAAACTTATTTGGGTTTGCGGAGTGTATACATACGTAATTATAGACAATGATAAGAAATTTTGCCTAAGACCAAAAAGGTGTATTTCTGTGATAGTTAGGCCTACCCTTTGCATTACCTTTCACATTGGTAGTGCTCAGTACATCACTGTGATCAAATATAACTTTAATTCTTCATAGGGGCCAGGAAAGATAATCTGGCACTTGATATCTGCTGTGTCCCTTGTTGATTAGGAGCCAGTCAGACCTAGAACTATGGTGAAACTGAATAAAAATGTGAAATACTGTGATAAACTGTAATTCTTTTAATTCGAACTGATCTCAACAGAGAAATGTCTCATGTGCTCTGCTCTGGTGAGGTACCAGCCCCTATTTATGAAGAGGTCTGCACTTCCAGAGTTTTGAGAAGGCTTGACATGAAGTATACCTGACTACATTGTCTTGATAGTAACGCTCAGAACCCAGGCAAATATAAAGGCAAGTAGCACTCAGGCGAAAGCCAGGAAAGCTGTCTGTGATCTTGTGCCCTACTTATTACTGTTGTTTAGCTCTCCTTCTGCCATTTGCTGTTAAATGTCTCATACAGGTGGCAAGAACTGACAGCAATATGTACACCTACCTATCATTTCCAAGGAATATGCAAACATTAAAGATAGGTGAAAGTAGCTATGGTACTTTAGTTTTAGCAGATAAATCTTCTCTGGATGCTTAGACTAAGAGGTACAGCACTCCTGGCTGGCTGAGTCACAAAAGTCAGTATGTCATAGAAGTTATTGTAGAAGAGGTTCACAGCAGATGTGAAGTAAACCACTATTGATTATGTCTCCATTAGGCAAAGGCAGTGCAGTAAACAAAGGAATAGATGATTTTGGTTATGCAATGTAATGATATGAACAAAGACTCTGATGAATACATATTATAAGGATTGTATTCCATTTGAAAGATTTAAATTTAGAAGTCTACATGTGGATAGTGGTGTACAAGTTAGGTGAGAAAGCCTTGCAGATGCTGGTAGCTACCTCAGACATGAGCTGAAATTGCTCTTAAGGCAGCACTGCTTGTATTGATTAAATATCTCTGTTGACTATAATCAGAGCCAGAGAAGAGCAGACAGGCACCTAAGTGTGATTTTCTTTGTTTGGAGCCTCACAAAATCACAGAATCCCAGGATTACCTACATTGGAAAAGACCTTTAAGATCATCAAGTCCAATTAGGAACCTAACACTGACAAGTCCTTGACTAAGCCATATCTTTAAGCACTAAGCCTAGATGACTTTTAAATAACTCTAGGGATAGGGATTCTACCACTGCCTAGGTAACCCATTCCAAAGCTGGTTAACCCTTTCAGTAAAAAAATTCTTTCTAATATCCATTCTAAACTTCCCTTAGAACAACTTGAGGCCATTTCCTCTTGCCCTATCATTTGTTACTTGGTTGAACAGACCAACTCCCACCTCTCTACAGCCTCCTTTCAGGTATTTGTAGAGAGCGATAAGGTGTCCCCTCATCCTCCTTTTCTCCAGGCTAAACAACCCCAGTTCTGTCAGCTGTTTCTTGTAAGACATGTGGTCTGGACCCTTCACTAGCTTTGTTGTATTTTTTTGGACATTGTCTAGCATTTCAATGTCCATCTTGTGGTGAGGAGCCCAAAACTGAACACAGAACTTGAGATGTGACCTTAGCAGTGCTGAATACAGGGGTAAAATCACTTCCCTGGTCCTACTGGCCACACTATTCCTGATACAGGCCAGGATACTTTTATCCTTTTTCACCACCTGGGCACACTGCTGGCTCATGTTCAGTCNCCCCTCCCTCCTGACCACCCCCCCAGCCCCTCCCCCTCCAAGCCTGTAGCGTTGCTGGGGGTTGTTGTGGCCAAAGTGCAGAACCCGACATTGAACCCGGCTTATTGAAACTCAAGCAATTGGTCTTGGCCCATAGATTTAGTTTGCCTAGAACTCTGCAGAGCCTCCCTACCCTCAAGCAGATCAACACTTCTACCCAGCTTGGTGTTGTCTGAAAACTTACTAAGGTTGCACTCCATCCCTTCATCCAGATCATTAACAAAGATGTTAAACAGGAGCGACCCCAGTACTGAGTCCTGGGGAACAACACTTGTGATTGGCTGGTAACCAGAATTAAATCATAGTGCCATTTACAGAGCACAGTGTCTCACATAATTCAGGGAAAAGATTTTAATGGAAAAAATGGATGCATACATCCTAAATAACAGATTTTGCCAGTACACAAGTGTAAACTGAGTTGTGTGTGTGTGGTCTTACTATGTGCAGAGGGGATTGGTGTAATGAGATTGCTAGTGATGCAAAGGATGTGGTAGCTCAAGGCATATGTATCATTTTTCTATGTGTTGATACACACATATCCATGGAAGCTTGAAACACAGATATCAATGAATAAATTCATGATGACTCAGTTTTAATATGACTATTCCATACTTGTTAAAAAAAGTATGGATTATGAGCAATCCCTGTGAGATGAAAAAATAGGGAGAGACTGCCAAATACAAACTTCATCTTCTATGTAAGAGGTTGTGGTTTTGAACCACACTTTTGAGCTATACCATTTAATCAGCCAGCTGAAGCGATAATGGCAGCCAAAAGTAAACATTGCAAAAAACTGTAAGTGAAATCTTAGATAAAAGAGATCACTGATTTTTTGCAGGAGACAAAAGTAAAGTTTTAATCAAGATATGTTTGTGAAACTTGTCTGATGAGGTGAAGTAAATGATGCTTTACAAATATGTAAAGTGAACCATAAAAGAATTACTCTATGCTAATTTATAAACTATTTTAATAGAATGATCTTACCACAAAAAGAAGAGCAAAGGATCTTGGACACTTTATTTATGAGAGTTTTTTCCTTTTCCCTGAAGCAATGAAAGGCATGGTACATTAACATTATATAACAGATTACTTTTTTAAGCCATCACTAATTTTTTTTTCAACTTTTGCTTTTTTACCTAGCAGTCTTTTTAAATTATTAAGAGCTACTGAACAAGCTTCATCAGAGTATTCATTGCAAGTATATTTAAAGTAGTGAAGGAACATACTAGTGAGTATCTTAAAGAAGTGTTGTTTACCATTCTGCCATATATATAGGAATCTGGCCAAATGTTCTGCTATAGCATTCCACAGGTACAGTAGTTAAAAAAAAATCCAACTAAGATTTTTTTTTAGATGTGATTGGCAGGTTCTACATTATCATGGATGTCCCTGAACTGCTGCCTCATCTTTTCTTTTCTTTTCTTTTCTTTTCTTTTCTTTTCTTTTCTTTTCTTTTCTTTTCTTTTCTTTTCT
>VYZX01017702.1:0-17041 GCA_013401335.1 Brachypteracias leptosomus
CAGGGTAAACCCACCACAATCTATCTACTAATCTATTGACATAGACATTTATTTTGCCTTTGCTATTAGTTTACATTAATATGGTCCTTCTGTCTGTGGGTAGAATATCCCTGATTGAGACATGCTCTGTCTATTCCCACAGAAAGTTCATCACTGTGGAAGTACATGCATAGGAAGGCTTTAAAATATTTGAAACTTTCAGGAGCTGTGACTGTGCTTTGTTTTTAAAAAACTCGTGTATCTAACTATTGGCCACTGTCTGCCTTCTGGAAGCTCTGTACAGAGCAGCAACTGAAGAATTTGCCGCATAAGATAGCTATCAAGTGATGATTTGAGATGATCAGCAATGCTTTATCCAGCTTATGGCTTGTTCTGCTGGTGAAGCAGGGAACTTGAATCCTCAGGCATTCTGAGTTTCTCTCTGAAATCAGTTGTACACTGCTGAGGTGGGAGATCTGGAGCTCTATATCTCTAAACAGAATCACAGAATGGTTTGAATTGGAAGAGACCTCTAAAGATCATCTAGATGGGCAGGGTCTTTCATTAGATCAGGTTGTTCAAAAGTTCTGTCCAACCTGGTCTCGAACACTTCCAGTGTTGGGCCATCCACAACTTCTCTGGGCAACGCTGCAGTGTTTCACTGCCCCCACTGTAAAAAAAAATCTTCCTTATCTCTAATCTAAATCTACTTTCTTTCAGTTGCTCATGTCCAATTTTTTCATCCACCAGTATCTCCATGTCCTTCTCCTCAGGACTGTTCCCAATCCAATCTCAGTCTTTATTGATACTGGCGATTGCCCTGACCTAGGTGCAGGACCTTGCACTTGGCCTCATTGAACTTCATGAAGTTTCCACCTCATGAATCCCCTGGAGGACTCAGGCTTGGTTTGTTCAGTAGCAGTGTTACTGGAGGCTGCTCCACCTGTTCCTCTCCCTGGTGTACCAGTTAGTGGGAGAAGCAAAGGGCATTTGAGCAGCATGGGAGTTATTTGTTCATAGCTTCTAAACATTCAAGAAAGCCTAAAGTAGGAATAGGAGTGTACGTGCTGAACTCTTGACTTCTGAAAATGTAACTGGTTGTCTAGACTCACTTTATTGAAAAAATAGAAAGAAAAGGTGTCTGAAAAGGGCAATTTTTCTAATTTATTTTAGATGCCTGTCCTGAGTTGTGGTGATTCTCTCTGTAAAGGTATCCACAGGTTAATATTGTGGGATGCAAAATGACTGACTTTTCTGACTCGAATTCTTGAATTGCACACATAGCACCTGGTCATACACACCTTTTTGTCATTTTTTAATCACAACCTTCACAGTCTTAGTGTGACTTTTTTCCACCTTCTTTTTTAATTCTGGTGTTTCAATATGTTTCCTATTCTACGGATGTACGTTATCCTGAAATATCAGTTGGGTAAGTGCTGCGTGATAGTAGAAGAAGCATCCCAGATGACTCATATTTGACATATATTAAAATTATGCAGAAACATGTAACTAAATTATGACTAATACAGGAATGACACACTGTCTGACAACTCATGCAAACACAAGTCACTACCTATAAATGGAGACATTAGAATCAGCTGAAAAGCAGTTAACTCTTTCAGCCTGGTACAGCACAACTTGTATTTATTGATCTCTGTGCACGTAAATGGAAGGATTGATTGGAGAGGTCTAAAATCTTCTCTGCATGGTCTGTATTTAACATTTTTAAAGCAGCAAAATTCATCTTGGTCTTTTACATCAAACTGGATATAACACATGGTGGCTGTGCCTGTCCTAGGGGTAGATGCAGAAGAAACGTGAGCTCTCGACCAGTGAGTACTGCAGGTACCTGCCTGCAGCACAGGCTTGGCTGCTCTGAGATGCCCAAGGTCTCCCGGTCCCTTGCCAAATAGGGAGATATTCTCAAGCTTTAATGTGGAACTGTAGTGAGGCAGCACCACATGGTACACAGCTGGACAAACAAATTCTCACAGGCCCTGCAAGGAGCCATGGTGCTGTGGTGCTGTGCTAATCAGCCTTATCAGAGTTAATTAACAGACTTGTAAACTGAATGCAGCCAAGTGATGCTTTTGCCTTCAGTCCTACAAGAAGCTCATTCAGAGCCTGTTCTGGGCTCTTTGTACAGAGCACTATTACACCTTCCGATAAAATCCTTCAAAAGGCAGCAACCTAGTGTCAGTCTCTAGCTTCCTTCAATGCTACCAGAGCAATCCAGACTCAGACAGCACAGTCCTGTAAAGTGATGTGGTCACAGGCAGCAGTCCCACGAGGGCCAAGTGCATTGAGAGAGGTCAGGGAGTGTGGCAGTGACAGCGAGAGCTGTTGGTACAGGGACAGCACTGACATGGATGTGGTGACTGAGGAGCTCCCTGCAACAGGCTGCTTCCAGCACTGAAGGCAAGAACTGCAGCTTAGCTCTTCTCTCTTACGCTGTGTGTTCATCTCTCTTGGCTCCAAAGGAAGTAGGTTTAGCAGCAGCATTGAGCTTTACTCTGTCTCGGCTATTTTTAACCCCTGAAAGTAAGCCTTTTCAAATACAGTCTGAAATAGTCATACAAGAGCTTTTCTTATAGAACTTTTCAGTGAAAAAGAAAAGGATTAAGGATATCATTAAAATAAAAGCCTTTCTTAATACTTTATATCAACACAGCCTTAGCCATTTTAATTTTCTTCCTTTCCTGCATTATTAATAGGACTTTTCAAGATTTTTAATGATAGTCCTTGCTGTGGAATGAAGCAGGCCAAAACCACTGTTCTAAACCCTGTACCTTTTACCAGCTGCTATGTCTAGCTGTCATGTTAGCTCTTTTGTGACTCTGGTCCCATCACTTCTTTTAGAAATGGAGTAGTCTAACAACACTTGCAAATCCTAGAGCTGAACCTGCAGCTCTCGAGGCACTTTGCAGCCTAACATAATGCTGTTCACTGTATCTCTGGACAGAGCAGCACCAGGGAGAGGAGGATTTTTTCCAGTATTATTCACCAGGTCAGTTATAGAAACAAAGACAGACTTCCACTGTTCTCCTATACCAGCTCAGAGTCATTAAAAGGTGACACTTGATGTGCTCTGGAATAAATGTTTTTTGAGATGTCTCTCTGAAGAGTTTCCCAGTTTCTGGTCAGAACATGAGGGAGGACAACTTTGGGTCCAATTTTATGAAATCAGACAACGTTCAGATAGGCATTTGAATTTCCAGTTTGACAAGTATCATTCAGGTTACTTCAGTTATGATCAGACTTTGTCGTAGCCAAAGTACCACAATGGTTCATGTGACCTCTGCAATTTAGACTTAGTCTTGGGTATGGGTTTGTTTTTTTGTTTGGTTTTTTTTTGGTTTGGAGTTTGTTGGGGTATTTTTTGGGGGAAGTGGGATGTTTTGTTTTGTTTTGTTTTACATAAGGTAAGTATGAAGCTTCTTTGGCTGTTAATTTTCTTCTTTATTTTCTGAAAATCAATGTTACCACCTCTCAGGGGGCACATTTTTACAGGGCAAGGACAGATGATATTTTTAATGGGTTATGTGCAGCAAGTGTGGCAGAGCTTATTATTCTTCTCTCATAGGGTGCATTGAAAAGTAACACTTAATAAAAAGGACCACAGGACACCAATATCAAGTGGTACCTTTTATTAAATACGAAACATCTGTGGTTTACACAATTTGGGAAAAATGAAGCCCAGTCTTATCTTTTGTCTATTCCTTTAAATCCATCAGGGAAGAAATTATAAAGCTGCTTAGGGTACTAAATAGACATTCAGCTCAGTCACGGGCACTTGAGCATTGTAGTGCAGCACATCACAGCATCTAACCCTTTCAGGTGCCAGTCTTCCTAGAAGCAGTCATCCAGCTGGGGTGTCCAAGATACACACGTAAAGCAGAGGAATTGCATATGCCTGGATAAAATAGCCCTATTTGGGACTATAGGTGCTTTCTATAGGAGCTCCAGGGATTTTTTTAGCTGGAATTCAGAGTCCTGCTGGCATCTGACACATAAACCAAGATATTTTTAAATAAAAAATATTGTGTCACACTACATTCCAGCTCCAGACACCTAAAAATGTAGGCAAACCTACAACATCCACCTTATGAACAAGATCTTTAATCTCTGCAGACAGTGGGGATACAGGCAATGCATATGGAGAGCTGTTCAGTTCAGCAAATGTGACTTTAACTTTAGTGAGGTGAATAGGTCTCTGTACTTCAATAAAGTGTGATTTACTTCCAAGTTGAAATCAGTTGCCCACTTGTAGATGTTCAGTGCCATTTGGGCAGCTCTGAGGCATCCCGGCTGATATTCAGATGCCCTTTCAGGACATGTGTGATGCTCATCAGTCCTGTGTCCTCCATGTGCCTTGCAGCAGTCTCAGGTGCTCACTCCAGAGCACCTCTGATGGTATCAAACGTGGACAAATGACTCAAGTTCTCTGTTGGCTATCAGGGGAGCTTAAACCATCAGTGTATAATTCAGTTGCTTACTGCTAGATAGTCATCTAGCAACTTTTTAGGAACTATGGGAAATCCCACGGGGTCTCCCAATGTTGTCCCAAATACTCTAGCCCTTTTTCACATTCACCAATCACACATAGATACTTCAGCTGCTTTAAGGAATGTCATATGGCAGTAGGCTTCTATGTTTTAGCAGCTGAGCTCTGATCCTTGTTCATATGCTGAATCTCAACTTCATCCTTTTTTTTTTTATTCTTGTCTGCAAAAGCTGGCTGACAGGAGCACCAGTGTTGATCTCTTCTGTACCGACTGTGCGATTTACTGCACCCCCAACTAGTTCTGTTCAACTGCTGTTTCTGCTCCTCTCAATGCAGGCTATTGCTCTGGAAGAAAACTTTTTCAATTTTGAAAAATTAGAGTGCTGTTTTCTCTGTTTCCCTGTTCTCTGTAGATGCAGAGTGTTAACTGCAGACTGAAGAAAGAAGCAAGTGGTAGTTTCCATTGCTTTAGAGCTTGGATAGGTTGTACATTACAGTACAGTAAGTGCTCATGCTTCACATGGGAGGCAGTAGTTGGTAGCTTAGGTTTTCCTCTCTGTTGACGTACCAGAGCAGCTGGGAGTAGAGGCACCAGCTGGCTCTGCAGCTCTTTTCTATTATTGCAGGAAATTCTCTGCTGTAATGATGATGTGGTCCTTTGAACATGTGGCTTGGTGAACTTCCACCTCTTCCAGTTAACCCTCCAAAAGAGACCAGAAGTGTAACTTCAGATCTCAGAGCTGTTGTTTCAGTGTCTTTGAAGGCTTGACTCAAAAAAAAAGGGTCTTATAAAGTGTTTGGGGCACATTTTGAAACTTAATTTTCAAAATGAAGGTTAGGCTGCAATGTAATCAGGTCAGCCCAGGGGTGCGAGTTATTACAAATTACGCTGTTTCAGTTGATTGCAAGACAAATCAGGACATTTCAGCAACTTGTAACTGTCTTCAGGAGTTTCAGACATTTTGTGAATAGAAAAACTTCTGCTTGGAACCACTAGCTCAATGAGCCTGAAATACTTCATTCAAAGCATCTTGGATTTAGCACTGTTCCTCTGGAGCCAAACCAGGTTTGTGCCTATCTCAGAGCTATAGATCCTGGGATCATCTGGGTCAGCATCTTGGCATCCCACCAACAGATCTGCTGTGGGCAGGAGAATACTGAAACCCCCTGCAACTGCTCTCATAAATCAATGTTACAGCTATTTTTAGTCAAACTTACAAGAATGTCATTTTCATAGAACAGTTGCTGGCTCTGGGGAATTTCTGCTTCATAGGAAATTTTTATAAAAGTCGGTTTTAATGTGATTTGAATTAAGATCATATGTCAAAAACTTCCTTGTGTACTGAAACTTATCTTTTATTGGCTCTTTTGAGAGAGGAAATCATGCTGGAAAAGGATAGTCTGAGTATAATTGAAATTAATGATATCTCCGCCTTTACCAAGCTATGTTTGCAGTTACCAAACACTTAGAAACAGTATGCATTCATTCATTGATACTGAATAATTCCCTCCTATTTGTCTTACTGGATTACACAGTCAGCTAAAGGTATACTAAAATAATTGGTTCAGTCTCAGTGACTCTTTTAAAATCATATATTGAAGAAAAGGTAACTGAATATGCTTTTCATGAATTTTATTAAAAGTAATAAATAGATAGGAATCAATTTAAAGATGACACAATAGTTAAGCCTCCTATAAATACTTCCCAGTTAGGACTTAACCAGTACAAATAACAAATTATAGTCAAAATAAAATCATGTAACTATTTATTAGCACCACTAGCAGTAAATCCTCAGATTAGCCAAAACAATCAAACACTGCAAATAACCACTCCTAAATCCTAAAGTAAGAATTTCAAGGAGGTAGCCATTCATTTAGTTTGAAAACATGATCAACTACAGCCATGGCAGAAATCTTTAGCTGGGTAAATATTTTAGCATAAAAAGCAAATGAACATAAATCTACATTACAATTTCAGAAGCCAATTAATTATTTCTTCTTGGAAATTTACCATCAAGTACAGATGCTAATCAGCCTGCTCGTTCTCTCCTCTCTTGTAGGGAATATAAATGTTACAAGGTATTTTGATGAGCACGTATTTCTGTAGTTCTTTCACTGACTCACTACTAACAAAACCCCAGGAAAACCACAATGTTTGATTGGAAGGGAATGTATTCTACTTTAGTATGGGAATATTCTCCAGTGCTTTACTGTGTGATTACAAGGATTCCAAATTTTATTCCCCCCAAAACTGAGTTAAATAATTAATATAAAAAGATATTAAAACATTTCAGCTCTTGCAGTCTTTGGCCCTACTTGTTATGGGGAACAGCTAGACTTATTTCTGATGTTCATTTTCAGAACTGAAAAGTGTCTTTAGATTGTTTTTGTCCCCATTTCAGACTTAAGAATCAGTGCTGTCATTTCTAAGAGGGATTTTGGGAGTGAAGATTGCAGAGTGATGGTGTTTGGAAAGGTACACCAGGGCCCACAGGAACTTAGTCTATGGTGAAGGGTTCATCCTTACCCCACCTTGCAATAACTTTCTTGGTCCTTAGTAAAATAGGAATGTCACATACCTGAAATGGGGTCTGATGTCAATATGAACACTATGCTGCAGCCTGTAACTAATTACAGAAGTCCTTTTTGAAACCACTCATCTCTTTCACATCTTTTGATTTTGACTTCATTCCACAAATGAAGGAAAACCATCAGGTGAATCTTGGAGAAAGGAATCTAAGATGCAGATTTGAAGGTTTATGTCAGCTTCTGGAGCTGGTGACAAAAGACCACTTCACCGTCTGGTGGTCCAGCACAACATTCAAGCAGCCCCTCCAACAAACCGTTCCCTCCTTTTACCCTTATCAAACATCTGTGCAAACCTCAGAATAAATTTGAATAGATTTAACGACAGCTGTAAAATCTGCTCCTTTGTAAGATGGTAGCTGCTTGAGGGTTAACGAGAAATTTCTTACACTTTAAGGTCCTGACATTTTCTTTCTTCTAGAACCACAGCACAATTTAAAGTGCTAATTTAACTAAAGTCATTGAAGTTGATGTAAACCTATATTTGTGTGAAGACCTTTTTTCATTTATCCTAAATAATCTATTATACATTATATTCTTTTACTTCTTAAACTCCTTTTTCTACATGTTTTGCAATTTCTCAAAAGAAGAAATTTTGGTATCCAAATTAATTTGATTTAGTGTTTAAACTTTAGACGTTTAGCTTCTGCTTTGTGAAATCCACAGAAATCTGATTAATGAGGCTCGCAGAGAAATTGAAGCTTTATAGCATAGATGCTACCAACAGAGGTGAAAAGATATGCCAGAAGCAGAGATGTATGTTCAAAGTCTTCCTCTCTCAGTTCATGTTTTTCACTGCTATTGTATGATTCCTGAGAGCACAGTTAGCCCAGATCAGATTTAGCTACAGTACATAATTTTTAGTTATGGAATGAATATAAACAGGCAGGTATATAAGCAAGATCTGCAGGTAGAGATCAGCCTTTTCCCCTCTCTTTTCATTACCTATGCTCCCTAACTGCTGGATGCAGATCCTTTTTTGCTTTCCTGGGAACTCCCAGAATTCCTAATCCTGAGAATCTTATTTTTTGTTGCATAATGGCCAGCTACCAATAGGTAGAGTCATTAGGGTTCCTTCATTAAGCCGCCTTTAAGTTCTTTCCTGTTTAATAGTGGAAGTGAGTGATTTGATCTACCTGCTGTGGGCTGAGGATTTTGAACTTTTCTGCTTTAAGAGGTGGGCTGCTGTGGAGAAGGGGAAACAGACCTGCTCATTCTTCCCAGAAATTAGGTTTTTAACTCTGAGTTTCGAATGACACAAGAAGGGTGCCTTGCAGTCCAACTCACTTACCTCAGCTCTGGAGTGGAACAAAAATTTCTGACCTATTCCGGGATTTAGCATGTAGCTATAGCTTTTGCCCTGCTTGCTACAAAAAAAATTGGAACACCTCCAACCTAATGTGCCCTCTGTGCACTCACTAGGAACTGTAGATGCTTTGCAGTACAGTTCAGGCACCTGAAAATGTAAACTTGGTAACTTAAAGACACCAAAGTCTTTTACCGTATCTGGCTCAAGGTGGCTATGAATGGAAAGTTGGAATGAAAATTTTACCAAAGCACTAACATCAAGATAAGCATGGAAAGTACTATAAGCCATATTCAAACTCTTGTATGAGCTTATGTTTTAAGTGAAAAAGAATTTTAAAGAAGCCAAAGCAGGTCTAGTGTGGGTTTGTGTCAGGTCCTGGTGCACTGTTGTAGTGGGTCTGTCTGAGCTGATTTTCCCCATACAGCCCTCATGCAGCAGTACTAGGACCCAGAGAGTGTTGATAACACACACCCTTGTTATGACTATCAGTGCCCACACGGCACCAAAGGTACGGGGTGTGGGGGGGGCAAGATCTGGGAGGGGATATAACCCAGACAGTCAACTCGAGCTGACCAATAGGATACTCCATACCATATGACATCAGCTCATCTATAAAGGGAGGAGGATGGGGGGGATTTGGGGGAAGACGTTTGTCCTCCGAGCAACCGGTACGCGTTCTGGAGCCCTGCTTCCCGGGACAGGCCCGACACCGCCTGCGGATGGGAAGTAGAGAGTAACGGCTTTGCTTGCTTTTGCTTCGCGAGCGAGTGACCTTGCTTTCTCTGCTGTTTATTAAAACTGCTTCTTATCATAACCCACGGGTTCTTCTTTTCCATCTTACTCTCTCCCCGCTTGCCTTGCTGACGAAGGTTTGGGCTGGGGGGGAGGGGAGTGATAGAGGGACTAGGGGTGGGCACCGGGCACCCAGCCAGGGTAAACCCACCACAACTGTTCAAAATTAAAGTGAATTTTTCTCTCTGTAGATGCTCATTTAAACACATCCGATTGTTTGCTCTTGAGTTTTTAAAAAGCATTAGTAGTTCTAAGGGAAAGAAAATCACAGCATATACTTGAAAGATGTATTTTAAGTGTGAACTGCAAGCTCTTATCTAGAAAAGATTTCTGGTGGGAAATGATGAGAAAAACTAACAGTCTTAGAGGTGTGAGGCAGAGGTTTCTGACTGCAAACATCTCTTAATTTAGCTGGACTTTCAGTTCAGGCTTAATTTCTAGTACTTATCCAATTTCAGCTATCAGTCCTCAGTGCCAGGTTGCCATTCTTAAATTACAGTGATCTGAAGCAGAAGACAGATGGGATAGATACCTCTGCAATGCTGAGAGAAGTGGAAATGCTTTGCCAAAGACCAGGTTCTTCCCTGTCATGTAAGCTGGAGCATATTCTAGCACAGATGGGCAGAGTGCAATACCCTTAGCTTCACCAGGAGATGCTCTTCAGCTACCAAGTGTTGCATAACAGTACTTATTTTTTTATCTGATAGAGTGGTGCATCAGGATCTGACACAAATCCACACTAGAGCTGCTTCAGGTCATCTCTCCACTAAGTTTTCCCCGCCATGATCTGTCACCAAAGTGAAGCCCCAGCTTGTTTACAGATCTTCAAAGGAGCTGCAGTTCCCAGTGGCAGACACTTACTGAGATGCTCTTCCTTATTCTTCATCCAAACTGGACCGCATTCAAAAGATGTTCCTGGTGTTGGGTTTGCTTCACGTGATAGGGAGTGCTGTAAATCCTTCTGGATAATATTTGGTGCCTGGGAGGCAAGTCTCCTAGATGTTAACAGCCATGTAATTTTTTTTCTCCTGCCATGTTGCAGTACAGGCTTAGTAGTGATGCAGCTACCAGTTGAACTAGGATGTAGATCCAAAAACCTGGATTATCACGGGCTCTAAATGTGGGGTTTTTTCCTAACTATATGGAAAAGCAGTCTTCATTTGTTAGATTTAACTGAGAGATTGGTGAAACCTGTTAGCACAGAAATGACTTCAGGTACAATTTGAATAGAAGGAATGAATTTTGAGCAGTTTTACTGCAATGTTTAATAAACAGATTGTCCTGGGATTTAAAATGTTATTAATTAAGGACCTCAATTACCAGTAAGTACTGTTTGTCTTGTTATTATAACCATCGCTGGTAAATGGTATCATTGCTAAGAGTCATATTCCATGCCATATTGAGTCATAATATTTAGGAGTATAAATAAAACTAAATAGTGCAACCTTCTCCCTAGGTTAGAAAGAAAACACAATTATTACACCAGTGATAGCAACAAGAAAGGACTGTCAATCATGGTGGTTTTGAAAGTATTACTGCTACAAGTAAAAATATTATAATATGAAGCCATTAATAGCTATTAGAAACTTCCATCATGACGTCAATCAACTTTATAGTAACGCTTGGACATTATTTTCTGTAGAAAGAGGTAGAAAATGTTCTTTTGGTATTGCTCAGTCATTTTAAGCCAAAATTCCCTTACAACAGTATTTAGCTCTCAGCTATACAAGTATAAAGAAGCATCTGGCCCTTAAATTGTCTTTAAGTGAGTTTCCTGTGGAGATAAAACAGAAAGGAAGGTATAAAATTTAATTTTGGTAATGGATTGCTAGACCAGATGTTCCCCGATGAATTCTGCAGCCACCATGATGTTGGCTATCATTTGGACAGCTATTATCTGACTTCTGTTTAGAGGCATATATATTCTGTTACATCAGAAAATATTTACAGAAGTTAATAACAAAACTAGATTAACACTCACCTTTGCACTGAATTGCGAAACAGATTTAAAAGTTAGGAACATATCCTGATTTGGCATATGTCTCCTTATATCAGCCAAAGACAAGAGAAGATAATAATACAGCTGAGGAAGCTGAAGTTGGCTAATTTGTATTTAGATTCTACTTGTGCTGTATGGAGATTCATATTTAAAAGCATCAGGTGGCTAGGAGACATACATAAATTATTTCTGGTCTTCAAACCTGGCTTTGTAGAGTTCCTGTGTCTCATACCTATAATAGCTGCTGTGTGTTCCTTGTAAAATAGTGCCCATAATAATCAGAAGTCACATTGTGACCACATTTTTTCATTGGTCTAGGTGCAGTACCAAAAAAGTTGAGTGATTTTTTTCAATTTATCTTGATGATAGAGGAACTTGGGAAGGATTCCAGAACAGGATTCTTTGGAAAACACAGTGGAGGCTCTAACTGAGAATAAAACATCAATAGAAGAGATCAGAGGGCAAAACACAAAACTGATATCAATAAATTGCAGGTCTTCATGGTATTCATCCAAGAGCTCTCAAAATGTGAAACATTTGAACTGATGCATAACCTTAAGCTTACAATTGCTTCCTTATTGTATTATCAGGTTACCATGGCACCACTTTTGGAAAGGATTCCAGGTTAAATGCAATGAAATACTGAACAAGAAGCCTATATGAGGAGAAGAATTACATGGATACCTACTAATTACTTGGGAAGAATCAATACATTTTGTAAAGACAAGTCCCATCTGACAGGTTACTACGTTATTCTGGAAACAATGAAGATGGACAAAGAAGATCTGATTTCTCTATGCATTTGGTTTTCTAAAAGCATTTTGACAAGATTCCTCACTGAAAGCTCTTAAAGAAGGTACCATGTAACAAGGAGATGTGCCTCCATACTGATAGAAAAGGAAATAAGTCCTCAGGATTCAAGTTGAACAAAGTAATCGGTGAAGGAAGTTATTCAGGATAAAAAAGATGAGGCTAAATATAAGGTACAAAGATAATAAAGAACTGCAGAAAGCCCTAATGACATGGCATAGATGATAAAATGGCACATGAAACTCAATACACATAAAACATGATCAAAGCTCTAGGACAGCTTTTGTGCAAGGAACAACTTAAATAGATACAAACTGGTCAGCCTGAAAAAAAAGATGACAGGGTACATATGATATAGGTCTATAAAATCTTCACTGACATGGGGCAGGGGTGTGGGAAACAATTCCGGTGTAAGAACTAGACAGCCTGTGAGTAAGCTAGCAGTAGGATAATTCAAAACAGTGAAAAGGAAGCATGACATAGACTGGAGTAAACTGAAATGAAGAGTGGCATTTTCATTTGAAATTAAGAACAAACAAGATCATTTAATGGGTGAAAGAGAAATTGTAGTCCCTTCATAGACAACAATCGTCTTCAGAAAGCACTTGGTAAAGATATGGCAAAGCTCAAACATATTTACTATACCAAATTACATTTTTGTTAGATTTTCCCAATTAATTTTAGTCATCAGAGACAAAAAAAATATATAATGTTGCTGCCATTGATTGCTCCTACTTGCAAAAATGATCAATCTGGAAAGTATATAATGGAAATTCCTTTCCACCTAGTTTTATCTGAGAAATGAGTGGACAGAAAAAATCTTTGGGGTTATCTATGAAATCTTTTGTTCCCTAATGATACATCTTCCAATGGTTTATCCAGTTTCTAGTGATGCCAAGAATGGCTTTTTCACATTTTTTTGGTGGAAAGACTACAAGATTTTATGACCTAGGTTTTCCTAGTCATTTAGACTAAATCTTCTGATGCTCAAGGGTAGAGTAAAAAATGCAGCAGCTCCTTATTGTGACTGCCTGAATCCTCCTAACGCTCATTTCCACAAAACAATTATTTTCACAGACACACTTTCCTAGTCTTTCCCATTAAGTCTAGTAGAACTATTCAGTAGCTATTTTAAATGGATGTCCTGCTTGCTTTAGCATACTGCCTTTTTTGTGTTGATATCTTTTATATTTAATCTGCCTTTCACTTGTTCTCTCTTTTCATCATCGAAGAAGTGGTACCTTGTTATGTTCTTATCTAAAAATCTAGGTGTTAAAATACTCATCATACACTCATGTGGTTTATCATCTGCTCCTTTTGCCTAACTATTCTGTCACCCTTTTGACCCAGTCATATTTAGACTTCAAAAATCTGTCTTGCTAAGTCAATGCTTTGTCTGTAAATGTAACTAAAATTAGGATTTCAATCCTAATATGAAATGATGGCTCAACAAGAAGAGGAAGTGCTAGAGTTACAAAAAAACACAGCAGTATTTAATTTTTCTACTAATCAATCCTTTACTATTTTAAAAGTTCTAAAACAGTCTGGCGCTGAGTGACAGATGTTCAACCACTGCATCCAGGCTTTGAAGACATTGCAGCTGCAATGTGAAAAAAATAGTATGTGGGCTCTCCCCAGATGCAAATATAATGTAAATGCAAATTTATACACTTAGTCAGAGGCTCTGTGCAGACTTTTGTGTGCAATCTTATTTGCTGCAATTCCAATCAATGTGATTCTGTTGGATGAAAGTCATGAACACTAGAGCCATTAATCATATAGAAAAAAGGGTCAGCAACACATCTGACCTTCACAGTGCCAACGAATACAGAATGTGAAGGCAGTAATTCTGGATGCTGCAGGGTTGCTGATTGCAGAGCCTTCATACCTCATAGTAATCCTGAGATATGCCATTTATTCTGTCATATCTGACAGGGCCTCTAGCACCTGGTTTTAAATTCCCTCCCTTCCCACTTCTGACTTCTGTTTGGCCAGAGCTGTTAGCAAAGAATTTCATAACACTCCATAATGAAATTTTACATATGTAAAAAATTACTGATTTCCCAGACACCTACTGATTTAGACAGCTGGTGGCTTTTGTCAACTGTACTGCATAGATGCATGATTCATGTCATTGTGATGAAACATGTAGCATGACATAAACTATCTCTCATGATATGCAGATAAACCCCAGATTGGAAAGGGCATGAATTCAAACAGCATTAATAAAATGGGACCAAGTTATTTGCTATCGACTGTTTTATTGATCACTTCTGCTCCAGTGATTTAGCTATAGAGTGCATTAGAAACTGATTGTTTTCTTGTAGCATTTATAATGCTAATGAAATATGGACTGCTTGCAAGCAAATTGGTTTCACACATTGAAGTGATAGCACAATCGACAGACAACAGTCTGTCTAACCATCAATCCAATAAAACATCAGGCTAACTTTAGTAAAAGCATATGTGAATGTTGTTTTTCTCCCTATAAGCTATTTTATGTGAAGACAATAATCTTGAAGTTTGACTGATATGTTGGAGACTGTCACGCTGAGTACTGGTGACTTACAAGTTGATTCTGATTTTTATTTTTGCCTTGATAGCCCTGTTTTTTCTGTTTCATTTCCTTGAAGGATAGATGTTTCTGGGAGGCTTCCTAGAGAAATACTCTTAGGAAAAAAAACCAAACTTGAGATACACCTGAAACTGAGCTGTATTATTATTGTCATTTTACTAACTAGAAAGGTAAAATGGCATATGGTCTTCTCAATTATGCATATCTGTCATCTAATAATTGCCTATTTGCTTGGACATCTTACATATTTTAAGTAGCTGTCCAGAAGGTTGTTTGCTCTCTTTGCGGAAAATTAAATTTGCAGTGTTAAGGCCAGTCAAAAAGCCCCACTGGCTGGTGCTCAATCTTGCTGTAGTGTTTGCTGTAACTACTTGTAAAACTGAGAAAGGCCTTGTAGGTTACTGCAGGTATACAATAGCGTGAACACCCAAGGCAAGCTCTTGTGGTTACACTACTTTTTCAGGGAAAATGAGGAATAATAGTGAAGAAATCTCAGCAAAACCAAGAAATTCTATTTTTTTCTCAGTAAATTTGTTAATTTCCATTTCAAAATATGAGATTCCTTAAAGGGAGAATCTGGCAGTCCTTGTATGGTGGGTTTACCTTGGCNCTGAACATCACTTTTCAGAAAACAAGACTTCACTGAGATTTCTCAATCTGAGCTAAAATTCCTGCCAATCAACACCTGATGGGAGAAATTTATTCTGTATAAAAACTAATAGAAAAGATGTCTGCACTTTTTGTTATCTCCTAGATAGAAGAAATAGATTTTGTGAGTAGAGTTACTTAGCATGTCCAGTCTGCTGTGGCAAGGGGAGTGTTAATTGTGCAACCAAATCCAAAAAACAAAGTCAATGAACTGTAAAAAATAAAAACATTAGCTGCACAATAGCAAAAACATTGCTTTGAGCCTTCAGGGCTGGAAAGTGGCTGACCTTAATCATTTAGCCAAGAAAGGAAAGGCATAACAGATGTAAATAAAATAAAATAAAGATGTTAATAAAATAGAAGTATCAATAGGCTATTTAGGATCATCTGGACCACATTAAGATCCAAGAAGCATCTGTAGCATCTCATGCATTATTCCTCTATATGCAAGGGAGGTGGTACAATATTACATAATTTTAGAAATGTTTTGATTGTCTCTTGCTAAGAGGAAACAAAAAAACCCAAGATTTCTGCTGTTGGCAAAAAGAGAGGGTGGAAGGTAGATCTCATAGCAGAGTGACATCACTCAAATATTTCTACTAGCTTCAAGCAACATAGTGCCAAAATAACAAAATTGTATTTTTCTACTCTAAGAACTATTTGAGTGCTGCAGTATCCTGAAAATATGCCAGTCATGGCAATAGACTGTTTGGTCTGCACTTTTTCAAGTAAAGTTTCTATTATTACCCATGGGGATATCATGCTTTGAATTAGTCTTTTTTAGATAATGTAGATGTTTACTAGCACAAGGTCTATAATGCTGTGAATACCATACCTTCTACACATGCATAAAACAGGAAGGCAGGGCACTGGAGGGAATTGAACTAACTCAAGAAGAAAAGGAAAGTCTATGGCCTATGGAAGCAGAGGCAGGCCACTCAGGAAGACTACAAAGATTCAGTGAGGTTATGCAGGGAATAAATTAGAAAGGCCAAAGCCCAAATAGAATTTAACCTGGCTACTGCCATAAAAGACAATAAAAAATATTTCTAGAAATACATTAACAGCAAAAGGAGGATTAAGGAGAATCTCCATCCTCTACTGGATGCAGGGGGAAATATAACGACAAAGGATGGGGAAAAGGCTGAGGTACTTTACCTCTGTATTTAATAGTAAGACCAGGTGTCCTCTGAGTGTCCAGCCCTCTGAGATGGATAAAAGGACAGGAAGCAGAATGAAGCCCTGATAATCCATGAGGAAATGGTCGATGAACTACTACACCACTTAGATACACACCAGTCTATGGGGCCAGATGGGATCCAGGTAATGAGGGAGGTGGTGGAAGTGCTCATCTAGCCGCTTTCCATCATTTATCAGCAGTTCTGGCTAACCAGGGGGTTCCAGTTGACTGGAGGTTAACAAATATGACACTCATCTACAAGGACCAGAAGGAGGATCTGGGGAAATACAGATCTGACAGTCTGATCTTTGTGCCAGGAAAGGTTATGGAACAGATCATCTTGAGTGCCATTACAAGGCAAGTTCAGGACAATGAGTTTATCATGACCAGTGGTGTCCTGCTACAGACTTGAGGAGGAATGGCTGGAAAGCTACCCAGTGGAAAAGAGCCTGGGAGTTCTGACCAACAACCATCTGAATATGAGCCAGCAAAGTGTCCAGATGACCAAGAAGGCCAGCAACATCCTGGCTTGTATCAGAAATAATATAGCCAGCGGGACTAGGAAAGTGATTGTACCCCTGGAGTCGGAACTGGTGAGGCCACACATCAAATACTGTGTTCAGTTTTGAGCCCCTCACTACAAGAAGAACATTGAGGTG
>VYZX01017702.1:17167-45342 GCA_013401335.1 Brachypteracias leptosomus
AGAAGAGGCTGAGAGGACACCTTATTGATTTCTACAACTATCTGAAAGGAAGTGGTCTGTTCTCTCATGTAGCAAGTGATAGGACAAGAGGAAATGACCTCCAGTTGTGACAGGGGAGGGTTAGATTAGATATTAGTTGATTCGGGTTTTTTTCATGGAAATTGTTGTAAAACATTGGAACAGGCTGCCCAGGGAAGTGGTGGAGTCATGCTTGGAGACATTTGAAAGATGTGTAAATGTGGTGTTTAGGGACATGGTTTAGTGATGACCCGGCAGTGCTGGGTTAACTGGTGGACTTGATGATCTTGAAGGTCTCTTCCAACCAAACTATTCTGTGACTCTATGAACTGCACACCCCTGGGCATTTCACAGGGCAAGTGAATCAAGTGGACTTACTGTTTTGTCTGTCCTGATGTGTACCGAGGAATTTTCCTCTTTGGATGTGTGGTTTGCTGCCAAATAAACTTTTTTGACACTGGAGGAAGGAGAGGGACCATGTACTGCTTCTTTAAGCTGTACCAGAAGCATATAAAGGTATAAAGAGACAAAAGAAGCTGGAATTTTAAGATAGGAGAGAGAGATAAACTGCAAGCCCTGATTTAGGTAGATTTCTTAATTTAAAATAAGATATGTTCTGTGTTGATAGGGTTTTTTCCATTCATTTCCCCGTTAGGAATGTTGTGTTATGGAAAACGGCTTTTTTCCCCAATTCCTTAGCCCCAGAATATGCTAAATTACTATTTAAAGTTGTGTACAATTTCTTAAACAGAACAGGAAAAAATCCTTCAGACTGACCTGCATCAGAACTCCAGTGCATCTCTCTATGGCATTTCCAGCTGTTAAAGACAGCATACATTCCTGTCATATTAATCTTGGGGAAATACAGAATCCCTTCATTACCCATTTAAGATTAGATCACTCATGCTGCAGATAGCCATAATGAACCACTTCTACCCATTCACATTAAGGCTAGCACCTTCTAAGGCTATTAGAAGTTAAAGAAGATACTGTCTTTATAATCCCTGTATGACTGATTTATATTAACAAATGAAGGGACTTATATATGCAGTGTAAATCATCTGTTTTGTTTTGTTGGTGAAAGGATAAATGTTGTAATCAGCATTTCAGACTGATAATTCTTCTCAAGAAAACATTCATCTCCATCACTAATGAAGTAGAAAGTGAAACTGCCTCAAGCTTCATTTGACTGGTAACTTCAGTGGTTTAGTCAAGGGCAAAGTGAGGTAAAAAAATTGGAGAGGAAAAAAAAAAAGCATTACTCTTGTGTTTTTTTGAATGCTCTGAATTTGTTGACGCTTTGGAGTCAAATTTACTTGCAGGAAATGTTTGTTCTTTTCAGGAGTTTGTGCTCAGCTTAACCACCCAATTGTTACTGATCTGAGGATCTGAGCTGTGCAGACTTCAGTAGCAACCCTGGAATAAAGTAGACTTCCTTTCTGTTGGGTTCAGTGCTAGGTAGCAATGGGACTGAAAATAATTGCACATATTTCGGTTGACACCAGCCAGGGTTTGCTTGGACTCTAGCCCTAGCAAAACCACTTGCCAGGCAGTGGGCAGGAGCCTGCTCCCATTGGAAACCTCAGTGTTCTGTGCCCTCTGGGAACAGATTTTCATATTTGTCTTTTTCATGCCCAGTCCTCACTGGAAAATCTATTGTGAATAATGACAACAGTGTTAAAAAAAACAACAACAAGAAATAGGAAAAAAGAGCCCTTGTTTTTCTGTTGAGTCACATCACAGTCATAGCATGCTTGCACTATCTTGAATAGTTAATTAATTAACTCATTAATACCTCTGAAGCCACTTGCTATTGTCATCACATTTTTAGGAGCTATCCATTCAAACTCTTTCTGAAATAAATGAATTGTCCATAGAGTTCAAACTGTACTTTGTAGTATACCTATTATTTGTTCTTAAATGTCAAGAGAGGTTTTCCTGGAAGCTTGTTTGCATTCTTCCAGCCTCCAGCAAAAGATTAGACTGCTATAAGCTTAGACTGTTATCACTAATGTTGATTATGTTGTGGAAATTTCAGCATCTGATCACATGCTGCTTATTAATAACTTTTACCACTTCAATATTACATGCTTAGATGGTGAATTTCAGCAAATAATATGCTTCTTGTACATGTTCTGGGTAAGAAGAATTTAGACTAGAAACAAACTTGTAGCATTTCTGGTGAATACTGATAATTATTTGCAATAAGACAAGATCTGTTTCTATTGCTGCTTTTCAAGCACCTTTAGTAGCATTTCCATTTTTGGAATTAAGAACATGACTGGAGATATGCTTACATATTGCAGCATTAAGTGATAAATCTGATACAAATACTGCTTCCTCATTCAAATGACAACAATAAATACTATTCATTCAAGAGCTGCATTTAGCAAATTCTACTAAATATTGCAGATCCAGCTCCACCACAATAAAATGAACCACAATAACTTCTACTATTGTAATTGTTCTTACTAAATAAAAACTTGGTATTTTTTGTGGATGTGAAAAGAGCAGGCTGTCAATCATGTTGTTGTTGGCAAGAATGATTTCTGTTCCTAAATTTTTACATATCTGATGGAATGCCAGGATAGGGTAGGTCATATCTCTCACAAGCAACAGAATATAAGATTTTAAAAGCTCTAGGGGTGTATTATGAAATATAATATCAACATTAGCAACTTACTGTGGACAAAATTTGAATATGTGTATGAACTACATACTGAATATAAAAATTGTGCCTTAAATGAGAAGCAAGACAGCTGGTTGGAATTAATCGGTATTTCCCAGGGAATAACTAAAAGGAGAATTTACAACAAATCTTGGGGAAAAAAATTACTATAGGATTTTGATTTTAGTTTGTTTGTTTTTCCCTAATAATGTCATTACTACCCTTTCTCATTGTAACACATCTTATGCTATACACGTATGATGAAAAAATGTTGAAAGTCTCTCTTGAATCTTATGTCAGAGATTCCAGTGCATATCAAATCAGATTTTTTTACTGTGGATCAAGGGAATGCTTAGCAGTGTATGGGTGTTCTTAATCACCATTTTCTTTGCTCCACAGAATGCTTTCTTCTTTCAGAAATGTGAAGAATGTATTCTTTTTTCTTTTTTTTCCCTTTTTTTTTCCTCCATAAAGGCAAGAAAGAATAAGAAATGGTGTGGGTGATCAATGCTTATAAATATCTAAAGGGCAGTTGTCAAGAGGATGGGGCCAGACTCTTTTCAGTGGTGCCCAGCAACAGGACAAGGGTCAATGGGCACAAACTGGAACACAAGGAGTTCCATCAGAACATAAGGAAAAACTTCTCTACTGTGAGGGTGACAGAGCACTGGAACAGCTGCCCAGAGAGGTTGTGGAGTCTTCTCTGGAGACTTTAAAAATTCACCTGGACAACCTGTTGTGCAACCTGCTCTAGGTGAACCTGCTTTAGCATGGGAGTTGGATTAGATGATCTCCAGACGTCCCTTCCAACCCCTACCATTCTATGATTTTGTGATGTTCTTTGTAGTGTAGGGGAATTCTGCAGCATTGACAGTATTAATGGCTCCAAATCAGCAAGAGCTCAGAGCCAGTTATGGATAGTTAAAGTCACTATGCATCATTAGAACACCTAGTCTGTCTTCTGAATAACACAAGCACTACGCTGATCCATTTCCCTCTATTCTAAAGATGAATAGCTTGTAGTTAGCTAAATAGAAGTTTCATCAAGACTTGATGTGAAGATTTCAAAGAATGAAGACATTGCTACCTCTCAGTGTTTTTTACAGTGGTTAATCATATTTGCTTTCAAAGATTTGTGCCATATCTCAAACTTAAAGCTCTACATATTTACACAATTTCCAATGGGCACATTTTTACTTCTTTCTGTTGTTATTGACCTGCAATGGATCACTGCACCAAGCAAAGACTGCCCCTTCTGGGACAGGGACTAGGGAACAACTATGCCACCTGCTTTAGAAGACAGTGCTTGGGCAGGGGGTGGGATGATGTCCAGATCCATGTCCCTTCCAACCCCAGATGTCCTATGGCTCTATGAAGTATTTCAAAGTGGTAGAGTCTGGGAAAGGTTTTCTGGAGCACAGAGTGAAACCCTCTCAGCTCAGTCACAAACAGCTTCACTGTCTGATCTGTGAGTCTTTCTTATGACTCAGGTGAAGGACAGAGAGAGCCCATAGGCTAAAGGCTTAGAACAACAAGACAGTTACATGGATAGATAGAGATTATTTGCCATCCTATTTGGCATTCATTCATGAAGGAACAGCTTACTCATGGCTGCATGTTTGCTGAGTGCACTGCCATGAGACAGACAGGGGTACTGCTGTCTCTGGAAATGAGGCTGTGAATGTAAACCTACTTTTCAGATGCTACCCAGATATAAAGTTTTGGCTCTCTAAATGTAGCTTCTGGATGTTTCCTAGCTCACAGGATTGGTGAGATTTTGGGAAATAAGATATTCTCAAATCATTATGACACTGACCTGCAATTTTCTTTTTCCTAAACAGAAGTCCAAAAGGTCAATAGCAATATTTTTTCAGCGGAAGTTTACATAAGGTCAGGGGAAGGGAGAAATGAAGTAACATTGAAGGGAGAAAAGAACTAAGATTTCATATTTGGTTGAGATGTGAAATTTCTCTTTCACTCCTAAAAGACAAGAGAAAATAAAAATACATGTAACAATATAAACCAGTCCAAATTAAATCAAATTTCTATCCTTCTCTGTATTGCTCAATATAAAAAGAGGGAATCCATATTTCTGTCTTAATAGAGAGTCACAGATTTCTCTAATGCTTAGCAGGTTATTACACGGTAACGGAGCAAAAACAACTGTGAAGAATATGGCAGAGTATTAGTTGCTACTTATTCACAGTAACTTGTTTCAGGCATATTGCTCGCAATACTCCCAAGCTTATTTCTTGGACTCATTTTTCAAGAAAAAATAAAAACTGACTAAAATTTAAATAAATATAGCAAAGGCAAGTAGGTACCCTTGATTGGGAGGTTTCTCTTTTATGAGTGAGAGTGAACACATTTTGTGTTGTCTTTCAAAAAGGATATTTGCAAAACTTAGTTGTGTAGTATTCTATTCCTGCCTGACATGTGAACTTGTCATTTACTTTGGGCTATCAGAGTAATGGGTAATTTTTGTTGGAATAAATTCACGTTTTGGGTTGCTACTGCTGTTTTGTGGGTGCCTCCACAACACCCACCACATCTGATTCCCAGCCAAAGTACCCCCACTTCTAGTTCCCTTCAGAATTTCATCTGCTAGGATAAAAGTAGTGTTTTCCTCCTGTTACGCAATCTGGCTAAAATACCTAAAGAAAGTATTTGAGAGATGACAAGATGTAATTTAATTGCTAATTACATAACTGTATGTACCTCAAGAAACTGTGCAGATTCCCGTGAACTTAGCTCTGTAAGAACAGAGATTTTGGCATATGATGCTAATGTACCAGCTTCTAGGACAAAATGTTATTGCCCATTTTAAATTCATTCTGACGGATCAAAAAAACCCTATAGATTGCATTTGCAGAAGTGTGTTATCCATATTTCCATGGAACGGGTGATATAACATAACATAACATAACATAACATAACATAACATAACATAACATAACATAACATAACATAATGATCTTAGAGGTCTTTTCCAATCTTAATGATTCTATGATTAGCTAAACCTTAGTGAAATCCCAAATGACTTCTAGCTTATGCAACTTTTAGTTTATCTAACTCCAAATTGTAAACTCTGAGGGAAGAAAAAAATATTAAACTGCAGTTGGAAGCCCAGGTAACAATCTACTTGAAATGTGACAGCTTAGGACCAAAATGACAAACTCTCTTTGAATTTGAAATCTGCCTTGTAAGCTAAAAGATGGAGTACCACATTCTGTTACATGTCAGGTATATAAGACAAAAAAGTGCCTTTATCAATTCAGACATGTGACAAAGGTGGGAAAATTATTAGGAAAAAATACAACTTACAATGCACACTCTAATTGGTCTGAAGCTTTTCAGAGTATCTAAGATGGTTTCAACCTTATCAAAAAACACCTCCACAATATATGGAAATTGTCTTCTTAGTGTGATTGCCCCACTTACAATAATTCTTTAATGAAAGAACACGGCAAACTAGTCTAACAGAACAAGTGAAGGGAGTTGTATGATTCTTGAAATTTATGTAGGTAATAAAGGCCCGTATTTTCTTATGCAGTACTCTTTCCCTGCATGCTGTGCTTGGGAGGGAGTCAAGCTACAGATAACTGGACCATGACTCATGGACTTCATCTCACTGGTATTAAAGTTTGGGAGGTGACAAAATAGATCCCAAGACCTGAAGGGCTAAATACAAAATAGCATTTGGGGTACTGCCAGTGCTTGTCGTGGAAACTTTTAGGTATAGACTAGGCCCATATATCACACCAAAAGACAGAAAAAAATCACCATTACCCAGCTGAGCTAAGTTATTTCAAGTGATTCTTGTAAATTAAATGAGGGAAGGGAAAATGGGAACCATGAGCACATAACCAATGCTTGGATAACTCTTTAGCATGCACACTGTTGCCAAAGTGATAAAACTGGGTAGCGAGCAGTTGAGCAGTCAGCAGCTGAGACAAAGACAGTCTGTCCTCTAATAGAAAAGCTCCACTGGATACATACACTACTGTGCAGAGCGAAGTAGTGATTTGTGGTCCTCATAAACAAGATTTCATCAGATATCCTTGGGCTCTCAAGGTACCTGCTGTACATCAAGGCTCCCGCAGATTCTGTTTCTTTAAATTCAAATAATTAAGAAGTCCTCAGTGGCCATAGGCTCTTCATTCTTCTGAACTCTTAAAATTTTCCAGTTCTTTCTCTGAGTTTGCTAATGCCTCTTTTAGCCACAGTAGCTGCTTCTCCTGCTTCACCTCCATTCATCTTCTTTTCTTCAGCTTTATGAGTTTTCAGTCACACACTGGCAAATACCACTTTCTGAGTTCAGCCATCCTTACATATGGTAATTGTTCCTAATGCAAACTACCATTAAACAATTACAAAACTTTCCTCAAGTGGTGACAGAAATCTTATGTGGAGAACTAATACTCATCACCAGGGCAACCTGAGCTCTCTGATATGCTCTTCTGGGAGACCACAGCAAGGGCAATTTGCTGTAGGCTCCAGGTAATGAGAAGACTCCTTGTACTCATTGAGACTGCAGGACAGACAGTGGACAGGTGGGAAGAAGCAAGTATTCCCATGGGTATAGCTCCAATTCTGATTTTTGCTGCCTTTCCAAGTACAGTAAAGCAAAAAATAAACAAGGAATTCAGAACATCAGATTAATAATTGATATGAACAATATTGGTCTCGCATTAGTGGAAACCAAAAGTATCTTAATTGTTTGAGAACTAACTTACTGGGAGGAAAAAAGAGTTCAAAAATTTGGTTGTAAACTTTGCAGAAGCCAGTATTGTAATTGCATGAAGCTTCATACTTATGTATTTCTACAAATAGCTTACTGCATATGATAGTCCCATAGTCTTGATGACTACTTATAGAGCGAGAACCACAAGTGAAAGCTCAGAGATATATACATGAAACAGGGAGACAACGTGTAAGAGCTGCAGTATAGATATGACCAGTAGGAAAGCAAGAAAGTGATTTTAGTGGATGAAAAAATATTCTGTGTTTGACTTTGCTTTCAATCAGTAAGGCTTACCCTGAATTTGCAGAGAGCTCTGAATTGTGGGTAATATTGCCTGTAAAATCCCCGTGGAAATCAGTGGAAGGGGTGACTCACACACAGTTTCAGTCAGTCTTTGCCTCCTTCAACAGTCAGTGGAGACACCTTCAGGAGGCAATTCCTCACAAAATGAAATAGGCATCCAAGGAGACTTGAGCCTCCAGGCATCAGCTCTCTCAATCGGTTGTAAAAAGGCTCTGAGCAGCTAGAGCATGTGGAAAACTAGCTCTTAGATGGCTGAAGTTAAATTGTATTATTAAATATTCTCATTGGAGATGAGAGGCAAGACAGTACTTTATACCATGTAAATACACAGACAATGACAGGATCTTCTAGAAAAAGTTTACAATTTCAAGGACATGAATGAAGTGGTGATTAAAACAAATGGGTCTGAGTGGATATCAGAAAATGGTGTGTGATTACAAAAATTCTGGGCTAGTGTCTTTCTAAGGTTATGTATTACCTTAATTATATGCAACGCTGAAGATCTATT
The DNA here is from genome assembly GCA_013401335.1 of Brachypteracias leptosomus. Classification (NCBI taxonomy): domain Eukaryota; kingdom Metazoa; phylum Chordata; class Aves; order Coraciiformes; family Brachypteraciidae; genus Brachypteracias; species Brachypteracias leptosomus. Next base: position 25,409 of record VYZX01017702.1, read on the forward strand.
TTCTTAACAGGTGTATATACTTAATCTGTTTGACATTCACATCAAATGTATTTCAATGACCAGAAGCTTGGTAAGACCAAGAAGCCTTATTAAAGCTTGGTAATACTTAAAGAAGCCTACAGTTCCAAAAGTATAAAAGTTTAAATTAACTACTTTCTATGACACATATTGGCTTTGCAATTTCTGCACAAGAGAAAAAACAACTCCTCTCCTCAGCCCATTATCAAGTTTGTCTATGTCCTTCTGGATGGTGTCCTGTCCCTCTGGCATGGCAACTGCATCAGTCAGCTTGGTATCATCTGCAAATTTGCTGAGGGTGCACTCAATCCCGCTGTCTGTATCACTGATGAAGATATTAAACAGCACTGGTCCCAGTATGGACCCCTGAGGGACACCACTTGTCCCCCATCTCCATCTGAACATTGATCCATTGACCACTACCCTCTGGATGCAACTATCCAGCTAATTCCTTATCCATCGACCATTCCACCCATCACATCCATATCTTTCCAATTTAGAGAGAAGGATGTTGTGGGGGACTGTGTCAAAGGCCTTGCAGAAGTCCAGATAGATGATATCTATAGATAGCTCTTCCCTTGTTCACTGATGCAGTCACTCCATTGTAGAAGGCCACTAGATTGGTCAGGTAGGACTTACCCTTAGTAAAGCCACGCTGACTGTCTCAAATCACCTCCTGTTCTCCATGTGCCTTATCAGAGCTTCTAAGAGGATCTGTTCCATGATCTTGCCAGACACAGAGGTGAGGCTGACAGATCGGTAGTTCCCAGGGTCCTCCTCTCTGCCCTTTTTAAAACTGGGTGCAATGTTTCACTTTTTCCAGTCACCAGGGACCTAATCTGACTGCCATGACTTTTCAAATATCATGGAGCGTGGCCTGCAACTACATCAGCCAATTCCCTCAGGACTCTGGGATGCAACTTGTTAAGTCCCTGAAGTGCTGGGGCCTGGGCTGTGGGCCCTGAGTTGGAATTGACCTATGGATGAGTCACACCCCAGCAACATGTTTTGTTCCCAAAGGCCCCAGAGGCAGAACCTGACCCCCCTGTGTGAGGCCCTGCCTTCCCTCAGGTGATTGTCATTGGGGTGGTGGGTGAGGCTAGAGGGATATCAACCAGTAACCAACCAGTTTGTGAGAAGCAACAAGCTGCTGATCAGTTTGAAGAGAGTTCCTGGGTAAGTGAGTTCTTGTTGGGGACAGTTGGAAGAGTTCCTATTGGGGGCAGCTTGCTGAGCACTCTCTCTCAGTGGTGTTCCCCTTTGGCTGATTTGAGATGGAGAAGAGCAAACAGGTAAAGAATAAATGTTGAAAAGATGAAGTTATGCTGAGGGGATGTTGCTGAGTTTGGTGTTGGCTTGAGGAAGGGGAGCGCTAGCAACACAGTCCCATAGACTTGTGTATGTTCAGGTTTCTCAGGCAGTCATGAACCTTGTCTTCTACACATACATCCCTGTTGCAGTGCTAGAACCCCCTGGATTGCAACTTGATGGTTTACAAACTGACTAGAAAAGTTGACCAATGTACTGAAGATGTTTGGAAAGAATTCTTCCTTGGCATACCTAGAGAGAAATTATTATTTCTTTGTTAATTTGTGATAATTTACTTAGAAGAGCCAGACTACTCTGTGTAGCAAAAGAGGACATATATTACTGGTTTTAAGAAATAAATAATTCAGGTTTAGGCTAGAAAATCCTGAGATTCCAGTATAACCAGCTACATTGGAGAGTTAACTACTATGTCCTTAAAAGATTAATTCCTTTTTTCTATGTTGCAAAAAGGAAATGCCAACAGATACAGCACAGTATTGCTGCATTTTGTAAATGCAGTCACAAATTTTAAAGTATCAAAATTGAGATGACTGCACCCAAAATTCCTTTCACTGTTACAAGTGCTGTTTTCAATATGGAATATTCATCTTATCCATAACAGAAGTAATAGACAGAGACTCAAATTTGGAAGAAAGGAACTGCATTTAAAAAAAATAATCAAAAGTTTCTTATGGATCTAGAATGCCTAACCACTGTGGCTTAAACAGAAGCTTGACACAGAAGTTGAGTATTTTTCCTGAGCACACTAGAAAGCTGAAATGTGTACACACATTTTCCTTTTCCACATGTTCATATTCTTTTGGAAAGATGTCTCCGTTCTGAAGGTGAGAGGTATATTTTTAATTCATTAAATTATTCAGGCCAAATAGAATGTTTTAACTTTCTGGAACCTACACATAAAGAGTAGCATTTGTAAATTTGTAAATTCTACTATATTGGCATAAAGATTATAATTTGAGAAAAAAATAGGTTAAAAATTAGGCTCTGATAAAATAATAAATCCAATTCATTTTAAAAAGGAATAAACATTTAATATGCTGTCACAAGGAGGACACAAAACAGGAGAAAACCAGCAGAAATAAAATGCAAGTCCTAATTTTAGTAGTCAACATATGGTATTGTTATAACAATTCTGCAAGTTCTGTTTAACAAAGGGTAAATTCACACAATCACAAGTCTTGAGTTATTACAGATTAGCAACGTATCATTTCTCATCTGATATGGACGTTCTTCTGCCACTGAGATTGTCATCACCTACACAAAGTGGTATAAATCACTCATGTGGAGCCATGTGAGCAAACCTTAAGTGCATGTGCTTCTAGGAAGAACAATCTATTGTTATTTTTCTGTTTCCTGAGTCTAAATTTATGAAGTATCAGTCACAGAGTTGTCCTCATGTCTGTACAAAGTAACCAGGAACATATGTGATGCAAGATTCATCTGACCTAAGGTGTGTGTGTCCACCTAAGCAAAGCGTCTAGGCTCCTGTTACAGGCAACGGAGAGAAATGGGTGTTTGTGGAATGCTATTCGCTTCCTTCCAAATTAACCATGCAAATAAGGCAGATAAATCATGCTCCAGCAGGGCCTTTTTCATATCACTGACTATAAAGTGACCTGAGGGTGTCTAGCTTAGAAAAGGTTGTCAGTGTGAACATCTGCAATTAGCCCATCCCTGATGTCAAAACTACAGTAAGCACTAACACACGCAGGAAAGGAAACAACTTGCACATCTAAAACCATGTTTTGGAAGCAGGATCTCTAAAAACAAAGTAACAAAGATCCACTGATAATGGTGATGATAGTTATTTTTATGAGCCAAGATGTTCCCAAGCAATTTATGTGCTTGGGAGTTACATGCTACAATACTTCACTTAAGAGTGGTTGGCACTGAAGGTAAAAATTGGAGCTTAAACCAGGATGATCAGAGATTCCCTACCAAGGGCAGAATGTGGAGCAGGCATCTGTCTCAAAAAGACAGTCTGAAATACCCTCACGCTGAATGGCTGAGATGCATTTGAAGCCCTGCTCTTTCTGGACCTCAGGCACTTGACTGAGACCTTGAACAGAAGTGCTTACGTCCATCTGGGAGTCAGATCTCTGCAACTCAGTTAAATCCTTGCCTGCATCTCTCTTTTGAAACCACTGAGTTGAGTTCACTGGCCTCTGTTTTCTTGATGTCAAGAGTGCTGTGGCCACCTGTGTATGTGTTGTAAGACACTGCTGGAAATATTTGCAAGGAATGTGAGAGGCAACCCTCTGTGTTCAGATGGATGCACTGCACATCAGAGAAGAAAAGAAACAAAACCCCTCACTTGATAAAGATTTCTTCGTGCTCCTATGCTGCTTCTGCATGTCACTGCAATTCTACTTGTTAAAAAATAATGCAAGGGCAAACGAGCTTAACCATTGCAAGAAAAATTAAAAAAAATAGGAGCTCAAACTTTAGATGTCATAACTGAAAGAGGGAAATCTGTGGCTTTAGGTATTAAATAATATAATTTAGATAATAATATAAAATTATAAATGCCTTCTGGAAAACTAAGTGACCTTAGTGGTAGTGGTAATGAAATGTTGCATTAGCACTGCATTAATTACTCCATTTTTATATGGAGACAGATTGTTGCAGGTAGAAAAAAATTTATTCCATGTCTGTCTTACTTTTTTTTAATAGACTTTTTGGTAGAAGAAGCAGAAGAACAATATGATGAGGATCCAGATAATTCATCCAGAAATATGTATGTGTATATATATATCAAGTGCAATGGAGAAAATGTCAGTTTCTTATATTTCATGCCCCATCTCTGTTAAGATGCAGGTTTCATTTGCTCTCCATGTAATTTTTTTATCTACAGATACTGTCTGGATCAACCAAAGCCTAGAAATTATGTTTTTAGTTGGAAGTTCTGTGGGATAGGGTATAAGCATGTAGTTACTTAGAGGTATTTTTATCGTCTGCTTCCTTTTTTTAAGATGCCTTTCTCCAAAACACTCCAGTTTCAGAGTGTTTGGTGCAGTTCCCCAGACATTGTTTTTGGAAAGCTCTTTGGAGGGGATTCGCCTGTAAATGTTGCCAAAGAAGTGCTTACAGTTCTACCAGTGTCTTTTTCTCCTGCCATATTACTTAGTATATATATGGATAAATATACATATATATGACACTAATCTGTCTTTTAAAAAAACCCAACAGCACCATTAGTTTATATGCTTGACTCCAGGGCCGAATAGATATAAAACAACACTTTATTATAAGTAGCTTCCAGACATGAACTGAACAGAATTATGATTGCCTCTTTTGTCTTAAAAGGGATCCTTTTCATTTATTTGCAGCACAGATTGACATTTATTTACACTGCAATGACAATTCATTGTGAGCTTCTTTTTAATATATTTATTATAGATATGAGTTTGGTTTTCTGCATTACTGTTTTTCCAAACAGCAATTTTCAGTTTACCATCTGCCAATTTATTTTTTTTTTCCTCCACAAATATACTACTTTACATTTATCTATTTTAAGTCTCATTTATTTTTATCTGCCTCTGCTGGCTTGCCAATGACTCTGTAGAACTGCTGTATGCTCTTCTGGACCAACATCAGCAATTCACATCCATTATCATTAGACAAACTCCTTATACCTCTTACCTTTTTCATTTTCTCTTCACCTCTTTATTCCTGTTGTATGATTTTCTTGGATTATAATTCCTCATCATATTCATTTGGTAATGACTAGCTATTTGATACTGCTGCTTCACTGCCAAGATCAACCAAGGCCATCATTTTAATGCATCTGAATGTCACCGATAAGAGCCCTGAAATGGACATGAGATGCCAAGATGGATTTGGATCTTTAGCTCTTCAAAGTGTAATGCTGTAAAGAACTGATGTTTGGTTGCAGTCCCCACTTCTTGAGACAGATTAAAAGTATGACTCAAAATAAAAAAGAAAACTGCTTAAATAGAGATCCTGTGAATTGCAAGGCAAATGTGCTATTTCTCATTTCCTTATGTTGCCTTATTTTGAAATCTCAGGCAGAAAACTGATGGAAAAAATGGTTTTGACCCAAAAGATAAAAAGACCACTTAGCGTCAGTTTATTTAATTCTTAGAGGACGATTTTAAGGATGCAGGTCAGATAGGGAGGGAACATGCATACCTTATATTACAGATTGTATACAAAGTGGAAGAAGATTGCACCTATCATGAGGTCCATGACTTATCACTAATTCAGAATGGTCTCAGTTCCACATTCCTATTCATTAATGTATTTTTATCAGACCTGACAAATAATTAAATTGTTGTTATAGAAATGTTATAGGTATTAAATACATGATTCACACCCAGACTTCTGCTTTGTGGTTTCCTCTTCATTACAGAATGTATGTATTACTACCAGATTCATGGATTCAGCTATTACCAGCTCGTATAAATTGCAAAAGGAAATAGCAAATAAATGTACAGATGTTAAAAGCAGCTTTTATCCTGTTTCTTCAAATCTCTCAAATCTTTCTGTGTGTTTGCATGACTTTTCTTGGTTAAAGCTATCTTCCTGGTCACAAGCAACTACTTCAGGAAACAACTGAAAAGTTGCATGGTAAACAAACAAATGGAAAATCAGAGCAAAATGCCAACTTAAAAAAAGTGTGCCTGGGGACAATAAGGAAAAGCTCCAGAAGAGTTCCCAGAAAGGACCACATGACCATTGACCACATGGGTCAATGGGCCCATGAATCAGAAACCTAATTTTGAGGAAAATTTCACACAGAGGTTGAGGAGGGGGACCTCCTTTTGCCCATAGCTGCCTGTTAAGACCATTATATATTAAGTGTATAATGTATACATTGTAGAAGCTGGTGCTGAATGTGCCTCCTTATGCTTGGGCCAATGATGGCTTTCTGGAAAGTGTCAAAAATCTCTGTGTGCTTTAGTGAGGAGGTAAAGACAGAAGGTGCCATGATATTGTCCTGTTCCTGCCCAGACTTGCAGCAGGCAAAGAAAACAATGGGTGTAGTAGGACAGTAGAGTTTGAGGAAAAAAATTATAGCGTGTTTTTTTCTACAGGACAAAGTCCCTTTAAAGTTGCACCTCCTTCTGTGTCTTCTCTCTTCCCCTGCTCAGGCAGCTCTTTGCTCTGCTCCTACTCTTGCAACTCAACTCCCCACAGGTGAAAGGGACATTAGAAGAGGCCCTGTGGAGCTTTGAGTGGTGGCGGGGGGAGGTGGAAGCCTCCCTGCTGCTGGGTGCAGGGTCCATCCTCTCCTCAGCAAGAGCTGGCAAAGCAGTTATTTGGTCACTGCTCACATAGCTAACAACATGAGAAAGAAATATTTGGCAACAGAGGCAAAAAAACGAGGAAAAAAAAAAAGTCTCTAATGACCTGGAGCTGAAAGAGGACATATCCAGAAAGCAAGTATAAAAAACTTTAGAGGATAATTAACCACAGATTCAGATGATAGTTTTGTTGAACTGGATAATTTGTGATATTTTAAAATAAAGATTTTGTGTTAATCCTCTACAGAGTAATGGTCTGCTCAGAGCCTATCATTTTATATGTGAATCCCAGATGTATTTGTCCCTTCTACATTATTGTGAATTTTCTAGGTTTAATTTTATCTGCCCTTGTTTTTTTTTCTTCTCCCCCTCAGGTCCTTGGTCTCAAAGTCTTCCAGCAATTTCTTGCAATCAGACCTTCACTTTACTACCCTGCATACATTAATGCCATCAGTAAATTCTGTCACCCAGCTATGCATCTGTTTGAAATGCTCATAAACTAAGTTAGAATAGAATTGTTAGTTCCACATTTTGGGGACCTTAAATATGCTTCTTTTTTCCATGTGAAAAAAATGGTGTAGAGTGTTGAACCCCCATAAATACCTGAGTGTTATCAGTTTTAGAAGGAAGAGCTGGCAAAGTTTGATGGAAATAAATATATTTCTGTCCAGGATGAGAGAGCTGTTGATGAACTTTCTTTAAGCCAGAGAACTAGATAGAAGAATAATACAGAACTTTCAGAGGACTTCTTAATGGCTTAACTTATTAACTGATAATTTATTCGCAATCAGTGGAGAAGTCCAAAATAGATTAAATGATTATTCACCTTCAACTTGTACACATACATTTGATGGACTTTTTTTTTTCTCCTGTGGGTCTTTCACATCTCAGGTCAGAATCTATTTTATTCATGTCTCGAAGACAGAAGAAAAACGGTAAGAAAGTAGATATACCTATAGATGAGAACAGTGAATAGGAAGTATAGCTCAGTTATATGACAGCATTGTGATGGTGAGTGAAGGAGAGGTGTGAGTTAATTGCATGCAAATACACTAAGGTTGATATTTTCACGTAGGCCAGGAAAGCAGTGTGCATCCAAGCTGAGATATTATTATTAGGGTTTCCTTTAACACTCTTTAAATGAAATTGGATGTACATGGAAATAATCCAACTCGTTCGTCATCACTGTAAATCTCCGTTTTACATCTTCAGGTGTCACAGAAAGCCAGACAAAGGCATTTGGCAGGTAGCATGAGTGGCATAAAGGAACAGACAAGACATGCCAGCTTATTTTTGCTGCCTGATAACATAAAAAAGAATAAAGTACAAAAGCAAAACCTGCAGGAAAATAGATCTGGAAAGCTCAGCTTTCCTTCCATTCTGGAAATGCTCACCACATGCTAGCAAGTTTTTCATAAATTCAGGCAGTCCTACAAAGCCCAGACCATTTAACCTAGTGGAAGAGGAGGTTAGAAAATTCCTTCCCAGGCTGCTCTTTCTTGGTCTGGAGGCACCATCATCACTCACTTTTGGATCTATCCCAGATCATCCATTCTCCCAGTATGCTCTGCAGGCATGAGATTTTCTGCATGACATCGTTAAAGACCTTAGTCTGCTAATAATAGATATGAGATACTATGTAGGAGTCCCACTAGGATTATGTCATCATTCTAGAACTTCCCTGAAAAATAAGGTAGTATAAGGTCATGTAATTTGAGTAATTAAAAATATTGAGAACTTTCTATATTATCTCATTAACTCATTTTGCCACCCAATACTCATGTCAATGCAAGGGGAAATATGTTTTCATATCTCATTTTGAAACATGAAAGAAACTCATTTTTCATTTATGACAAGAGACAAGTTAAATAAAATACATACGACAAGTTCCCAGATCACATAGTCAGGCTTTCTCCAGTAGCACTAGTCACCAATTGCTACAGTTCTCCATTTCTAGATGTAGTGACACTCAAAAACAAAGGCAAGTATTTTAGAAAATTGGGTAGGAGAGAAGCGAAGAACAAGGCCTTGAAACAATGCAACATTTACGTAATGTATGCCAGAAACTTTTCCTTTATTAAAAAATGCTTTCCAGATAAATAACAAGCACTCAAGACAGCCGTTATTTTCCTCTGCAATCATCCTTTCATGTAATCTATACAAGTATTCTCACGGGAATAATTACAAAGTATTCTGATGACTACTATTAACAATCAACTGAATTGCATTTCAGAATAGTTCCTCTCAGATTGTGGCCATTTAAAAAGTATTGTCAACATATGCCCAGAAGTTTGGAGAGAAAATAGTCTGCAAGGGAGGCAGAAAAAAGGAAAGACTGAGCCAGATAATCAAAAACACAGATGCAGAAGCTACATGTATGAAAATAAGGATGAATAAAATTATAGAATTTGGGCTTGTGAGGAAGAATTTAATTTTTCAAGCTTCACAAGAATAATTTTAATGAAATTTTCTTACAAACAAAAAATAAGGCACCCTCTTTTAAATTACTTCCAATCTGTGGAAAAAAATATCATAGAAAAATAGTTCAAATGACTATGTTTGAGGCTAACAGCAAAGCTTTCTTCAGTTAGCATTGCAAAGTGTATAATACCAGATAGTTTTGCTAACCTCTATTCTAGACTGTGAAGAGAGTTAGTATAAGAAATTGCAAAGAATGTTTGGGTATGGGGTGGGGTTGGGGGTTTTTTTCGGTTGTTTTTTTTTTTTAAATTTCAGGAGCATTTTTACCTGGAGTGTAGTAGTAAGTAGAAGTAAAAGTGTCAGTGGAGTGAAGTCAGTGATTTGAGGAAGTAGAGATGTCTGTCTCTGACATTAGTATTTTACAAAATTTTAGAAGAGATTTCAAAGAAAAACAACATAGATACAGACATGGAGTCTAATGAGAAGTTGAATACCAAAGGTAGAGCCATTAGTCTGCTCAAATACCTTTTTATTCATAACAGGTTTTTCAGACAGGTAATGCAGCAGGTTAATCCATTTGTAATTAAAGTACTTTATCTGATCCTCATAGGAAATCTTTGGTGGCAATAAAAGAGAATCCAAGGTTAACAGAGTTGATTAAAGCAGAACTATCAGGATTAAGAAAAAAAGACCATAAAAAATAGTACTCCTTAGGGATCAGACTTGAAATTGTCGATGTTGCAGATAATAATATTTCACCTCTAGGTAGAACTAGGTAAAAGCCAATGATGAAAAACAAACTTTGAGTTTGTTGAAACTTAGCGTTTATTGAAGCTGAAGAGGACCTGACTATAGTACAAGAAGAGATGAGTCATTTTATCAGCTGATCTGACAGAGCCAGTATGAAGTCTAGCAGAAGAAAATGCAGAGGCATGTATCTGGATGCCAACAATAAAAATTCAGTTGTAGCTCCTCCCTGATGGCTGCTGCTCCACCCACTTGCCCTGGAGCTCCACCCATTTTCTGATCATGTGCTCTGCTGACTTCACCTCTTTTTGCCCTTGGGCAAAAGGGGTCTCCACTGTGTGATATTGTCACACCCTACATATTTACAGTCAGCTCTTTGGTTGACTGCCAGCTGCCCCTCCCACTTTACCAGAAGGACATCAAAGCAGGAAGGCCTTTCCTACTGCATGCACGAGGGCCAACATTTTGTTTCAGCCACCATTTTGACAACACCATATTCCCTGTGTTCATAGGCAGCCCTATGACTGGTTAGCAGGACCAGCCACCTGTTCACCTGGAACAGGAAGACCCTGCCCACATACCCAGAGGATGCCATTTACTATTATATCATTCCTGCCCAAAGGGGGCATAAATGAGCCTAAAGGGCTCATGTCCTAAACCTGGCTCTGGGAGAACATTTAAAGGGGTCACTGGAGAGCTGAGCAAGCAGGTTCCTCATGAGGTGGAGCAGTGGTGGCAAGAGGAGGATTGTTGTGCTGAAAAAGGTACAGCAGAGTACTGTTCTTTCAGAGATATGCTCAGGGGCAGCAAGGCCTGTCCCACACCTTCAAGGAGGGAGAGGGCATCTGGGTGGTGCTGGGTTACATCCTATAGGTCCACCTCAGTGGCTGAGGCTCCTCCATATACTGAACTCTTTCTTGAGCTCCTGAGACTTGTTTCTTGGAGCCAATGGGAAAAGCCATTTTGGCCAATGAATATCTGGATCTGTGTCTGCCTGGCTGGAGCAAATGTTGCAATCACCAAGCACCTCTCTGTGGCCTGGGATAGTGTCTCCCATTCAAGGGCTCACTCTGTCCCTGACTTGATGGGCTGAAGCTGGATAGTACACGCAACCTGTCCATTCAAACCGCCCTCTCCTCACTTTTCATTGATAAGTTAAATAGACTCATTTCCATCACTCATCTAGTGACACTTAAATCTCTACAAAATTGTTGACTACAAATGACCTGGCCATGTGAGATTTTTTTTCAGTCAATCCTAACTTGGCATTCTAAAGTATATTTCAATCCTTTGGCCAGTCTCATTATTTCTTTTTTTTTCTCCAATGTTCATACATTGAATTTCTTACAGAATTTTCAAACCAAATGGTTGAGCGGTCCTCAGTGAATTTACAGTAGGTACTAGGAGAAAATGTCTAATTAGTGATATCCTGGATCCACCTTCCAACACTATAAAGGGGAAAATACCTAATTTTAACTTACATCATGGATAAAGGATGACATGTTTGTTTGCAATAATTTTGATCATGATCAAGAAGGTCTGTCCCTGCCCTGTGACTTAGTCCAGTAAAGGCTGTCCTCTGGCACATATAAAACTCCCTAATAGCTTCTTTACCCATTGTCTCCTGCTAAGACATCCAAAGATTTCGTTAGTCTTTTGACCACATTTCGATAGGTAAGTAGGTAATTTTAATCCTTGAGTCATCAACCAGAAACCTTGCAACAGCACTACAGGCAATTAAAGATGAAGTGTGAAAAACAAAATGCATAGAAGACTTCATTAGTAAGCAATTCTGATACACTAAGGCTGACATTTCTCAGAACAACCACTTACAATGTTACTCAAATTTACATCACAATAAAGTTTCAGAATTCAGCTTGTCTAAGATATTTTTTATAGGTGTTTCTTTGGTGTTAATTTCTATGATATCTATCACTTCAGAGGAAGAAGTGCATGTGCTGTGAGATTGTTTAAAGTGTGTCTCAGGATACTTGCAGTACTTTTATTCCTTTTCACATCATACAGCATGGGACATTTTTGTTTAAATGAATGACAGAGCAAAACCCACGCAGCTCCAGTCTGAAATTCATTTACATCTAAATTGCTGTCTACCAATTCCCCCATATAAATGGCTTTTTTGCAAATAAACGTTATTATGTTCACAGATTGTTTAGGCCTAAAGAAACAGTGCTAGATTTAGCTTCTTATTTAAGATTTCACCCTCTTTTTTTTTTTTTTTTTGCAGTTTTGTGGTGAACATGATGAAAGAAATGCGATGTGTTGATACCAACTTCTCTAGCACCCAGAAGAAACAAAAGCAGGTTTCATCTGTGCTACTTAGAAGAGTCTTGTTACCATATTTTCTCACACTTTTTATTGTACTGTTTCTCACAGTGCTTCTGAGTTAAGGAAATTGTATTATTTTTATTTTGTACATGAAGGGTTAGGGCAGTTTGCTAAATACACAGTTTTGTAACCTGTATAATTCCACAAATAATTGAATAAAAGACAGGTCTAAAAGTCCACTTCTGGAAGTATTATTCCCACAGTGACTTGGATGACAAGGTTCTTACACGATAAATAGGAAAGATTTTTGCACCTGAGCTGGTCTTCATGACAACATGGGCTAGTCTACAGGAAAAATCTGCACCTTAAACTCTGTTCTTTGGGGACAAAGGCCACTCTGTGAAATTGGAATGCTGTGACTGCAACACCTTTCTGTGCCCAAATCACTAGTTTCTCTTGCTGGTCTCAATCAAGTGCCCTAAAAGGATCTTTCCTGAGATATAAGAGATGACACAGAATAATGTGGTTTATCACAGCTTTCACTTCAGTGGACACAGGCATCCCTTATGTCTTGTGTCATATCTGTGAGTCATTTATGTCATGTATCATCAACGTGGGTTCTCCTGGTACTAAATCTAGCTCTAGTTGTCTTGATTCCATTTATATGAGGTGAGAGAAGAAGGTATTTCTAGGGCATCTGATTCTGAGGTGAATGTCTTTGTCTTGATTAAATTTCTCTTATATACATATATAATGTCATTTGAGACTCCCTGGGTTATCTAGGGTTTTCTGGGCTCTGCCAGATATGGCACAGATCCTACTGAAGATCTATGCCCATCTGGAGGCAGCTGGGGGCAAATCCCACATTGGCATAGGGTATTTATGTGTGAGCAAAGGATTTGTGTGCTATGCCTGACCAAAAGAGTAAAACCTCTGAAAGAGGCTTATTCTTACTTATTTTCATTAATTATGAAGGAAGTTAGATGTCTAGATTAGATCATAGAATCATAGAATTGTCAGGGTTGGAAGGCACCTTAAAGATCATCTAGTTCCAAGCCCCCTGCCATGGGCAGGGACACCTCCCACTAGATCAGATTACTTAGAGCCCCATCCAGCCTGGCCTTAAAAATTTCCAGGGATGGGGCTTCTACCACCTCTCTGGGCAACCTGTTCCAGTGTCTCACCACTCTCATGGTGAAGAACTTCTTCCTAATGTCTAATCTGAATCTACCTACCTCTTGTTTTGACCCATTCCCCCTAGTCCTACCACTACCTGATATCCTAAAAAGTCCCTCCCCATCTTTCTTGTAGGCCTTAAGATACTGGAAGGCCACAAGAAGGTCCCCTTGGAGCCTTCTCTNAGCCAGAGTAGCTGCTGTATCCAAAAGTAGCCACCTGAAACTGATCAATCCCACCCTGAGTATGAGAGCTTTTATTGTAGAGTCAGGTTAACAGGAACAATTTTTTAAAAATATCAGATAACTCCTTTTGCAAATACTTCCTGTTCTGGGAATACTGAAGCACATAGATGCTTTATTAACCAAGCTTGGTTTTATAGTGTTATGAAAAAAGCCAAATGTTAGAAGTGAACAAAAACCTGCTGAGGTTTACCAATAAGCAATATATGTAATATTGCTATATCATTAGCTGTGATGTGCTATTAGATGTAATATGCATCTTTGCTACGTATATTATTTTTATACATTAAAAAAATGTGTTTATAAAATATATGGCTCAATCTGTAATAATGTATGTAGCACTAAAAAACCTCTTTAATAGTTATTAATATTCAAAATACTTCAATAATTTAAATGTTCTGTGTCAGAATAAATTTTTCTAGTCCTAATGTATCATTTAAAAACCCCATAGTCTCAGAAAAAGGATGCTACAATAGAAAAGAAAATCACCTTTTAGCTTAGCACTTCATCTGAAAAATTGGTCAAATATTTTACAGAATAATGAGATTACACTATTGACTAACAAATCTGAAATTATCAAAGAGAAATGAGAAGCACTCTCAACACAGTTGCTACACTTCATTTCCAGGAACAGTCTCATTGAAATGAATAAGTGTTGTTTTGAAAAATGTTGCTAAGTGCTATACTTAGAATTTTTGTAGGGCTTATGTGGAAAGTAACCACTGTGGTTTTAAGTATATACTTTTCAAATTAATTTTGATATTACTGGAAGTGTGGGATTTACATTTACTTAACCATTAGTAGGGTATGAGCTGAAGAAGAAAATGAAAATGCTCCATGTGACTCTAACCATTTGCCTCATGTTTGTCTTGAACTACCTAAGCAGAAATATGGGAGCCCTGGGTATCTCTGTTGACTCAGCCAAGAAGCATATGATTGATGTTGCTACCTACCTATCAACTGGCAAAACCAAATACTTACACTTAGTCACCTTTATCTACCAGGCTAATTTCATGTAGAGAGCAGGCAAATAGTAACGAGAAGAAAAAAGCTTGGAATGCTCGAAAACTATTTTTATTAATGCATGAGGAACACTACTTAAATGATGTTATTGTTTTCCAAAAAGAGGGAAAGAGTTCCTTTTCTGTTTACTCCAGAGGACTGTCAAACCAAGTGGCGTAGTCTCCTCACAGTATGAAGAGGAGAGGAACAAAAGTAGAAAACATCTCTACTGCAGCTGAATGGGGGAACAGTTACACTGGAGTTGGAGAACAGGCATGGTAGGGCCACCCTTTTGGCAGGCGAGCTTTAGTGGGATAAATCGAAGCAGCCAGTTGCCTCTGGTGAGTCACACTGAATGAACATTTGAGCAGCAATGTCCATTGTCTGTCTTGTACAATTTCTACAGCAATTATGGCCAGACAGAAGTGCAGCCCTACTCCCTGTTATGCTGATAACAATGGCCACATCCCCGTTTGTGAACGGAGGCCAGTCTCTGTCAAAAGACTGTTGGATGGTGTGTGAGAAAAGTATGAAAAACCATTCCAGCTAGGATTTCCATTCATATGGCTCTGCCAGCTCTGAGTTACTCTTCACATTGTGCCAAGTACAGGATGAAATGCAAGTCAAAAAGGGAGGATAGCTTACCTCTCGCTGTAGACCATACAGATGTGAGAATCTGCATGCTCTGTGGCTGTGCGTGCTGATCACTTTGCCTCCATACTTCATTGGCAAATGTTCTTCATATGAGGCAGTATATTCAGAGCACATAGGCATACCTTGCTATCCATTGAGAATATGTTCCTGGAAAGTGTGATGGTTAGCTATTCAATACGAGGGAAGACTGTATGCAGGGATTTGAGAAATACACACAATTTAACCACACAGGAACAGTATGTCAGTATGTTGTGGCAATAAGTTCTTTCCTCTCATTCCAGTACTCAAAAAAAATAGATCTTGATGGTCTGAGTGAAGGACAAAAGACAGGAGGGAAGCTACTGTATAACCACACACAAGGTTATCAGCATATTTCTGCTAGTGTTTGTGTGATACACCAGTAATATATTAGTGAAATATTTAGAATACTACATTGTAGCCTACTGTGTCTATATTCTCAGCAGTTATTTTAACACAAACAGGTATTTGGGAGGAACACTTCAGTATGACTGGATAGCTCAGGGTAGTCTTGATGGAAAGAAAACAGTTAAGACAACATTTAGCAGAGCACAATATGAAGTGATGGATGATGGACCTTCAAAATAACAGTAGAAAAATGACAGAAACTATAGAGTTGATCCCCAGAGGTCTGGTATGTAGTTAGGTGTGCTGTATAGCATGCAGCACCTCACTCTATTTGAGTGTCCTTCATGTAGAAGAGCCCATTGCATGTTCAGTAGCAGTAACATTAAAAGCACAAAGCTGTGCATTTTCTCCAGAATACAGTTACTTCCCATTCCACATCATCTTGTTTTCCTTCTTGTTAATGTCTTTTGATCCTCACCCTGTTTACAAAGGCTTGAGATCATTTAGAACCTAACTGGCAAGTGAGATGGGGCACTTGGTTTCTGTGTTACAGAGAGCTGATTGTGACTTTTTGAGAGCACTTTGCTATATGCTTCTTTATATAAATACCTCTGGTTATGAAACTACTGCATGTTGTGATGAAATCTAGAAATGTTTATTGTGAAATGGCTTGAAATGAAGAAATTGTCCAAACCCTTAAGACCAGAGCTCCCTCCACAGTAGAGTGAGATCCATGCATAGCTCCATGTTACCAGAGCAAAAAGTCTCCTTGTATTTGTGCTAGTGCAAGCAGCCTGCGTAGTGATACTGCGGGCACACAATGTGCAAAATATAATACAGCAGGTACTGTAGACATGTTTGTGTTGTTATTTTCCTTTGCTCCTAGAAAGCACAGGACAATCACAGGACAAAGCACAGGACTACATCCAGCTCTGTTCCTTGTAACTGCACTATTGCTTACACGTCTTTCTTATGCTATTATTGTTCTGCATTCCTTGATGCAGCATCACTGTTTCTGCTGTTTAAGAGATCATGTGAGCGGGATGCATCTTCCAAAATTGTAAATGTTTATGACTGGGCTAGACTTCCTTTAAGACTCCTTTTATAGATGTTGAAAAATAAATGAAGTCTTTTAGAGTATGGTTTATATGACTTAAATTTCAGATGTCTACTTTAAGATAAAAATGAGTTGTGTTCCAGAAGTATCTGTGCCTTTCCATTAGCTGTAAAGGGAATTGAGACTACTAACTCCAGTGACAGTGTCTGCAATATTTATATCTATATTTGGACAGATGAACTTTGCTTTGTGTATATTGCTGGGTTGGTTGTTTATTTTTTCCATTGAGATTTGATTTGACCGGACTCTTGCAATATAGAAATAGGGATTTCTTTTTGCCTGATAGCCACCTTCAGTAAAAGTAATTCAAGCAACACATTGCTTGGAAGGATCCTTTGTTTTCCTGTTCTCATGGATCTACTCTCACACCACGGAAAGAGTTGTGGAGTTTCATTTTTTGATGTGGTGGGGTTGAAGTAGTAGTGATATCTGTGGGCCTATAGAAGAGGGAGCAAAGCATGTGAATAGGCAGATTACCTCCCAGGATTATCAATGTCTTGTATATTTGGCACTTCTAAGCTTGCAGGCCCCCCTTTTTGTTAGGGGTGAATAGCTCTCTATCAGTTGGTACTTGGAATGGTGGGAGAACTGCACTCCCTATTGCCTACATAGAACAGTTGCAGGCAGCTCTCTCCTCTCCTGCATGCTGCCATGAAGAGGCTGATAGCACTTCATAGATCATCCAAGTACCTACTGACTACAGTTTGAGTTCTTCCCAGCTTTTGCGTTTCTGGGAGTGTTGTCTCATGTAAGTGTTGGAATCCACTCTGAGCTGCATTTTGGTACTTCACATAGATGCAGATGAGTTCATGCTGTGAATTCAACTCTCCTTAGGACATACTCTGTGCCAGCTTATTTGTGCAGAAACCCCCTTCACTACCTCATCTGAGACTTGGGGCCATGTGAGGAGGACATTGAATGGTCCTATTGCCAAAAGCCCTCCACCATGATATTTCCAGTATCTCTTCCCTGGAATGAACTATGTAAACCATCCCCTTCCTAGAATCAGCTGCATAGCAAATGCTACTGTGATTTGATTTGCACAAAATTAGGATTGCCTGTTTCAGTAGGTTTCTCCATAGATGTATGAAATTTATACCTGTACTGGAAAGATCTTTGTATGATCATCAGTTTCTATCTAGCTTTGTTTGACTTGTGCAGAACTAATGAGTTCAATGCCTCTATTAAGTAAATAGATATACACACATAACACAGATATAGTGGCAACTTTTGGACCAAAGGCTAGAAATATGCTCACTAACTCAACCTCTTAACCTTCCTCTAAGCTTTCCATGTTTGCCTATCCATATAGTCTCCTACTTGTGAACTGCTGATATTGTATGTGCCCAAAGAGGAGGAAACTTAAAACCTTGTAGGGAACTAATATTTTTTACCCTTTTAGGTATAACTGCACACTGCATATTAGTTGCAAAATACAATTTGCAAGGGGAAAATAAGATTAGGATGGTATCAGATGTTTCTTTAAAAAAGTTGCATAATAAGCAATTTTTTTTTAGTTTGGTAAAATTGGAGCAGCAATATACATTAAAAAAATTCATTGACATAAATGGCATATTCATATTGGGACTTTGCATAGTCATGAAAAAATCCATTTCTCCAGATGGCATTGAGGGGTCTCACTAGGAAAGCATAATGTGATACCTGACATGGCTTATGTGCTATATAAAAAGAGAAATTGTTCAGAAAATGAACAATAGAGGCAATGCCAAAGCAGATAGCTTGTATGTTGGTTTTAGTTACGCAATTTCTCACTATGTATCTGATTGAATATTTATGAAAGAGCAAATTGGTGAAAAAATTCCTTTTATAGAATCATGTGGGTTTCTTTGGAGGCCACATAGATCAACCTTGTGCTTTAAGAGGGACTACCACTGACACTAGATCAGTCTCTTTCCAGCCAGGTCTTGAAAGCCTCTGTGGAGAAAGCTCCCACAGCCCTTCTAGACAGCCCCTTTCTTGCAGCACCTGTTCCTTATCTCCAACCTGAGCCTCCTAAGGTGAAACTCATGCCCTCTGCTATATTGTAGCAATACTGAGAACGGATTAAGAGTTTGATTCCAATGTCTTTGTAACAACCCTTCAAGTAGTTGCAGTTTGCAACTACAGCATCCCTTAGCCTCAGCTCCAAATAAGCTCAGTTCCCTTATCACAGATGATCTGCTCTGGGCCCCTTGACCACCTTAGCAGCTGCCCTAATGTGTCCCAGCTCCTGAGTATCCCCCTTGAGCTTGTGGGTGGGGAGGACATGCCAAACCCAGTATATTTATTATTCCCCCATACTCACCAGTCCTGAGCACAGGACAGTAATAAATTCCTTTGTAGGACAAAGCCACAGCATAGCACATGATAGAGTTGCACGAGCTGTGATGAGAACACGTTGTTGCCTCACATTCAGCCCAGCAAGTGCAGCACTCTTCGTTGGCTTCTCATGCTGCTATCCTAGATGGTTACCAGCCTGTATTGACGCATGGGGTTTGTCTGCTCTTATACAGAGTGTTATGCTTTTTCCTGCTGGACTCCATGAGATGTCTGTCTGTTTAATCCTCAGCCTAAGTGCCAAGATTGGACCATTGAATGGTTTATAGTTCACTAGATTTGAAAGATATCGAGAGATATGTTGTCAGTTGCATTGTCGATGTGTACTAATGGCAGCATACATGTAGGATGAATCCTATGAGTCTTTGGGTTATTTTGAGTTAGACCCTCTGTATAATCAACTAAGAAACATTACAGCTTTCATTTACATTTCGTCTAGTATGGATGCTAGAAAGTAGGGAATTTTGTACTTAACTTTCATAGCTGTCATGGCTTTGAGTGGAGAGTTCCATTAAAAAATGTTGGTCAAAGCATTTGACCTGACATTTACCAAGTTTTTTTGATAGAAAATGCATGAGTATCTTTAAAACAGTGGTATTTAATGGTACAAAATATTAGAAACTTAATGTCTCAGGACTTGAGGGAGGTAAAGTTTTGACTTTGCCAGTTCAGTTTCTACTGGGTTCCGTAATACCTTGGCCAACTGTCAGATGTATTCAAATCTAGTATTTTCTGACAAAATCTAATCCTTCATTAATGGTTAATGGTTGACCATTCACTGAGGGTGCCTTATGGAGGCAGCTGTCACAGCCTCCACTCCTGTGTGGCTTAGGGTCCACTCCTTTATGTATTTCAGGTGACAGCTACACTAAGCTCCATAAGATTCAATGCTGTTTTCCCTCCTGGTTGTTACACACACAGGACTGTGGTACCAGGGCTGACACAGGCTGCAGTGCCCTCACTGCTGTGAAG
>VYZX01017704.1:0-65534 GCA_013401335.1 Brachypteracias leptosomus
CATGACTTAGCCATGCTGGTCTCAGGAAGGTGTATGTCAGAGGGCTAGTGTATGCTTCTTGCACTGTCTCCATGATGGTTTAAGACTTTTGCACAAAACAGAACTGTTTCAGCAGGAGAGGAGCTCTGGAAAAGGTTACTGCCCACAAGGTAGGAGACCTCCTTCACATTCCTCCTGTAGATCAGGCTGTGAGCTCAGCTGTTGCAGGTTTTCCTTCTCTCCTGTGACCCCCCTGCTCTGAGGCAATGGCTGGGACAAGGTGCTTTCATCCCCCAGGTTAGTACTTTCACTCTGCACAAAACATACAAACAACTGTGTCTCCTGGTGGGAGGATACACCAGTGTCCATCATCTTCCAGCGAGAGCTTATTTATGAATGGTGGGAAATGGTGCAAACTACATTGCTCCATTGCTCCTCTTTTGTTAGCTGCACATGGAGGAATTTATGAGACTAAATAATAAATACAGACATTGGGCAGCTCCAGAAAGAGAACCAGGATGGCTAGAGGTGCCACCAGAAGTGACTGGACTGGCCTGGAGGGAGTACCTAACACTCAGATTAGGATAACTGTGGGTCCTCTGCACCATTTTCTTTGCCCAGAGCCAGCCAGGGCACTATGGTGCTGTTGGGCATCCTTCTAGGCACTGGGAATTCAGACCCTGGGTGGGGGTCAGGACTGCCCAGCAATTGCATTGGCACTGCCTGACTGTGGCATTCCTGGAGGTTTGATAAAAAGTAGCTTTGTGTTGTGTGGGATAAAAGTGAGGGAGAGTGAAGAGGGTCTATTTCTTGCAGGGAAGTAAAAAATAGGAGTTCTGTGTCTTTAAAGGTGCAATTTCTCATGTGAACTGGTTTTCGTCATAGTCTTTGGGAAGAAGGTCACTATCTTCAAATGTCGATCAATACCTTTCGAAAACTAACTTAAACAAAAAATCAAATATTTGACAAAAGAAAATGCCAAACTTCCTTTTTTCCTTATTTTCCCCTCACTGCTCTGAGTGAACACTTTAAGCTTTTCCTTTTAAATCTCACAGCCTACAGCATGCAGTAATAGCTCATTCATTATTCAACTAACTGTTTCTGTAACTGGGTTAATAATAGTCCTCATAGCTAAGTACAGTAGTCTAAATGGTAAAGTTCCCACAGAGCTTTTGTTTTCCTCAGTTTGCAGTAGTATTCCCAATAAAGCCATTCACAAAAATGACTATGCCACAGCAGCTTGTGCATAACATCCAGTGGATTATTATAACAAGATTTGTTAAAACTGTGGAGGACATTTGCAGTAAGATAGTTAACTGTAAATGATCTATTAAAAAAATTGTTGAAAGCTCTCATTTCAAGCTATGCTGCTTTCTCTGCTGCAGTTGATTCCAAGGGCTGACGAGGTTACTGTAATATCTGAGGGTAGTTTGTAATTAAAAAGCTTAGAGAATTTTCCCTCACACAAAGCAGAATATGGGGCACAAATAGAAGTGCTCAATATGGAGCCCACATTTAAAAGAGGAGCTAAGGATAATTTTTGAATCAAATACTTGAGTGCAAAGAAAATGGAGAAAATAATCAGAGTAATAAAGCACAAGAATCTTTATAATTTGATAAGGACATATTGGTGTGACAAGCATAGAAGTAAATTATGCTTCTCCTAAACTCCTAGAATTCTCTGAGTTAAAAAAAAAAATAGTACATTAAGGCAAGATGATGGATATAATTTATTTAGACTGTTGAAAAGCTTTCAGTAGGATTCTGCCCATGAGACTATGAAAGAAGTTCGGAAACAAGAAGGTGAGGTAAAATCTTGTCTTGGATTAGCAACTGCTGAAGAGACAAGCTGGCAGTGGGAATAAATTTCTGAAGCCTGAGGTTGAAAAATATTAAGAGTGAAGTGCCCTAAGGATGTTTTTAAGGACTATTTTGTAGTTATCCATGTGTGGGTGACTATGTTGTGCGTATATTGCACTGATTTCCTTCAGTTCCTATGGGGATCTGTTTACAACAGACAGAAGACAAACATGAACTTTCAGGTAAGGAATGTACCCATTAGTTTTTTCAGAGACTTTTAGAATTATTTCGTATGTCTTAAGACTGTGATCATACTTTCAGTGGATTTGCTAAGTGCTGCATTTCCTAATAACAGTAAGAATTAGATGAACAATGAAATGTCAAAATATGCTGCTGATGAAAGCTTGATCAGAAAAGAAAAGCTGTAAAGGATTGTTTGAAACACCAGACAACTCTAATACCACCAGTGGTTGTCCTAACATGACGGCAGATGAACTTGAACTAAAAGGTAATGCATTTGAAAGAAATAATTTAAACTACTCTGACACACTGATGGCTTCTGAATTAACTGTAATCTCTGGGGAAAAGAACTGAGCATTATTGTGAACAGCTCAGTGAAGATACTAAGAAGCAGAAGCAAAAAAATATGCCTGAGATGCTGAAGTGGGGGGATGCATTAAGAAGAGAACAAGAACACACCTACCCTGGTGCACAGATGTGGCTGCACGTGTAGCCACATGTGCACACAGAGGGGTGGCTCATCAGCCTCATTACTGCATGTGACTTTAGATGCTGCATGTAAAATGTGAACTTGATAAAAGAATATTTGAATAATTCACATTTCCCAAGTAAGTAGATGAGCTGAGGATGATGAAGTTGGTCACTTGCATCTAGGAACCAGCCAGTCCCTCTGGCAATGCTCCTACCAAAAGGTAGGAGCCTGGAAAGATTTGGGTTGGCATAAGGGGTGTCTGAGCGCTCAGACTCCTCATTAGCATTGGCCTTGCTGTTCCTTTTCAGGATATTTCCAAATGCTTCTGCCAAAGTCTCCCTCTCTGCCATTTTCCAACCAGGATCATGGACTTCCTTGCCTTTCATATTTATTAATTATTGTCATACTTATGGTTTGGGTTCATAAACCCATATGAAAAAGTGAAACGGTGTCAGTCAGGACTCATGAAAGGACCATGCAAGGAAGGGCTGGGAGATGAAGCTGAAGGAGAGTGATGCCAGTGAGCAACAAGGAGTGGAGAGGAGGCAGAAGGTGGCAGAACCACAACCACACAGGAACTCCCATCCAGGCTGGATCAACCTCTCAGATGGCCTCTCTTCAGCAAAATTTTTCTCTGTCTTCAGGTCTGTGGTGCACCAACATCCCTGACACACCATTTTACAGTTAGCTCCCTTTTAAGATAAATAGAGGAAGCTCATAACTCCGTGGTTTAGTTGCAGTTTCTCTGTCTTTGACACAAGAAGATAACCTTGGCAAAATGCAAACTGAAGCATGGTTATCTTTGCAACCAGAAGGGCTAAACACTTCATTAGCTTTTTAAATGAAAGCTTAGGTTCTGGATAACGCAGTCAAATCTGCAGGAAGGACCTAATTCCTCCCATATTTTCATGAATACAGAGGATCAACATCTTTGCCAGTCAGATGCTCTTGTTCTGCCTGTCCCAGAAAACAAGGAAAAAGGAACACTTGCATTTACAAGGCGACACATTTAAAGGAGATAAAGAGAGCCATGAATAAATGGGGTAGAGCAAACCTGTAGAATTCACCAATGAAAGTTTTTATTTGATTCTGCAGGATTAGAAAAGCACCAGCCTTTTATATAAGTAATATTTGCAACTGCTCTAGTTGCAGTGGCTGAAAATGATGTCAAGAGCAAAAATGTTTTCCCTTGGAGGCAGCACAAACCTGTCCTGGTGTAGTGGGTTGGGTTCAATTCAAGCCAGGAAGGCACTGGGAGGTCTATTCTGCTGTGGAAACCTCCTCGTTTATAGTGAAGTTCATCCCAGTGTTTGTTGTGGCTGTTTCCAGTTGTGGTAACACTGTGAAAATCAAAGTTTTCATTAAAAGAAGGAAGGTAATTGTTTGCTTTCATAACAGTAGAAAAAGATCTTCAAAATCTGACTCCTGAAGTTTCAGAAAAGCAAAAAGCAAAACCCTAACGAAATCTGCATGTGCTTGGTTTGAGAGGTCATGATATGTGAATGATTGATGTCACCAATACTGAGAATAGCTTCAGGAGCTGACAGGAGTTGCAAGGAGTATTTCAACAGGCATGAAGAGGTACAAATAGCCACTGACACCAAGGAGAGACTGAGGAAATGGAGGAGAGTGCTAGGAAAGAGAAAGTAGCTCTACACCTCCCTATTCCAAAATTCTCTGAAAAAAAGCAGTGAAAAGGCTCTAGAAGAAGCTCAAATAACCCAGCAAACCAGGGAGGCTGGATTTCAAAGGACTGCTGAGAATGAAGATCAATAGCCCAAGAAGGAGGGCTCACTCCTGCAGAAGAGCAGGCAAAAGCTTCACCACGCTGGATTATTTCATATTTTGAATATGTGTTCAGTTGGAGGGCATGGAATTTCTGATATAGTGGAACAGCTGAAATATCCAAACAGCAGGAAGAAAGTAGTCATTGGCTAGGTTATCATATTAAGAACATGCAAAGGTTAGGAGCTCTTCTCTTCCAGAATTGCCACACGGGAACCAGCGATACATGTTTTTTCATTGCTGGTGTAAGTGACAGGAGAATTCTGGAGGCAGTGTGTTAGATTAGGAGGACCAATGTCCCCATGGATCATCAACAAAGATATTTGAGACCTCTGAAATCTGAAACATCATAACTCAGGAGCTGGATGTGTCCTTTCCTATTAAAGCAAGTGAAGACTAAAGGGAAAATGCTTGCTTTCTCCTTTAAGTTCTTCAGCAAAAAGATAAGAAATTGACATAGGCCCCATTTTGAAGCATAACTCAGAAAAAACTCTGCAATTGAAGCTGAGTCAAGGGGAAATGTCATGCTGGTTTTCATAATGCAAACCATGCACCTGTCTTCATAATGCTATACCCCATCAGAAGATACAGTGGTGAATTCTGATAATGAGCCAACATCACATAGTCACATTGCTGCTGGATGTACTGCACAAGGTGTCAGCATCCTGCCAGAATTATTCCCTGAATAGGCATGGCTGGTGTTTCCAGGAGCTGTAAGACATCTAGGAGAATCACCAATGGGGAGCAAAACCAATGCTGCCAGTAGCAGGATGGGATAGTGCCAAATTAGTACAGAAGTTCCTGTATGTGCCAAATGGCTTTCTAATTACATTGCGATCAGCAAGACAAAACTGTGTCTCTTTAAAAACATATGTCTGTATTCACAGCAGGCCTTCAATGCAGAAGGGGAATTTAGAGGCAAAATGGCAAATAAGAAGGGCTTGTTTGTTTTCAGATGTGTCTGGCTTTCAGGACCCTGGTCCGTAGGGCTGAACCCCTCCACTCCAGGGAGAGGAAATGAGAGAACAAAGAGAGGTGGGATCTAGAAGATTAGAAAGTGGCTGGACTAATTCAGTGTACGGGCACACGTTGAAACTTACATGAGTCTGGCAGGTACCTTCTCACTTAACATGAAACAAAACCATTTAGGGTTCTATTTGGCTGCTTTTAGGTTGAATAGCATCTTATTCCAAGCACAGCACTGGACCACCAGGCCCAGTTCTTTTTGTGCTTTCGATTTCAGTGTGATTTTCTTCCCAAATGAATGTAGAACATATTTCTAAGAGTTGGGTTGAATAAGCTGGCCCAAATTACAGGGATGCATCTGATACTCATTAAAAAGAGGACAAAACAGCTTTTGGAACAGATAGTGGACTCCTAGGAGTACATCATGGAGGAATTTACAAAGAATTAAATAGTTGCTGTAGAAATAATTATTCAAATATGTGGTAAGTAAAGTTTCATCTGGATCCCTTGTACTCTCTCAGACCTTCCTTGAGCTCCACTAACTGGCAATGTAGCCACCATGCAACAGAGTGATAATGGGGTTGACCTGCATATGGGCTTAAGTATCTGCCTCTTCTCCAGGCCATGACCCTTGGGGACCAAGTATGTCTTGTATTTAGCACAAAAAACTAAAAGGGGAGAACATATGAAACTATTGACTACTCTGTCGATTTGATGGAGGGGTGTGGGGGTGTACCATTTTTAACTCAGGGAGGTTAAGGCACAGTGAATTATGTGGTAGATCTATGCTACGGTAGCTATACTAGCTCCCTTTCCAGACTCCTGGTAGTCACACTAAGGCAGAACAGCTTTCTCCACTTTCAGTGGCCCATAAATTCATACAGAATAGGCCTAACTAGAGCTGTGGTGTGATCAGGGGTGCCCAGGTGGGTAGCTGCTCCTGCCCCATGTACCTCTGTGGGTTTTTGGGTAGTACTCACCAGCTGAGTTACAGCATATGGGCACCCCCTTGAGATGGTCATTCAGTTTCCCACTGTGAATATGAGTCTTTTGAGAATCTGCACAACCTAAATGTGCTGGAGCTTCAGCCTTTTCCCACTCCTCACCACATGCTTGGTTGAAGTGGCCTGTCCCTGCTTACTGTGTGAAATGACTGCACTACTGCCTGCCCAAAAGCTCATTTTTAGCAAGGCTGTGTTTGCCCTGAAATGTAGAGACACGTTCCTTATGGGCAGAGGTATCACACACCCAAGTGTGGAATACACAGCAGTGGGTTTTGCTGAGATAAAACAATAACTGTACATTTAGAAATAACACTGAAAAATGTACTCAGTATGACCATTGCTATCTCTGAGCACATAGGGTTTGTGCAGGATTGCTCAGATGTAGGTATCGTTTACCATACCCAAAGCAATGGTTCTCCAGTTCCCAGTGTGCTCTTTATTCTGCAAGGCACCTGTGCAGATCCAGCACCTTGCAGCAGACCCATGCATACAAAATAGCAGTCTATTTTCTTTTATTTATTTTGTGTGGGTTTTGTTAAATTTATCACTAACAATATGAACCTGCAGTACAAAGTTCTGGGTCCTCCATAATTAGGGAAGGCTAATTCATCAGGCCACCACTTCCCAGACCCAACAGATAGTGCTCTGACAACCTGTTTTCTTTGAGATTCCAATATTTCTTTGAGGCATTCCAATATTGCAGGCCATTTATTGTAGAAGTCTCCTGGCTTCTGTTCGAGAAAAAATCCCAATTTACTTCAACAGGAGGTAGTCCCTTATGAGATACATCCAGCTGGCCACAGCGGGGGCCGGCCTTGTCGTCTTTACAAGCAGGATACATTCACATGCCAAAGTCAGCAGAAACAAAATAGATGACACATCCACAGTCTGAAGGTTTGTATTCCCAAGAAACCCAAGCAGAAGTATGACAGAGTGGGGAGCCAGGTCTAAATCAAGCATTTAGTTCAAACATTTACATGCCTGAGATCAAACTCTTGGATTATAGATTAAAGCCACGAAATGTGTAGGAAGGAGGGAGCTGCCTGTGAATTGTCTCCTAGACATGTCTGGGGACGTTTCGTGACATCTGTTCTACAAGCTTGGGTTTGTAAAACCCACATGCAAAACAGTGGGTTTAGTTCAAACTGCTGATGTTTGAAATTTTCACTCTGCTTGATATGAGACCCTGACAAATCTCCAGCAATATCTGTGTATGAGGCTCCTTTTTCTCTCATCCTACACACCTTGAGCTGCTTGTTACTTCTGTAACCTCTTGCTCTTAATACTTTGGGATACATATATCAAGGAGGGACCTGTTTGGGAGGAGAGAACAGGGATTTTGACTGTTCTCTGATCCTTAATGCAGTTTTCAGCTTGAGGTGATTTAAGTCTTTCTTTTCAGAAAATATGACAACAGTCATGCACTCTCAGCCATGTGAGGTTGCTCCAGGTTTGCAGCATTCTGCTGTGTGACCATTCAATTTGGAGTAGTTTTGTTAGGATGATATTTGCTGTTGTGATTTGGGGACACTTGAATCATGCTTGTTCTTAGGATTTGGTGTTCCTGCATCCCCTCACAGAAAGTAGAAGAGCAATGTAGCTCAATAGCACTTTTTAGAACATGCTCACAGGACCAGCTGGTGAAATTGCTACTGAGCCTCATGCTACCTTCTCTGGGTATTTTTCATAAGGAACATGCTCCTCATAGGCAATTTCAGAACTTTTACTGAATTTTCTTGCAACTTCTTGGAGTGAAGTCTGTAGCATTGACCAGAGAAAGCCCTCATGAGGCTCATGCCTACCGATGTGTGCTTGACAGTTGGACATGTCCCAACCCTTCCTCTGACCCCTGCACAGCTCTAGAGTGACACCACTGAGGGTAAGAAGCTTCACAGTTCTGTAAGGAGAGAGCTGCTTTCAGTGACACCCAGCAATGTGGGGAGAAGTGGTGCAATGTCAGCCTACAGGCATGAGATCAGGCAGTTTTCTCCCCAAGGCAGGACGAGGCTGGCTGGTGCCCACAGGGACGTACAGCTCTGCAACACCTCCCCTGTGCCTTCAGGCTCACAAACACCAAGAAGAATTTACATCTAAGAGATCTTTTCCTTCCATTTAAAAAAACCGGAGCCAACAGTGATTTGAGTGAAGGATGAATTCTGAATGTACACATCTCACATCTAACTGTTTCTCAAAGTCTTACAACTTTTTGTTCCTGGCCCTGGTACTACTTTCTGCCACCTTCTTTTCCCCTTTCCCAATCCTCTGAAAGTTTCTTCTGACTTCTCAGCAGATTGAAGCAGTCAGCTCCAGCATCTGCTCCATGGTCACCCAAAGGTGTGTGAGGATGAGGCTGAACTAAGAGCCGTGACCTACCTGAGCTGCATGGACCCAGATCAGGCCCAGGGATGCAGCTTATCTGCTAATGGAGAAGACACCCATGATTAACGGAAAGTAACTGTAGCAATGGAACACATTACGAAACTCATATTGACTTCATGGAGCTGGATGGCAGAAATCACTGTGTACTTGCACTAGGGAAGTAATCTGGGACAGTAAATTAATCTCAGCAGTCCTAGCTTCAGGGGTTCTTAAAGCTATTTTGTGCAGTTTTGGTTTGCATGGATTTGTTCCCTATTAAATTCAGAAGTATGGAGAAAAACTTCTCTGAAATTGCTGAGCTGTGCTTTGCTTTGGGATTTGCAGAAAAAAAGACAAAGCCAGAGTTTTGTCTGACTCCCACCTGGAAGCAGAAATTGGTCCACATCTGCTGAAAGGCTGGTGACTCTCTGCAACCTCGAGTCAAACTTTGCCTGGCATTCATATCTATGTCCATCTGGCTTCATGTCTCATTACAGATCTACCTAGTTGTAGCTCAGGGGTAGAACAAGTCAAGCTTCATGTATGAGTGGACCACCCAGGATATCAGTTAAGTCAAAATGCAAAAATAATAGCCATCCATAATAACAGCAAATAGTGGAAATTCTATTTTCCTCTTTTTAATAAGAGATGTGCAAAATTCAGGAGGATAAGAGTAGTATGTCTATATGATGTAGGGAATACATACTAACTTGTTTTGCTTTTTGCAGTTAAGAATGGGCACAGCCCAAGCTTCTCCAGGGAAGATCAGATTTGTGTTCAGACTCATGTTAGTATTACATATTTTAATATTAGTGGAACAGAAAACAATGTTTTTCTTTTAAAGTTGAATTTCCAGCTGTGATGCTGTGGGGAGCAACTCTGTGGTGAGAGAGAGAGGAAATCTCTGGAGTTGCTATGGATCATCACGCAGCTCAGAGAGGGAGCAGATGAATGCTCTCTTTATAAAGGTGACTGGGCACGGGGCAAATGGCTTCTCCTCCATGGTTGCAGGGGCTGTCTTGACTGCAGCATTAGCTGGGTGGCTGCTTAAGAATTGTCCCTCACTTCCTTCCTGTCTATTGACAGAAAGCTCTCACCTGGGGTGACCTCTAGCCCAACATGGAATATGGGTTAGAAAGAAGATGCTGCTCTCCCTCTGCCCTACCTACTGCATGGAGCACTGCAGCCCCTCACAGTGCAGGGACTGGCAGGAGATGCTCCTAGAAATGCAGGTGACACAGGTGGGGAGCACAGCTACAGTAAGGACATCACCACCTAGCTGGGGCAGCTTCAAGTCACTTGAGATAATTCTGCTCTGGAGCCACAGCTTGGTGGACAGTCCTACCTGCAAGAGCCACCAAAGGCAGAAGCAACACCACCATGGGGAACAGGATCCCCATCATTGCCACTTGTGCGAGCACTCAAGAAGCAAACCCACATAGACTTTCTTCCTCTGTCCCTACTCACCCCTCTGCACTTCCAGCCTGGAGATCACCTGGCTCCCTCAGGGTTATCAAGAGCCCTCCAGCTTTCAGGAGTGCAGCTGTTGAGTGACCTGACAAAGAAACAAAAAAAATGTTACACCTGTTTTATATTTTTATTGGCACTAAAACTTCTGTCACAGGAGAAAGGAAAGGCCACGCTCTCTAACAGACTGAGAAGTGAAGGACATACTCACACATCGTCTCTGGTAATGGTGGGAGATGGCCACAAGAAAGGTCCTCACTTGCTGTGTACCAGCCCTGTGACTTGTAGAGGAAACAAAATGCACTCTGCTGGAAACTCCTGTTTGCTTTCACTTGATCAGCAAGGCAAAGCTCACACTCTCAAGTCTGCTTTTGCCTCAGCACAAGCAAAAGTTTTATTGCTTGTGGAATTAGATATAGATTTCAGATTACTTTTCTTAAAGTGTTTTTTTCCCTTCATATTTTCTTAGCTGCTTTTAGAATGGTGCTGTTGGTCGGATGTGCACATTTCAGCAAGTGTGAAGGTTTGCAATCTTCTGTGAGTTGAGACACTGTTGTTTCCCTTCAAAGGTCCCCACAGCTGATGCTCAGTGGCTTCCCCTCTGTATTCCTGCACCAGTGAGTCACTTCCCCGTCTACCTTCTGCCTACACAGAGTCCAGGTGCTGACGGCTTCTCTGGGATGTTGAGCAAGAAACCAAAGTGATTTGCTGGATCAAGACTACATCAAAGTATTCCCTTTCTGCTGACTTTTTCAAAGATTTCTCACTTCTCTTTTTTTCCTCTCTCTCTTACTGTAATGCTTCATCACATCTACAAATTAGCTTAGTCTGCAGACTGTGTTCATTTTGCATTGATGGCCAGGCCACAAAGCAGTGCTTTTAAAAAGATTTTTTTTCCCCTCTTTGCAGGGGGAGACCAGGAGGAGCGTATGTAGACTGATGTGAGGAAGACAGAGAAGGAGCTCATTTAATCAGGGACACAAAGAGTTTATCAGAAGATGAGATTTGGAAACACAATGTTGTGAAGTCTGTACACTAAAGTGGAGGACTCAAAGGAACTGTGACAGTAAGGTCCAAACTTGAACACTGATGCATCTACATCAGCATCTTAGTTTGGACCAGGAGGCAACTTCCAAACCCAGTCTCTGAGCTGTCCCCACTTCCCGTGCTTCCTTTTGACTTGCAGAGTGGATGTGAAAGGGATGAACCCAGTGCTTTTCAGATGAAAGACACACTTGAAAGCATGCTCCAGGAGTCCACCTGGTGCACACCATGTACAAATATGCCACACTTCAAGTAGTACATCATTTCATGGGGTGGCTGCTGAGGGGCCTGAATTTTAAGCTGGGAAAGAATGTGAAAATTTGCTGTGAAAATCAGGGGCCTGAATTTTAGGCTTAGAATAATAAAAAAATCAAACCTTCAACATGAACAAGAGAACAGTGGCCAGTGCTCCACTATGCATCATACACAGAAAACCTAATATTTGGGAAAAGGCCATCTATGTTCAGTAACTGTGTTTAAAAAATGTTTGTGAAGTGGCATATCACTAATGAAAGAGTTATCAATGCAAACAGAGCCACCTACAAGATGCTACATGTATCACATATGAAGCCCTTTTACACATTTGAGAACTCTTTTAGCTTCCCTGAAAATATATATGTTAATATCAATGTGATATATAGATAATAAATATTTATATATACTACATATACACATAAAATAGTATCCCTGTGTATGTTGTGATTTTCAACAGAGTGGATCTATTCATCACTCATGTTAATCTGTAAGAGATTAACGTAGGGAAATATGTTGAGGGAACATATTGTTCCTTAACATATGTTAAGGGAACACATAGGTTCTTTAACATGTTGTTTTGTCCCAGTCCTTCCTTTGTATACAGAAACTCTGTAAACCCACTGATGTATAATCTGAAAGCAAATAAATCTTAATATCCAAAACATAAACTTTGCTGCTGCTGCTGTTTCTTGCTCTATAGGACACAAGGATCATGAAAAGCAGTTATAGTAGTGAAAGCTTAATTATTCTTTACTAATTACTGGGTGAAATAAATTAAATGTCAAGGGCATCTGTAGTAAAAAATGACATCATGTATGATATAATTAAATACACAAAACTATGTTTAAATAGCTGTAAATGTCTGGCTAAACCAAATCAACCAAAAAATTTGAAGGCAATATTGACAAAGGCCCTTACACCACACTGACATGACCAAAAATTTGTCACAGAAATCATGTTAGTTTTAATTATGAATTTTCTGGTAGGTCAAGGTTTATTTTGTATTTTTATGATAATTCATTTTCATTTCTATGGTAATAAAAGCCAATGAGAATGTTCTATTGAACAGTTGGCTTATTTGAGACAGGGATAAAAATGAGTTGATCAATGTGTAGTATCACCTTGTTATATAGACATAGGTGGTACAGATAAAGAGTTACCTAAAGGCTCTGGGAAAAGATATCTAAATCTGTAGTGTGACTGTTACCAAGTTTTGGGTTTACAGCAATTTTGACCTCATGTGACCACAAGAAAATGTCTTAAATTGGATGTTCTTGATGTCAGCACAACTTGAAAATGTTTATGCAGTCTGACCAAGCCTGTGCAAAAGCCTGTGGCAGAGCAAGAATTTGCAGTGGCTCCAGGGGTAAGTTTGATGATCAGCTGTAGCTTCTCCCTTCCTGCAGCTCCAGTGAATTTCAGTGTTGCTCTTGAGGACAACTTTTATCCTAGGTTACAGGATAAAATAAACATTACTAACCTTAAAAGAGGTACTCGCATGTTGTAAATGCTGACAGAGACCAAACAGGAGCAGCATGAGTGGTTACTGCAATTAAAATCCTTAAAAGAGGGGTCACGACTCTATTTAATACCACAAACCTTGATTAACTTATGCTACCCATTGACACATTTAATTTTTAACATCAGGTGCTTTCAGCTGATTTGAGATAAGGAAGCTCAGCCATGCCAGCCCTTCGGCTGAGGTTCCACGGCAGAAAGGCAGTGGTGCCAGCATGTCCAGCAGCTCTTGGGCAGCAGGCTGGCTGCTGCTGAGCTTTGTTCCTTTGTTCCCTCCAGCCCTGCTTCCCCGTCCAGACCAACTTCCATGCAGCCTGGTCACAACTTTATGTGTTTTTCCCCCTTCCTTGCTCACCTGCAGTCTCTGTTCATATTGTTTTATGGTACTTTAGACAACGAGTTTTAACAGCTAAACATAAAAGCCACTGAGAGCATAAACAGGAAACTTGTGTTTAGGTGGGAGTGCCTAGGAATTTTATACTGCTGACCACAGAGGCCATGGGAGAAAGGAAATAGGAAAAACACTGTAAATACCTGGGTGACTAATGACTTGTGCTGCTCATCTGGCTTTCTAGAACACGAAAAGTTCAACCTTTTCCAGGCAAAACAGTGCAGGGCAGGCACAATTGCTCAGGTCGATAATCTCTATGACCCTCCACTGTCGTGTTTCTCCCTCCACTCCAGCCACAGAAAGTGCTTCATTCCTACAACGTCAAATAAACCCTCAATAGATTGTTTGCCTGGCCCTCGAGGCTGTGCACATTGATGGCAGAGGGAAGGAGCATGACGCATGAGGGTGCGTGCCTGCTCTCTGCATTCGCACCGCCTAAGAGGATTTAGATTAAAGAACCCAAATTTGCACTCCTGTTTTGTGCTGAGGCAGCAGCTGGAGTTTGGGGGCAGCGTGTGCCTTTGTCCAGCCTTCCGTCGCCGGGTCCTGAAAGGAAAGGATTGCCATTGTTCTGGGGGGCCTCCACAGGGATGCTCCCATACCCACTCTCTTTCTTCACCAGCCACATGGCTTGCAAGAGATTTTGTCTTTTGCTGACGGCAGCAGATTTGGCTGATCAGCATCACCCACACGATGGTGCTGGAGTGGGATTTCCAAGCTGGCCATCTGCAGAGGGGGACTGGGCCATTTCAGTGGCCTGATGATTCCCCTCCCAGGGCCAGCACTACTGGTGAGACTGCAACATCTGGTCACCTTCACTGGGAGCATGGGGTCCGATTTCACCCAAAAGCCGGGGTGTTTTCTCACATTGACATTATGACCCAACAGAGACAGGTGAAAGCAGATGAGGATACTCCTTGAGTACTCTTTTCTGGGTAGGGAGCAGCAACCCCATGGGAAGGCACTGAGGACAGCCCCTCTGGCTGGGGTGTGGGACACTAGTGCAGCCTGGCAGCAGGGGCCCACCTGTAGCTCTGGCCGATGGTTGCCCTGGCTACACGGAGCACGGCCTGAAGGGTTGGTGCTGCAGGCTGGGCAGGGCAGAGCACTGTGGGCTCCAGCAGCAGGATGGAGGAAGCCCCTTTGGGGCCCTTTATTCGGTCCTTGCTGCTTCTGTCTCCCAGAGCACAAAACTGACACAGAATAACTAGTTTGCTGTTCATCAAGCTCCTACAGAAAAACAATAACCTGCAATACTGATGTGTCCAGGCTGTTTCAGAGGAGGACCAGCACATCCAGGGATGGGAGAACTGGTTCAGCAGCTGGGTCTCGGTGAGAATCAAATGTGTTACTAGATAAGGGTGGCTTTTCACTCAGGGAAAGTTAAGCACATCTGTAAGCATTTCTCTGAAACGACCAGGGTTTCATCCATAATGAACTTGTTTGATTGCTGAAGAGATACAACAGGCCATAGCAATGTATGGCAGGGAACTGGGGAAGACAGCTTTGTTAACATCCAGGCATGATCACTTCCAGACTATGCAAACACCAAAGGTTTAATAATACAGAGGTATGTATGCACTTGTATGTATATGTTACTTGTATGCGTACTTGTATCTATAGCTTATATAGATACAAACTGATCCAGTCTACAATAACATACCTTTTCCTATGTAGTTATAAAAATATGTAGGAAACATTGCTGTGATCACAAAATGCAAGGCCAAACATCTACAATTAGACTCCTTCATTTTTCCTTGAATATTGTAGCAATGAAAGATGCTGGGCTATCTAAAGTCTCCCCTTTTCCTACAGGCAAGCACAGACCCTGAAAGCAGCAGTACAAGCTGACCAACACCATTTCCATCTTGATCTGAGAGGACTCGCTCAGACTCTGCCTTCTCAGCAGGCAGTGTCTCACCTGCAGCAAGCATGCAACCTCACCCCTGCCGAAGGAAATAGCTAAATGCTTGTCAGGCAGGTGAAAAATGACATTGCTACGTGACAGCCCCGATGCAAAAGCAATGGCCACAGCCTGTGCAATGTGGGTGCCTTGCTTTCCTTGCATGTCTCCTGGAAGGGATTGCAGCTCTCAGAGGCCAGCAAAGCACGAGTGCCAGCCCGGGGGAGATGCGCTGCATGGGTGGGAAGTGACATGGCTCCTTCCACTAAGATGTGTACCTAAGCCAGCTCTCACACACCGACCCTGAAACTACATTGACCCTGAAACTATGTGCAAAAGACCACGGTGGCCAAAGCACTTCTCAGGGTTTTACTCCTAAATCCCTCTCCTGCATAATACTGAAAAGGGGCTCTGACCCAAGACTCTCTACGGTTAAATACCCAAGCTGCCAAGCTACAGATTTCAGGGAATCCTTTTGAAACTCTTCCACTTTGTACAAAGTGATTAAATATTCATTGGCGTGGGGACTAGGAGACGGCTTCCTGGATGAGCACCCCCACCCCAAGCCACAGAGCCCTTTTTACTCCCATCCTCTGAATATTTGATCAGCTTATACAAAGCAGAGTGGCTTCAACAGGGGAGCCTGGGAGAAACCTGGGCAATGAGAGCCACTGATCACAGTAGCAGCAGAGGGACTCGATCCCAGGCCCCTGCTCCAAAGCAGGCAGATGGAGGATTTAAGCATTCAGCTCAGCATGGCTGTAAGCATGTTAGCTATTCACAACAGAGGATGTGACACTTCCTTTCTCTTCTCTCCCCCATCCCGTCTTTTGATTTAACCATTAGAGTCCAGCAGGAAGACAGGATGAGGAATGTTTCATTTGTGTCCTGAAAACTGTACAAAATGAGTGGATGAAACTTTGATGAGAAGTTTTTCAGCCATTCAAGCACCTCTTTTAATAACTCATTTGTTTGATTTTCTTCTTCAGTATTCAGTAAGTATTAATGCACTTTGGAGATGATATAGAAATTTTAGTTTTCAGGAAAGGAAAAAAGCCTCAGATTTAAAAAGAATATCCCACAGGAGTATGACACTATTATGTGAGCTTCTATCCTCCAGATTCACTTAACTGGTGACTGTCACAGGCTTTGTGCTGAAATTTCAGCATAGAGAGATATTTTGCATCCAACCTCTAACAAACAAAGTTCACAACAGAAATGCTGACAGGCTGTGATCAAAGCAGCCCCCTCAGGTGTTGCTGTGATATACTTCTTGCTTACTAAAACACAGCAGTTCAAACAGCCTGGCTATATTTAATTGTGATATACAGTATTTCCACCTTGGAGAGCTCAACACCAGAGGGTTTCTCTTACATCTTTCACTCTGCCATTGTTCTGCTGTTTGCTCAGAAGAAAGACATTTAGGACACCAAGTTTTGAAGTTCATCTGGACTCTAGGAACAAGGACTCTAGGACTATCCATAGCATTGCCTTGAACTTTATAGGAGGCTACCCTGTGAATATTCATCTGCTGTTTCTTCTCAGTAGATCATGCTCTCCTCTTCGTAGCTGTGTGGAGCAGCTCTTCCCCAGTGGTGGCTGAACATCTTTACTCGAGTAACATCAATTGCATACGTAAAAAACTGACACTAACAGTGAACCATAATGTAGTTTCCATGTCTTTAAAGTATTGCAACAGAAAAGGAGAAAACCATCCAGACAATGAATTCTTGGAATTACCAACACAGGCTCTATCAGTCACCATTCAGGACTTGTTAATCTAGAGCAATGCTTGACTCCATACTCAAAGTCCACAACAGTCCCTGAAATTCAGATGAGTATCTCAGCCTTTGGCCTTTCCTGACCATTGGAGATATAAGCTATGTTTCAAGGATGCCAGCTGGATCTGAACTGCTCTAACCATCGACCTGGGATAAGAGTTGAAAGATTTCTTTAGGGACACTTCTTTCAAGAGACCTCTGCAGCAGTTAAGAGAATGGAAAGAAGTTTTTCAGACAGTAGGATCTGCTCTCATCTCAGGGGAAGCAATGTAAACCTTACCTAAGTGCTACATTCTATACATGGCGCATCCAGGTTCAGGGTGAAGTCAACACATCTGGGGTATGGTCATTTCTGCTCTCAACACCACGCACTTGGATGCTGCACATAGGGCAGGATTCAGAAGATGGGTAGGGGCACAAGCCAAATCCAGGACTGTAGATCAGCACGTTTCTCTCCACACCCTTTGCCCATTGAGTTGGGGCAGGGGACATGATTTGACATCTGAAACGAAAGCCTTGGGGAAGATGACAGTGGTATTGCATGAAGGAAATGTCAGAGAGAACAAAGGACTTCTCGAAAGAATATTTGTTCTTGCCTACTTCTCTCACAACATCCACCACTGTCCCAGATCCCAGCTCTTAGCTTCAGACTTCTTAACTGAGCAGTCCAGACCTCACCACTGTCACCTCTCTCTATCTTTTATCAGTGAATTTCCATTCCTAATCAGTTTCTGCTTCTTGGTCCCTCTCTTTATCTCTGTTGTTTCTTTAGTCAAGTTTTTGTCTCCTTTACAGTTGCTCTGAAGAATTGTCTTATTACACTGCCTCAATGCTGGCAAGGATGCTTCAGAAAGCTCCCATCTCTGGCTTTTATCTGTAACAAGCATTACTGGAGAAATCTACTTTCTTTGACTCTGGATGGAGTACATTCAGACCAGGGTGAAGATGGTGTACACATTAGCTTGGTCCCAGTCACTCTATGTGGCTGAACAACAGCATCTTCTCTGCTTCACTTCAGCAGCCCTGAGAAAGCTGCAGATGCACCTTAAAGATGGGACGTATGGAAATATTAGTTCCTAAAATAAAACTATCTCTACTTAGCATTGGCAAAGTAGGTGTTATTCCAAAATTCCAGTTTCTAACTGGACTGAAATGAGACTTCTATAAAAATAATAATAGGCATTTCACAACTGAAAAGACCACTTTGCCTCCACTCCTGCATTTTGAGTCACTGCTACAAACCCCTGAGAAATGAGACCTTTCTGAAAAGCAGTTTGTTAGCATCTTTTGTAATACGAACAAACCAAAATGTTTTTCTCAATTCCTCTTCTCAGAACCCGCTAAGCTGTTTTGACAAATTTTTTTCCAAAAATTCAGCCTTAGGCATACACCTGCACTATGAAATATCAGCCCAAATGGTTAAAGTTTGACAAAGTCTCAAAATGTTGTTTTACAATAGGAAATATTGGGCAAACTTCATATTATGCACTATTAGCCCCGCCTATTAAAAATATTTCCTTATGTGTAGCAAAGAGCTTTATACAATCCAGCGTTTGCAGATGCAGTCACTATTTCCTAGTGTGCAATAGCTCAGTAATTTTGACTTTTTTAAAATTACCAAGTGTAACAAGACAACATTAATAAAATAATCCCTTGATGAACTTATTCTTTTAAATAAAAGCTTGCTTTGAGTTATGCGGAAGAAAAATGCACCTTTAAATCAACTAATTTTCCTTTAATTACATGGATATTAGTTAAAAACAGCTGAATGGACTTTTTATTTTTTAATTGTGAAAATTCTCTCTCAGACTGGATTCTTCTATGCCAAGTTTCTGTGCTGAGCACATTTTTACGGTCTAGTTATAAACCCTAGAAAAACAACGTTTATAGGAAATGTTGACACAACCTTAACTAAAGTGGTGCTAGCTGACACCTCTATATTTTCAATTTGGGGATTTCTACTGGGAAAATATAAACGCTAATGCAGTAAAGGAAGCCAACTATAATAAAATCCTCATAGTCTTCCTGTTCACCCCATGAAGACCTACTTCAAAAAGCACCAACTTCGACTGGAGATGAGTTGAAGTTAAAGGCATTCCTCTGAGGGTACTAAAAATTACCTGCAGGTAGTTTAACCTTACAGTTACTTGCAAGACTTCAGTTTGGTCAAAGCCACATCCATTTAAAAATTCTGAGAAGAAAATGAGAATGTGCATAAGCTTCGAAAAGGGTGCTAGTCCATTTATATCCTTCCTAGCACAACATAAAAAGAGAAAAATAGACTTTATAGATTCTAGTGAAACAAATGTAAGTACACACAGGGGAAAAATACAAAGAAGGAAAGTGAAAAATGAAGCTAGCTTTCCTAACTCTATCTTTTAAGTCTAGCTTTACCTAAAATTAATTAATAAAGGGCTGGGGCCTCTGCTTAGCCTTCTTTTTAAAGGTGTTTTAATAGATTCATGAGCCAAATAAGATCAGGATGTATGTCAGGACAGCTTCTGAGTCTTGGTGAAAGAGATCTGAAAGTCTTGGGTAGCTGATCCTGCCTCAAGAATGAAAACCGATCATGTTAGTGATATAATAGAAGTGATAAATAGTGAGATAGTGTTGGAAGGAGGGTGTTGGGAAAGATGGTAATCTCAGAAATTCAGAATGAAAAAGAAATTATATTGTTTAAGGGCAAATTGTGCTGAACCAGCCTGACTGTCTTCTGTGATAAGATGACTGGCTTTGTACATGAGGGGAGTACAACGGATGGCATTTATCTTGATTTTAGCAAGACTTTGAAGATTATTTCCCATAGCATCCTCGTAGCCAGACTGTGAAGATATGGGCTGGATGGCTGGACTTGAAGATGTGTGGTAAACTGGCTGATCATCAGGCTTAAAGCATAGCAGTCAATAGTTCACAGTCTAACTGGTAACCAGTTGAGTGGCTTTCTGGATTTAACAGTGGGGCTGATACTGTTTAATGTCATCCTTAGTTACTCGGACAATAATTTATAACGCATTATCAGGAAATTTGCATTTTATATCAAATTGGGGAGATAGGTCAATATGCTGGAGGGCAGAGCATATATTCAGGAGGACCTTGGCAAGCTGGAGAAATGGACCATAAGGAAACCCTTGAAGTTCAACAAAGGGAAACGCAAGTCCTGCACCTGGGCTGAATTAACCCCATGAAATAGAACAGGCTAGAGTCAGCTGACTTGGTGGTGGCTTAACAGGAAAGGAGCTTGCAGTCCTGTTGAACAACATGTTGAACATGTCAGTATTGTGCCCTGTCACAACAAAGATCCATCTGCATATTAGGCTGTATTAGGAAAAGTAAAGCCATCAGGTCAAAGGAAGTGACTATTCTTCCCTTGACACTCGTAAGACCTTATATGAAATAATGTGTCCAGTTTGCTGTATCCTGATACTAGGGAGACATTGACAAAATGGTAGAGTCCAGAAGAAGACTAGCAAGATGCTCAAGAAGCTGGAGCACAAGGCACAAAAGGCGAGGTTGAGAGAATTGGCTTTGCTGAGCCTGAGGAAGAGAGGGATAAGGAGAAATCTTACTGTTGTCTTCAATTACCTAGAAGCAGTTGTAGAGAAGATAGGACTGACTCTGCCTGAAGCTGCATAGCAGAAAGTTAAGAGGTAAGACAAACCTCAGAATGGGAAATTCCAGTTGGACATAAAGGAGAAAAAAATCCCAATGGGAATAGTTGAACAATGGACAGGTTTCTCAGAGAGGTTGTGATAACTCTG
The DNA here is from genome assembly GCA_013401335.1 of Brachypteracias leptosomus. Taxonomy (NCBI): domain Eukaryota; kingdom Metazoa; phylum Chordata; class Aves; order Coraciiformes; family Brachypteraciidae; genus Brachypteracias; species Brachypteracias leptosomus. The sequence continues at coordinate 20,722 of VYZX01017704.1, forward strand.
TCCTTAGAGATACTCAAAACTCAGCTGCATAAGTTAACCCTGCTTTGAAAAGCAGGTTGGGCAACATGATCTCCAAGAGACCTTTTCAACTTGAATGGTTCTGTTTCTATTTGCTATTTAGAAACCATTCTATTTGCTGGTTCAAGAGCTGGGTGGGGAAACCAAGACTTTCTAAGGTCACTTCTGACATTTATTTGGTCATCAGAAAAGGAGCAAGTGAGATGGTGGCACTCTGAGGTGCAGCCTGCTGGGTTTCAGATTCTGTTCCAATTCCTCCTTTAGACAGACTGGTTGCTGATGGAGCTGCATACTTGCCTGCTTCTGAGAGCCCAGCCTTCTCTGTTTTTAAAGAAAGGCATGCTGAACTCTTTAGCAACATTAGAAAGTATTGGCATGAGTTTTTCTGTAGTTGATATCATACATAACCTTCACCTCTTCAGAGGTGAACACTAAAAAGTTACATAAAAATCCAAACTGAAACATTCCAGTAAACAAATGCAAAATAGCTGTAATCCACTCCATTTCGTGCAGTCAACAAACTGTAGTTCTTTGATTCAGTGAGACACTTGCTGCTTTTACCATAACTTTTGTGTTAAGTCTAATTGTCTGTTAAGAAGGTAACTTGGGTTACACCTCAATTAAAGTCAGACATACCTAACTTTCTGCCACTCCCGAGAGATGTTTCACTGAAGTATCTCTATCAGCAGAAGAGCTTTGGATCTTGTTTGGTTTTTTTTAACCTTGCTAACATTTCAGCTGTGCTGGTAGTAATTTATATAGTTTCTGCCCACCGCCTCCTTCTTCTGTTTTCTCCAAAAGGTTTCACAACATATCACAGTAACCTCGACAAAAATGTGAAGTATACTTTAAGGTTAATGTTAAACCTCTGTAGTACGTTATTTTAAGGTTTAAAAGAAAGATAGTAAGTTCCAGTATGTACCTGTCAGTACTAAATGATTGTTCATTTCCTGTGAATTGGGAATAAAGTAATAACATACATCTGGTGAGCTAAGACATGTTGCTTATTTCTTTTTCTTCCCTGAGCCATATCCTTTACCAGCTGTGAGACATCACCATGCAGAATCTCCAAATACTTTTGAGGAAAATTAAAACAAAGGAACAGAGGGCTGGAAGGCACCCCCTGTGTCTCCAGGCCCAGTCCCCCGCTAGCCCCAGGCCACATCACACAATGTCTTTCATCAGCTGTTTGCACTCCGTCTTACAACCCTTCTTGTGCCCCCATACTTGCATTTGAAGTCTGGTCTCTCCAGAGTTGATTGCTCAACTGGCTCGATAATGTCTTTCAGTTTCCAGGTAAAATGCATTCATGGGCAGTTTATGCTCATTTATTCTTGTGCCAATACTGTACTTTATCTTCAAAAGATCTTTTCCTTCCTTGGTGTTTAACCTCCTAGTGTATTTATAGGAAGCAATTATATTCCATATCAGCTTTTGTTTTGCTGCACTAAGTAAGTCAAGCTCTTCTGGCCTCCTTATGCAAAGTAGGGTTTCCATTCTCTATCACCAGAGTATCTCTTTGCTGCCCTTCTTCCCAGATCATCTTTGGTTCAGGGGGCTATTGCTGGACATGGTGTTCCCTACAAGGTCTCACCAACTTATTTTATTAGTTGCTAACCATTTTCTCATGTGAATCATTCCCGATTGTGACATGCTAAAAGGATATGCATCACCAAATGTAATAAATACATTGAGAAAAATTCAATTATAAACATCCTTCCCTTCTTTAATATAGTATTCCTAAATGTTAGGTGCTTGTGGGCTTTGCAAGACAATGGAGTTCTGATGACAGGTCCTGAAACACACATTAGAGCCTAGAAAAGCAGGCTGATGTATGAAAACAACAGCCATGGAAACGCAGTGACCAGAATGAAAAGAGTCCAAGGGAGAGGTAAAGTAGGATTTATTACTGCACTGCAATGGATGATAAAGGAGATGATTAGAAATTAACTGTCAGATTCAATTCTTTATATTCTCCTGGCATGAAAAATACTTGAAACATAACGATACATATTTACATGAATAAAAATATCAGTCTGTGGCATTTTCACATCTTCCATTTAAAAGCTTAAAGTATGGCAAGTTAAATTTATTTTGTGCTATAAATATTGTTTGCTTCCTGCGTATCTCCAAGTCAGAACAATAGAAAAATGTAACCAGCATGATTAAGTGGAGAAAAGAAGATATTTTGCATTTTTCCCCACATTCACTCAGTCTACTCGGCTCTTAAGTAACTTAATGTAAAAGTTTAAATTTTATGTTCTCATTGTTCATTTCCAAGGCATGACCTGAATAAAATCCTTGGGGAAAACAAAACAAAACAAAAGGTCTCGTTGATTGAATGTTAGTATATGGTCTTTTATGGAATAAAATTTAAATGTATATATTGTTTATTATTATACTAAAATAACAAATTTCTTCAGTCTTTCAGAAAGACAGCAGTTCCAGAAATTAAGAGTCTCTTTCCTGACTCCTGCCAGCACTGAGCTATACCTCAGTAGAGTAATTTTCTTTAGTATCACATACCACATAAATATCATCATTTTATATGATGGTAATGAATCTTAGAGGCAAATAGGGTTTTTTCCAGACTTTTCATATTATATTCATAAAGGTATGAAGGCAGTTGAATCATTAAACATTAAGCTGAAGGCAACATTCAGAAAAGACCTGAATGGGGACCTCCCTGATAGACTAAATGTGATGTTCTCCTGCAGAAAATGGCTAACTCGGCTGCACGCAGGAGGTTACCTCAACTGCTCTGCTACTTCCCAGAGAGAAGAAACTGTGGTTTGTGCAATTTTGCTTTATGCAAGAAGCAGATTTCCAGTCATTGCTCAGATGCAGTTGCATTAGGCAAAGTCTTTGTACCTCTTCTGCCCTTTATGGTTCTCTAGATACATGAACGTTGTCTTTCTGCATGTAAACCTCTATGTGTTTTAAAGATATTTTTCCTCCATGACCCATCTATTGGACTGGCTAAGGCTCAGATTACAGTGGTTTTCAGTGGACAATAAGCACATGCTGGTACTTTTTCAGGCAGGAATGACCTCTTGAATTTGGAGCTGTAAAATGCAGCTACTGTGTTTACTCAGTTGAAGGACAAATCATCCTCCACAGGTCTCATATTCTCAGGTTGGTTGTAAACCTTTTTGTTTTGCTTATACTATGTCCTGGGATTTAAATTTCTCACCCTCCTGGGGTCACTGCCTGTAAGAGGCTCTCTTGAAAAATACAACTGGTTCAGTCATCAGTCAGTCACACATCCAAATCCTTATGTCACCTTAAGTGATAATGGAGAAAACTCAGCTGCAATGAAAGAAAGTTGCTATACAAGATCGTCTTTTTTATTCTAATATCTTCAAATGAGGCTATTTCAGGAATTGAGAATAATTCTCCTGGAGTAACAAAGTTTACATAGCCAACATAAACAAACCTACGCCTGCTTCATGCCAGGGTAGGAGAGAGGGGGTGATATTTCTTTTGCTACCAACATAGGCTCTTTTGCTTGAACAGTGTTTTTGGCAGATGCTACCATATTTAACTTCCCACAATGGCACTGTTTATTTAAGGCCAATATAAAACATCCCTGGCCCTTCTCTTGGATTTTTCAGTCCCATGGTGGACTTTCATGTATCCTTTTAAGCACATTTTTTTGTGGTGCCTTTGTAATCACTACTCGGTGCTCTTAAACGAAATAGTTCCAGACAACAAGAATTCCACCTTAGCAGGGAAGGAAATAAGCTGTACTGGCTACACCATAGCTCATGGATTTCACTCCTTCCTATACACTCTGTTCTCAGGAGTAGTTCAGAGGTCAGACCAGAGGTCTACCTAGCCAAGTACCTTGTCACTGACAAAGATCAGTTCTAATTACTTAGAGAAGAGCGTAAGAAAAGTACAGTGGTGCTCTGCTTAATATGAACTTGGGCTTCTGGCAACCACTTCACCCAAGGCTGCACTGTTTTGTTTTATCAGATTGACCTAGAAGAAATTTACTTTGCTCTTTGCAGTTTTGCAGTATAGAAAAATGTATTTGCAGCTATAAATCTTTCCCAGCTTTGCGTTTGGTTTTCAATCAGGTATCTGTAGCTGTAAAAATAAGTTTCAAATCCTTATAAGTTTACCAGGTCCTTAAAGATAGTAGCTTATGGTCAGCCAACACAGCCTCAGCTTTCTGCAGAACATAGTTTTTTTCCACCCAAGATTTCAGGCTGAAGCCACCTTCTCTGTGTGAGTGCAGTGACACCCTTTCTATTTGTACCTGTTATGTGTAAGTTGCTGGTCTCTGGCTTTACGTGTGCCAGAGCAGAATGGTGCTCCATTCAAAGCCACTGCCTAGCAATATACAGCTGCTCTGCAAGCTGCCACAGCTGCTGATAACCACCACGGGCTGCAACCGTGAGTCACTGTGGCCACAGTCATAGGACATCTCTGTCTAGGAGCACCCTGTGGGCTCGGGGTTGGATGGCTGAGCAGCCAGCACTTCTCCTGCCTGCCAGGGACAGCTGGGGAATGCAGTCATTGCATTTCTTGGCTATTGAAGCAAATGTGTTGGAGATGGCCTTATAGTGGGCTATCTGCGTCCTGCCTAATGTTTCTCCCAGATGTGTTACTTCTGCTAAACAGTATTTACTGTTGGTGTTTAGGTAAAGCTCTGGCTCTGGATGCTCAGAGCTTCTGGTCATGGTCTTCTACTCTTTTCCCCAGGTAAAATTATCACCTATTACTTTAGTACCCTTACACCACCATTACTTTTTCCTGTTTTCCTGTGAAATACTGTGGATGCCAAACACAACCCAAACAGCTGTCTGCAGAAACAGTGTCTCCCAGAGGAGGTGCAGAATGTGCACAAACATGTGCTCTGTTTTCCTAAGGACACCTGCCAGAATCCTGCTGATGCATCAAGCATAAGAAAATATTTGGCACAAGCCACCTCTCCAAAGATTTCTCTCCTTGTAGGTAGTGGAAAATATTCCTTTTTTAACATACTTATTTCATTTTTTTTGGTTCTCTCTATATAAGTGAATGCTTCTGTCTTTCCCTGCTGCAGTGTCCAATAAGCACAGCCATTCCAGGTTTCTCAGATCTCTCAGAGCAGTTATCCAGTCCCATTTTAGCTCCTGCCTCAAGGTGAGTGGTGTGAACTGTTGTCATGCTGCACTCTATCTGCTCTGTCCTGTGCTTCTGAGAGGAGGTACTTCCTTTTTCCCGAGAAGACTTCCCCTAATTCTTTTGCAGTTTTTTAAGTCCTTAGACTTCCCAACAAATGCATCATCTTAATGGCACTAAGATTTTTTTAACCCATTAATGGATATTGCTTTCACCAGTATCCTCACAAATTGTGCTGAGGTGGTAGCATGACTAGAATATTAATAAACAAAGCATTAGCTTGTGCAGGAAGGACAGGCAAGATTAGACAGAATGAGATACACTGCTCTGCATTCAAGGGTACGTATGTGTGCTGGGAGATCCAGAACATGAAAGAAGTTACAATCTCTGAGAAGGTAAAAGGGGAAAAGAATACGAGGGCTTTGATTGCAGAGATTGCAAAATACCAAACAAGGAAGACCTGAGGCTTTTTGTGTCCAAAAAGCAGAATCAGCCAAAGGATGGGATTTTATATTAATGAGGGATTTTAACAATCCAGGTATTCATTGCTGAGAGAATCCAACGAAAAGCTGATATCCAGTGAATTCCTGGAATTACTGCAATGTTATTTAAAATAGTGGAGGAAGGAGTGAGAAAACAGACCTTTCCAGATTTGATGCTAAGAAGTAAAGAATTGTGTGAGAGTGTGAAGGTGAAAGTTAACATGTGTAAGAGCAACCTTGGAGTCACAGTGATTACAATCCCTGGAAAGAAAATGAAGAGCAAAAAAAGCCTCTGACTAGAAGTGCAGAGGCTTCAATAAACTACTAGAAATCTGGTAGCTAAGTGGACATAAGCAATAAACACAGCTGTAAATTCCTCAGAGATATGTTTCTAAGGAGAGTAGTACACATTATTCCACACTAGAAAAAATTTAGACGGTATAAAAAGAGACCAAACTGGTGAAGCTATGATCATTCATAATATATGCCCAAAGGAAGTAAAATGAAACCAAGTCAAATTACTCAGGGCACTGAAAAAAAGTAGCCTGATCATGTAAGAACAAAATCTGTGTGTTCTCTTTTCTGATTCTGTTTTTTCTGACTCAAAATTAGATGCAAAGAGCAAGAGACATGAGGCCAGCAAGTTCAGCAGTAATGAGGGTGAATCCAAGGAAAGTGATGATTTCTACTTAAAAATGAAGGAAAGCTATAAAGGAAGAGGGCTGAAGTAGAAAATTTTGCATCAGTTTTTACCCAAATGATCACTCTAACCAGCTGCTGCAGCACAATTACAGGGCTTAGGAAACAGAGACTAGGTTAAGGAATTCTTAGACGAAGTTGGGTGCTTTCAGATCAGTTGCACCTGCTTGATAAACTCCATCTCTGGATGGCACAAAACCTTGTTTAGAAAACTCTATCCAGAAAAAAAATAAATCTATCAGCAGTTCTCTGTTACAGTAGAGGTATATTTCTGGAGGGATTCCACAGGAATCTGTTCTGGATAATTTTTTGCTTGATGTCATTCCTGAGAACCTGAATAATGCAATAAATTTAATATTTCATTTGCAGATGACATGGAGCTAGAGGGACTACAGATGGACTGCACAACAGGCTTAGAATTCAAAATTATCTTGAAGAAATGTATTGGAGAAATGACCTGAAAAAATCAGAATGAAAACGAACAGGGGCAAGTTTAAAGTGCTACACTTGTACAAGAACTGTCACCTGAACAAATACGGGTTGCAGGGACACCAGGCTATCTATCAACTCTTCAAAAAGAAGCCTGGAGTTGTAGTGGGTCCTAAACTGAGCAGGACTTAACACAGTCATGCTGTTCCAAAAATGCAGACTCAATACTGGACTGTGTAAACAGGAGCATAAGAAGGCACAGGAAGGTTTTCATCTGCTTTAGTGAGCATTGATAGGGCATCACCTGGAGCATCACACCCAGTTTTAACCAATGCCCTTCAAAAAGCATGGAAACTAGTTCAGAACAATCGAACAGAGACCAACATGAATGATTAGCAGTATGAAACACGACCTGGCAAGAGAGCCTGAGAGAAATACGCTTGCACAGCCTAAACAACAGAGAGAAGTTAGAGGGAAAAGGAACTATGCACAATAGCTATTCTCAAATATAGAAAAGGTCCCATATAAAATAAGGTTGTGGGGTTTTTTTGCAAAACCATAGTCTGAGATTATAGCAAAATCTTTAATTTCAGCATTAGGCAAAACTTCCTAGTGGTAAAGTAGTAGAGAGCTAGGTTAGATTGTTCATGAAACAAATAGCTGTTGTAGGGAAATCCCAGAATTTCCATCACTGGAGGTTTGTAGGAACAGGTGAGACAGAAAACTGTCAAAATCCACCTAGAAATAGTTTTTCCTATTAGTGGGTAAAGCAGCGGACTACATGATCTCTTGACTATCTTTCTAGCCATATATTTAATTTGATGGAACTGTGCTCCATTTATCATCCATTCTATCCCTATCTATGCTGTCCTTCTTAGATTATCATTGAACAGGTACTTGAAAAAAAAGGAGTATTTAGAGACTGATGGTAAGCACATTCAAAATTTTAAGATGATGGATGTTTGCCCTTCAAAAGAGGAGAAAGATTAGAAGGATGAAAGGTAGTGTCAGGATCACATGGCTTGAATGCACATTCATGCTAAAGGGGCAGGTCTTGTTCAAGACAAGGTGAGAAAGAGAATCAGGAGGACCTGGTGACTGAGGCCAGCTCCTCCCCTTTTCCTTAACCCCACTCCTCTTAGCAATTCATTCTTGGGGATTTTGACTTGTGCTCAATTTCCCTAGCAGCAGAGTTCATATGTACTTGATTACTCACACAGGAGACAATTTAACCATAAAAATCTCATATGTGAGGGATTAGCTGAGGGCAAAGTAGGGCTCTTAAACTCTTAGCATAAGTATAGTCATGACAGCACAGTTTGATTAAATTGAAACATTTCAGTTAGCAAAATAGATTTAATTGTAATAGTTTTAAAGATGCCAAAAAGGAAGGGGTACTCATTTCACTCCTCACATACACTCTACACATCTATATCCGTGAGTGGAACAGTGAACAAACCCTGCAGAGACAAAAATAAACAATTACTTTTCCTGTACACCATTTATCTTCTGATACTTGCAATTGTTACAGACACATCTTCATGATTTCTACAAATCCTATTATATCTTGTATAGAGAAATAAGGTTAGTGTTACAAAGTCTTATTAGAGAGGCAAGATTTGCTGTTTGTCTGTATTAAGATAAAATATACTTAAATGTTACAAGTTCTCTATTTCCCGCAGATACAAAAAATAACATATTTGTAATGTTATGCGAATGCTCTTCAAGATATTACTGCCATCTTTTTCATTGTTACAGTTTCTCTACTGACTATGGTTTTCATGCTTAATTTTTGTGTTTATTATCAGTCATGCAATTCCAATTGACATATGATTTCATTTTTATGCTACATAAACCAATGTCACATTGATGCAGTTCCAGTAACTGGGGCTACTCATGCCATAAGAAGAGCACCAAGCCATTTTTTATTTCCTTTAGTTTTATTTTCCTATAGTTCTTGGGCCAGATTCTTCAGTTATTTAATTTTTCTCTGTTGTCTTCAGTGCAGCTCTGTGGACTTAGTGTATTGGCAAAATCTGCCCTTCATCATTACAAGTTAACTTTGAAATAAGTCAGTTAAAATTTCTGCTGTTCTGTTTTACTGAGATCTTTCCTCTGGGTTGAACATTTTGAGCTCTCTTCCTTCCCTCAGGTGATTCGTTAAAATAATTTGTGAGAAATTGCAGGCCCGACTTGCAAGGTAACTGCCTAAAAATAATTACCTTGAAATCAATGGCCAGTCTTAAGAAACCTCGTTTATACATTTAATGTGATGTGATAAATTACTGCTGCACTGTATCAAGAGTTTATACTGAGAGTGACTCAGGTGGAGGGTATGAACTGCTTTATCCACCAGCTAAAAATCTGTTCTCTTCTGCCTCACTTTTGCCTCAGAGAGAGGTGAAAAAACCCCAAGTAAATTCCTGACTGGTTGCCACTTGAGTAACACAGAGAACAGCCCCGCAGGTGTGGGGGGAGACTGAAAAAGTGTGCAACCATCACCCTTTTACAATTGCTCACAGTTTAAAAGCCAGTCAGCAGCACGAACAGGAAAAGAAAAGGTCACAAGAGGACAGTGTCCATGGCCAGCATCAGGTTTCAGAGTAGGGACCATAAGAGAGAAAATGAAAAACATTTGGACTTAATTAAGGCACTAATCTGGAAAAATGAAGAACAGTTGAAAGCTGCAGAGTTGGAGCATTGTACAAACTTCTTTTTTTGATTGCAAAGTAACTTTGCAGTAGCTTCTGCTACTGAGAATAAGGAAGGAAGAGGTTGGTAGAAACTGTGGCTCCGAGGTCTACCCTAGAGCACTGTTTTTTTATAGTGCAGTAGCACCAATAAAGGCAGAGCAGGGAGTACAATAGGAAAGGGGTCTGGGAGAAAATGGCATACTTTGCTTAAAGCTTTGCTCCTCAATGGATAGCACTTTCACATCTTTGAAAATATATATTTCTCCTAGAAGTAGCTTTTCAGTTGTCATCTTAAATTTTCTGCTAGAAAATTCCTCTTGTGCTTATATATAGTACATAAATAGCAGGTAAAATCTTAAGTTATATAAAATAACATTGTGGATAATATGGACATATATTTGCTTGTTTTTATATATATAAAAAAAAGACAGTGAGGACAGCTACACAAAATGAGATGAAAGAATACAAGATGTTGGAGTCCCTTCTGCCCTTTGAAAGGCCTATGTACACTACAGCTTTAATTAGCTAAAGGCAGAGGTATCTGACTTTGATCCAGTCCTCTGTGTTTTGTCACTTGTTTGAATACAACAGCACTGAAGAACAAAATTAGGGGACTTTCTAACACTCAGTGGCCTGCCCATGAAAAGCACATAAGAAAAACTATAGTTCTGGGCATCCCAGACAGGCAGACATTGAAAATGCTTGACCTCAAAGGCTGTCCTTTCATCTGCTGTAAATTGTCATAGCTATTCATCCGAGTAATGCAGTGCTGCTCAGTGTGGCAGTAGTATAAATTTACCCATTAGAAGCTGTATGCACATGTATGAGGTTATTGAATAAGCAGGGATTCCAGTTAGATGAGGGTCAAAATGGATGCTGTGTGTTTAAATGCATAATTCTTTTTTTTTTATGGCCAAAACAAAGACTAAGAAGATGTATATTTCACCCATGTGCAGAGACTACAGCAGATATGCTACGAGGTTGGGTAAGAACCTCTTATGCAAAACTTTCTAGGGAGAGACAGATTTCTAGCCCAGGATTCAGGACAGAGGGATACTCATGAGTAGGGAAAAAGGGACACAGCAGTTATTATTTTACATCAGCTGTCTTCTACCTTTAAGAATCACATCTAATGAAGGCAGACAATTAATTTTCAGTATAATCAAATGGAAAGTTGGACATTAAACTCTTCTTCCCTTTATAGATTCCATCTGCAATTTCTCAGCTTTACCAGTTTGAGGACCCCTAAGGCCACATCCTTATCTACAGAAAATTGGCTCCATTAAGAATAGAATGATGTTGACTTACATCATATGGAGGTATGGCCCTCAGACCAGGTATGTCTTCAGTTGTGTAGAGAGCCCTGATTCTCCCATGCATTGGTTTGTATAAAGCTGTCTGGGCAAACCAGTTGCAACCTGTGCACAGAAAGCTGCTCAAGTACCTGATAGTAGCCTGTATGTATTTTACATGATAAGTAGAATACATAAAGACAACGTAGTGCAGAATCAAAGCAACCTCTTGTTCCCTCCCATAATGTACAGGAAAAGGAGGGAGCATTGATGTCTACTGAGGTAAAGAATTATGTAATAACTCAGTATTATTAATTGAGAAAAATTAAATATAGCTTACTTTTTGATAGAAATATGTACTATTTGGTAAGGAGACTTAAAAGTTTGTGGATCTTACATCGAAGTTATTTCTAAACATGGCTGTGGCATGTAGTAAATAGTACAGTTGTTGCTTTGAAAAAGTTGGCATCTGCAGTGGTATGAAAATAAAATCGCACATCAAAGAGTACAGTACAAGTTAGCCCTGAGCCCTAGACAAAGGATATTTATGCGAGGATGTGGGCTTTTTTTTTTCTAAAATGCTTTTCCATTTTGCTATTTTTGAATTGCAAATATTTTTCTGCTCTCGTTTTCTCATCACTTATGAAATGTATTCCCTTTCAACTGCAGCAGAGAACTGGACAGGTGTACAGAGAGTCCCAAACTTGAAATTGAAGGAGTGCTCACATGGTTTGCTAGAAACTGGTAGAGGTTATTCTGGTATCACTTAAGCCAAGCTTATGCTGATGGAACACCTCGGTGAAATCCAGGTCTTTTTCAACTCAGGGAAAAGACGGACTCCAAGGCTGGCCAAATAACTTTACAGAGAAAGCATTAGAAATACCCTTGTTATTTATACATTTAACTTCGGTCAAGTAATCTAACTGTTGATGAATTTCAGTAATGTGAGTCCCAACTGATTAAAGCCAATTGAGTTAATCTTGTTTTACATGTGTGGGATTGGGATCAGGATTTGTCTGCCAAATTTTAAAAATTTATTTAAATGGAAGAAATTAAACTAAAGGTTCTTATTTACAGCTTAATAAGGATGTACAAACAAGAGTAGATTTTGGGAGAAAAGAGGATTACAGTGAAGTTCTCTAAAGTGTCCAGCCTATGAGGAAGCAGCTTCTGTGGCCACTGTCTCTGCAAGCCTGTATAGTTACGTTTCTTTTCCAAAAGCCTCATCAACTAAGTTTTTGCCTTTTCTTATGTTATCTTGCTCACCTAGAATATCAACAAGCAGGTTTTCTACTCCATTGTAGCTCTTGAAAGGGTTGGCAGCATTTTAATGTTTGTAAGTGGCCTCCCTGTAAGACAGCTAGATGGGAACTACTTTTTATTTAACCTTTGCTGCTGTCTGAGGCAAATTTAGCCATAGGTGCCAGGCAGTAACCATTATTACCCTGCCATGCATGTGTGTAGACTGCTGCAGAGGTCCTGGGCTCAGTCCTGTCCTTCAGAGGTGGTACGTTTAGTTCCATCTAGGAGTCACTGAACACGAACATCTAGAAGGCACTGCCAGAGCAAATGAAGCAGAAAAGGTGCTCCCAAAAATCAGTGGACACAAATACCTCTTCTCTGCTTTCTGAGAAGATGCCAATTCCTCCTGTGTATACACCTGGTAGAGTAGCACTGCTCAAAGAAACATCTCAATCTTCCATGGCAACAAGCCCAGAAGCTGATCTGCCAGCCCCAACCTGGTTAACTACTAGCAGGCAGTAAGTGGGGGTAGGCTGCTTCCCAAGGAGTAGGAGCAACCTATTTCTTTTGCGTTGTGGACAGCTTTCACACTGCTCCTCTGGTGCTGCAACTCTTAGGTGACTTTCAGGACACAGATTTCTAGGAAAAGCCCTCTGTCTTTCTGACAATTGGCTATGATCCCCAGTCACCTGAGTTTTGCTTCACTGCCTGTCCCAGGAGCCCCACTAGCTGCCTCAGTCCACAAGCATATCTGGTATCATGTGCAGTGATTCCAGGAAAACAGCTGTTGGGTCTTCATCTTCCTGCTCCTTCTCCATTAAGCATATTCCCATGTCCTCAGAAGCCCTATGAAACTACATTGCCAAGCGTGTCTGCCTGCACGCCTGCCAATGCATGTACGCTCTGACAGACAGTCCCGTGGCACTCAGCAGCATCTCCTGTGCTGCCTGTTATCAGGTCAAAAGTGGCACTGGCAAAATCATTAGATGCCAGCAGAAGAATCATGAGAGTTGTTACTCTAAGCCCCACCTCCAAATTCCTGTAGTTTCTGGTAGGCACCCTAGAATTCACCATTAGAAAAACCTCTACGGAATAACTTCATGGAATACTGAAGGATTTATTCATGTAGACAGAGCTGTAGAGACTGTATGATTAACAAGAAAAGTACCTTGGCTGGGGGAAAAAAAGGGTGGTATGGGTGCACTTCTGCTTAATATAGCTTAATTACTGCACTTTTAATGAATGAACTAATCCAATGGAACAACCCCATGTAGATATATCCAGGAATTTCCCACTGATGTCCCCCATGGCATGCCCACTCTTTGCATCTTTCCCGCCCACTGTTTAGTAAAAAGGACTTCTCATTTTGTACACTTTATTGTTCAGCCTGTTCCAATTAGAAGTACCCCTAAAATAACTTTGTTTCATTCTCTCTTTGGTAGAGAGAAAAACTTTAATGCCAAAAATCAAAATAACTCTTCTCCCATTTTCCGTTTTTGTACTGTGTATATTCTGGTATCTTCAATTTTACCAATGCAAATTCAGAGATATGATCTCTCTGCATGAGGGAAAGATGTAGTTACTTATACATAACATAAAACATGATTAGGCATATGTTCCTATCTAAGCATATACAAAAACAGACAAGTACCAACTCAGTGTCTCCTGAAAAATTAACATTCTCAATTCAGCGACTTTTTTCATTGTGCACTTTCATTTGGCTTGGTATGCTACGCATGAAAGCATCCGATCTAGAATCAGTAGTGACAGTTACTAAATTCCAGTTTTTACCTGCTGTTCCTAGTTTTATGTTGTTGTTTTTTTATTAGTATTATTATTTCAACGTAATTCTGGCTACATTTTCAAGTCCAAAGCAAATAATTCATAAGAACAGTAAGCCATTCACATTAGAAACTTTGTTTTCTTCTCAGATTCACCCATTTAATCTATCCAGAACTACACTTACATCTTAAAAGCTTGAAAAAATTTTACTGAGTGTCAATGTCAGTTAATTAGTGATACTTTAAATAATCTTTTTGCGTGACATTTGGTAAAAAAATGGTGATAGCAAAACTTCTATTTTCTCCTTCTGCCACCCAGACGTAAATAAAATTTGGACTCCCTTATACTCATCCTGTCTTTCAGATGTGTAATATATCACATTTAACCTCTAGATATGATGCTTTAACTCTCAGTTACATGTAACTTAAATTATGGAATATGCACGCTCATGAATTAAAAGATACTTGTTGCTTTTTTTAAAGGAAATAAACAACAGGATATATGTTAGCATTGTTATCAAAGAGAGCTTTGCTAAACTATTACTTTGATTATAGCATGAAACATTCAACTTTAAATCTCTGTAACTGAAGTATGAACAAATGGACTAATAAAATGCTTTTCTGACCAAAGTTTCTTCTATTCTATCTCCTACCAGATATGTAGGGAAGAGTATTATAAGAAAAATGTATTTCAGTACCTCTCTGCAATATTTCACCTCATATAATTTGCAGCCCTGGGGCTACTGAGCCCAGAGCTCATTTTCTTGTACGTACTAGCCCTGCATGGATTTTTTATATATTATTATAAATATATAGTATATTTATCATTATTAGACTAACACCTTTCTTTAGCTTTACCCCACGAGCTGGAAATTCTAGCTAGATTGCTTGTGCCAGACAAAAGCACCCTACTCACTTATTTCCCAACTGCTCTGGAACCTGGCATGGAGGGAAGCAGCCATTGGAGACTTCATGTCCCAACAAGCCCNAACAGGCTGCCCAGAGTGGCTGTGGAGTCTCTTTCTCTGAGGTCTTTCAAAACTTGCCTGGACTCATTTCTGTGCAACCTGCTCTAGGTGAACCTGCGTTAGTAGTGGAGGTGGTCTACATGATCTCCAGAGGCCCCTTCCAACCCCTACCATTCTGTGATTCTGTGATTTTTCTACCAAGAATTTTTCCACCTGCTTTTTCAACATAAACATCTGAATGCACCAAAACGTATAATCAATAGAAGACATAGAGTGAGTCAAATGAAGTGGCAGCCCACTGAATGCTGTTGGTCAGATTGCTTTACACATTGATTGTAGTTCTTAACTGATGCTGCTTTTCTGTGCTCCTTCCTTACACGCTAACTGAATGAAGGCTGCTTCTGTAGACCTTATGATTGAAATACATCAGCTTTTGGGTCTGCTCAGTAATACATTCGTGTCTGTTTCTCATACTTCTTATGTTTCTACAGAGAAACTTAGATACAGTTAATATATTTTTATATGTTATTACTATATATAAATATATTACTGGACTATAATATAATAATATGTANCTGAGTGGATCCTTCTCACACCTTGGGTGCATCCATCACATAATGACCAGGACTTGTCCTACTCCTTTGCTGTCCTCTGTACCAGAGATATCATAAGGTTCCTGAGACCAAGCTTCTCCTTTGTTTTCTCTTATAACCACAAAGAAATTCAGTGAGTATATTAAATCTCCCTTCACTTGTGTTCTCATTACTATGAGGAATATAATCGGTAGAATTCCCTAGGATATCCTGCATACTTCTTGTGACATATTTTGTCCTTAACCCAGAAGACAAACTACCAAAATGGTTCCATTTCTTTCAATTCAGGACACAGATGTCTTGGCACAGGATTTGCACTGAAGAATCACAGCTCAGTATTACTGGTCTTTTCCTTCCTCTCCCTGCTAGACTGCTCATGGCCAAGAGCTGGACTGTCACACGCCTTTTAAGCTTCTTTTCTTAGCCTGGCTGCTTAAGGAAATGAGACATTTGCTATATTGCTTTTCATCTGGGTTTTTTTAGGGTTTTTTTCTGCTCTGTTAGTAACATAGGAATCCACCGAGAAACTCTGTCTACATCTGAGAGAAAGAGTCTGGAAGAAAATTATGTTCTTACTTGGTTTGTGGCAATAAACAGGTAGAGAAGAACAGTGAGCTAAAATACCATTGTGGAAGATTATTGGATGTAAATTGTGAAATATTTTAGGTGGCAGCAGCCAGCTGATGAGCCAGCAAGCTCAGAGCATGCTACCTGTAATACTGCCTCTTGCAAAACTGGAAGCATCAGGATGGCCCTGAATGAGACTGAGGTGGACAAATGTATAGGAAACAAAGGTTCAGGAATTTTAAGACTATTGGAACAACTTCTCTTATTGCCTTATGCCAGCCTTTTAAGAACATACCACTTATAATTTTAAAGCTAAAATCAGGTATTGTGTTTGTCTAACTCTTCTATTTGAGGATCACAATGGACTATATGAGCATTGGATTATTTTCACAAACGCCTCTCCCGAAATTAGGCACATGTAGTATTAATACGTGAAACACGTAAACTGACTTTGCTCATCTGAAGTACAGCTCAAGCTTTTTCTTGGTGGATCTTATTCACTAGTACCTTTTTTATATATTTATGTACAAAAAATACATGTGAAAAATAAAATAACAGTAAACGTGTCAACTGTGTAAAATACTGTGATAATAATTAGGCTTCTTCACCATTGATTAAAAACTATACTAGTTGGTTTCATCTATATGTATGATATTAATCCTGAAAAGGGCAAGTATAAAGAATAATAATGGAATTGGAATGCTTTTAAATATACTGATTTTCTAGGGGTTTTAGAGGACACATTTTTGTTTAATTGTATTTCTGGGCTGTTGCCAGGCTGTCATTATTCCCTAGAGCTGAATCTCTGAACGTCAGAGGTTCTCCCCTGGAGCTGCATCTATAGACATTAAAGATTCAGAGTTGATACACACCTTAAGCTAGGACAGACAGGGGACCTGGGTCTAATTACAGCTTATGCCCATTTAAGGTTCTTTAAACTTAATGCAGAATCCTTGATGCAAATGAAAATCAGGTCCTCAGTCACTTCAAATGTACTCACAAAAAAGGTTAAAATTCTGTTTAACTTCCTCTTCTTATCACAGTCTTTGGAAAAAGAGAGCCTTTTCACAACCACTGAGGCACTGCATGTTTTATCTGAAGTCTGCCGTTTAAAAAGGGTGATTGATTTTTCCACATTAAGGGCAAAATAGCAGGATATCTGTGCCTTACTAACTCCTACACACATACCTGCTAGCAACAGAGAAGCTCACTATTCAAACCAAAACGGGATTTCTGTGTTTTAACTGCAGGGCTCAATTCCTTTGGCCTTGTCTTAAGTTAAGAGCCAGAAATTATTTCCCCATGAGACTTCAAGTTAGATCTTTGCCAAGGCCATGGGTCACTTGATTGCATCTAGAATTTTACTCTAAACTTAGCTGGTGATGTGTCAATTTGATGAGGTTTCAGCAAACAATACTTCAAAGTGACCGAAGCTGGTTCCCATGTTTTTTTAGTTCAGTTGCGGAGTAGGAGTATATAAAATCCTAATATAATTTTTAGGGTTTTACTTCATGTTACATTTTTCCAGAAACACAAGCAAGACCACTGATTTCTCACTTCTGTCTGTAGGCCACAGAGTTATTCATGGGAATGAAAAATAAAACTGCCATGTAGATGCACTGCAGTGAAAAAAATATTACTAATTGAATGTGGAGTAAGCGACTATGATAAAACCTCTTGGTAATATGCCTGGTCACTGTGGGACAAGAGGTCACACTTCACGTGCCAAGAATGACAGCGTGATGCTACAGGGGTTTGAGAACCAGTCGGAGAGTCAGTTCTCTAGTTCAGTGACCTCACTTCAGTGGGAACTGTATAAACACAGAAGTCAACCAAATAAATTTAGATGTATTTATAGCTCTCTTGTGTAGTGAAGTACACTGAATACAAGGGATGTGGAAATTATAGATTGCCAGTAATGGTAAAAGAAAACAACAACAACCACAACTTTAAATCTATATTATATAGAGCAGACAAGAAAAAACCCCCAAACTTTCCAGAGAAGACTGCCAATAGCTCGGTGACACTTGGCTTTTCCATATCAGGATCCTTTTCCTGCTTTGCCTCTGAGAGAAGCCTCTATCTTATTTAACAGTCTGGGCAGCACAGATTGGCTGGGGTCCTCCAAGAAACTTGCAATAACATTAAGGCTTCCTCGCCTCAGTGCCTAACCGGAAAAGGAGAATATAGTTTTCTTGCTCACTGGGATTCATATAGAGAAAGTATTTGAATTATTTCTTTAAAATGAAAGAAAGGAAACACTAAGTAAGAGCTGCCTTATGAAGCATTAAAGAACTACTTTAAATTTCTTGAGGTTAAAATGAAGAAAATTCTTCACAGTCCAGTCTCCCATACATCCCATTCCCATACATTTTGCAGAGACCTGTAGGATGATGTAAAAGAAGCCCAGAAACAACGCAGGAGATGGCAATTTGCATTAAAACCATTGGTCTATCTTGTGATTCAAGAGCAATTCTCTCACCCTCAACTCTGCAGCCCTGCTAGACTGTGCTGCACACATGCCACCTCTGCACTCCCAGTACATCCTGTGCAAACTGTATCCTGGGACAATCATCTGCAAGAAGTGGAGACCCAATGAGCAAGTCTTCTGCATTGTGAAGCTGAAACATAGTTATTTCCCCGTATTACAACACAGACATATCAGAAACACACACAAATTAAGATTTTTATGAGAACGTGTAATAAACCATGCAGAAAGCTCATACAATGCCCTTGCCACGGATCATCAAGTGTTAAAAGGAGGGCTATCTGTGCAGGGTTCCTGCTGTAGTCATTGCCTTGAAAGCTCTCTGAGAGCTATAATCTTCATCCAAAGGTTTATTTTTATGATGCATCTCTTCACCATCAGCCTAAGAGATTCATGAACTAACTCAAAATTCTAAGCAAAAATAATTCAATCCATCAGTCTCTGAAGTATGGCATCCTCTATTGCTCTACAGCATTTCTAGAATAAGATGTATATGGCAAAGTATTACTTACTGGACTGCAGTTACAAAGGGCATTCTATGCTTTCTTTAGAAAGAGGCCATATTTGACTTTTTTCAGTCCTCTAGTATTTGTCCCTCTTTTCAGGCTTCATTGACAGTGCTACAGGAAGTTTTGTAGCAAATACCTTCTATTGCCTAGGATGTGTAGCAGCTGGGCTGGCTGGCTGACTGACTTACAACTCTGCACATTTTTCAAAGGCTTCCTTAACTGCTTTTTAGGAACAGCTACTTTTATAAACCTTTTGTTACTTCTAAGTTGTTCAAACTTAATGAAAATTTCTTTCCAAATGAACATGAAACAGTCTCGTCACTACTTCTGAATCATTCATTTCTGTCCTTCCCAATTAATCTTGTGCTTATTTTCAGTTTCCCTTCCCTCTCTTTTTTCTGTTCATGAAAGTTTTTTTCCCATATTTTCAAGTATTTCATTTTTTTCTTTCTATTTAAAAAATATTTTTATTTATATACTTACCTCTGTTATCTATTTCCAAAAAGTTCTGCTTTTTTTTTTTTTTCCTTCCATTGCTATAGCTATTTGTCAAGGTTATTAGTCCACAGCAATAGTAAAAAATATTTCATGATGCTGACAGAAGTGAGTCTGCTTCTTCCTGCTTGCAAGCCTGCAGGTTTCCTCTCAGTCATGAGGGTTTCCTTGGCTTCTCATTAAGAAAAACAACAAAAAAAAAGAGACAAGAACTATGTGTTCTTGGCTTGTCACAGTATTTTATTACCTTGAAGGACAGAGATCAACTTGTTGGGCATAAAATGAAAACTTCAGAACAAGCAGCTTGGGTATTTTAAAATAATTTTTATTTGGCATCTCCAGTCAAGCCTTTCATGTTGCTGGAATCTGTTGCTGTCTTTGAAAAATCAGTCATCCTAAGCTGGTACAAAATCAGTTCAAAGAGAGATTTTTCTTACTTTATGATTTCTTAGAAGCTCTTGAAAATGTCACCTCAAAAGAAGGATAATAAATACATAAAATATGTTCCTACTCTCTTCTATGAAGCAATAATAATGGATATAAATTCTGGCCTTCTACATATCACAACACAAAAGCTATGTTGAAAGAATATTAGGAGGTTGAGAAATCACATCCTCAGAAGTTAGGAAATACCAACAAGCGTTATTTTGGCTTTCGTGCACTTATGCATGATGATGCAGTTCTTAGTTATGTGTGTCCACCTTTTTTTAAAAAGAACAAAACGTTCACTAAGTGAGGAATTACCGTGTGTTTGCTGTCCATGCTGAGGATGGTTAGGTGGGTGATCCACCATATAGATCCCTGTTGTTTTGGCTACTGGGCTGATCACAAGACATGATGGATTCTCATATTTTGTGCAAAAGAAGTTGTATATTCTTTATCTTTAGTCTGCAAATATATGTTATTATTAGGTGAAGTACAAAACTTAAGCATCTTGGATCCGTTCCAGGATTTGGAATAGGATGGGTTCTTGTGTGCAAGACTGTTCTGCTTGTTATCCCTAAATTTGATCTGTCCTCCTACCTACTCCTACAAATCTATCTTCTTCCACTTCAGCAGATTGAGGTCTATCGCCTGCTTCACTTATGGACCTCTGCCTAGCCTCACTCTCCTTGTGCAGTCTGTTTTAAGCTAAGATCAAAATTGTTACCTGACAATCTCCATTCAGCCATTCCCTAACACTGGAGCTACTTGAACTCTGAAGAGCTGGGATTCACCTATTTGAGGTAGTTGCCGTAGGCTCCTCTTATAGTCAAGGAAGAAACTGGAACTTATAAGGCACCATTGATCTATTTGAGACTTTAGGAGATAAACTGCTGCCCAGACTTCTCTAACACATTGTCTTAACACCCATTCACTCAAAATTTATGCAAAGGTGTTTCTTAGTAACGTACTAACCGCCCTTCTGATTGTTGGCAGCATTTGTTTCAGATTTTCATTTCATTTTTCTGAGTTGTATCTTTTTAGATCTGCTCTGTTCCTTGGATTTTTTCCCCATATTTATTTTACTTGCTTGTTCTGCTTAGATGATCTGGATCTTGGCTTCTTTATTATCTTAATTGGCGTTTCTGCTCTTTTTTTTTCAAGAGCAGTATTTCAGCATATAAAGGTTTGACAAGTTAATGATGACAAAAAGGAATATACTTAAATCTCATTATATTTTTCAACTTCAAAGAGTTTTCCTCATATTTATTAATGTATCTTCACAATATTTAAGTCAGAATTATCACTGCTGTTTCAAAACTAGGGGAACTGAGGTGCAGACATTAAAGCCTACCAGTCTCATATATTTAACAGGTACAAATAACCAGCAGGCCACCTAATCTGTGGGAAGCAGGAGAACTCTGGTACTCAGAGGTTTTTCAAAGCTTGTGTTTCGTGTTGTCCAAGTTCCCCAAACTCTTTGAATTTGTGCTCTAGTACACTGAATTTAAATACCTTAATAATCTTTAAAAAAGCATAGTATTCTCAAAGGCTGCAGTAGTACTCCAAACTTAACTATCTAAACCAAAACTATCATAGACTATTCTCTACCCGGTCTAAACCAAACTAGTGCTGTGCAGTAACACCACAAGGGTATAAAATTCTCAACGTACACTAAAGTGCAAGAGAGAACAGCAGACTAATGATTAATGCTCTAGAACTTCATGGACTATATGAGGGAGGGAAGCATTACAGTTCTCTGTTCAAGCTGCTCTCTCCACAAAGGCTCCAGTTGAAAGCCCTGCAGAAGACAGCGCTCCATCCCTCCATTGCAGTGTGTTGGCAATTCAACTAGTGCTGACACATGGCAAAAGCATTACTGGGCAAATGCCTCCATCGACTTCACTCCAAAAATAGACTACATGATTAAATATGAAAAAGTAATGTGAGCTTTAGTACTATGGAATTTTTTTGCCATTTATTATGCTAATGTTCCTGTGTGACCTGATCTAGGTGATCCTGCTCTAGCAGGGGGGTTGGACTAGAAGATCTTTCGAGGTCCCTTCCAACCCCTAATGTTCTGTGATTCTGTGAACTACTAATTCTAAGGTGTGCATGTTAATACTGTACATCATAAAATGCTCAATCAGGGTAGGTAAGTAGGTGGGTAGGTAGGTGGGTGGGTAGGTATACTCTTGTTTATTCTATGTGTACTCTTCAGTTTATTATATGTGATGGCCCACCACCACTCATAATTTGCAGATGATGGAGGAAGAATGTGCTTCATGTAATGTTTACTCTAAATCATTACCAATGCAATCTTTAAAACAGTATCTCTTTCTCCATTGAAGACTATAAAAAGAGAAAATAAGATCTTGATCAGGTATCATAGCTTTCATTTTATTCTATTGTATTGATTGTTCATTTGTTACTAAGTTCTTTTCACTTCCAATTCTAAGTATAAATTCATTCTATCCCTCTGCTTTTAAGAAAAC
The DNA here is from genome assembly GCA_013401335.1 of Brachypteracias leptosomus. Classification (NCBI taxonomy): domain Eukaryota; kingdom Metazoa; phylum Chordata; class Aves; order Coraciiformes; family Brachypteraciidae; genus Brachypteracias; species Brachypteracias leptosomus. The sequence continues at coordinate 43,008 of VYZX01017704.1, forward strand.
CTCATTCACAAAACCCTGTAGAATAGAATTGAGATCACTGATACACTCTTCCATAAAATATTCAAGAAACTGTACTTCTAAATATCATAAGCTAGGACGTTGAGGTGCTACTCCGCACAACATATTATCTTCAACAACTTACAATGAATCATTTTTCCCAGTATTGTTTTAAAACTCTATATTCCAGATTGACATTAATTACTGCTGCTACAAAGTTGCCGTAGTTTATCCTGGATGAGGCTTGAGGAAAATTAATATACTCTCTATTAGAAATAACTGACCCTTTCTGTGAATACTGAGAACAGTCTATAATGGAAGTTTATATTGTCATCAGATCTCTTTTCTTTTTCACCAGCAACAGATAAATCCATTGTAGTATTTTAATTTTTAAATGAAAACTAATAGCTAGTAAAGGCACAAACACATTTGTGCATCAGAATTAATATTTTGTGTCTCTCCAAGTGGCATGCAATATATCAAGAACCATCATATGCAAATTATGCCTCATTTGTGGTTCCAAACCACAGTACACATACTGAATACAGTAATGGTTTTGCTTAAGCAACAGTTGACTTGTGTGACTTCAAAAGGAATTATAATTATCTAAGACCACTTGGAGGAATCACCTTCAAATAAATTGCATTTCATAGGTTCTGTAACTGCAAAACACTTCAGCTTCAGTAGGCACAAAAAGGTGAAGTGTGTTTACTTTGTATTTATTTTTTTTTGTTTTATTTCCCACTGAAATTTTAAATGACTTTTAAATGCAGTATTCTGAGCAGTTATTTCAGACATGGAGCCTCCGATGCAACTGAAGATGCAACTGAAGGACAGGATTGTATCATAACTGCACCTTGGTTCTCAAATGACTTTGGGCCAGCCTGCCTGATCACCTCACATTTCACTTGCCAAGATGAAGTGACTGTATTCAGAAAATTGTGTTTATGTTCAAAATAACTACTTCTAATTCACATATATTTTCATGATATCTGAGTTCAAGAAGAGCCTAAACTTTTAATTTCTTTTTATTTTTTGCCTACACTGGAAGAAGTTTTCAGGGCCAAAGACTCAGGATATCTGCTTCCTTAGCCGCTGATTTGCAGTGAGCTGCAGAACCAGGTTTTCAGAAAACTGCACATACACTTTAAATATATTGCTAATTGTTAGCATACAGTTCAAATCTCAGCCTCAGGTACATGTAGAGAAATGTGGATATTTGGAAGCTTTCCATATTCCTTTTATCTTCTTCCACATTTTTTGGACTTTTTGTGCTTTTGGACGTAATACCACAGCAGCATTGTGATCCTAAACACATGATAGCAAAAGCCATCAGAATTAAACACTCAGCCTAACCCCATTTCCCCCTTTCCCTCACTCCCACTTCCCAGGAGCTGTGCCAATGCTACTTCATAGATTCTTTGTTCCAGCCGTGCCTGGGGCATCCCTGTCATCTTCTTTTCCAGCAAAGGGCTAGGGCAGAACAGAACAGCTGTGCTGAGTGCCAGCTTACAGGAGATGGGGGTGACCTGGCAGAGGACATGCGAGAGAGGAGGTTGTGGAGATGGAGACAGTCCTGCGTCACAGGATGATATTGGAAGAGGAGGTGGCCCCAGTGCCCAGTAATCTTTGAAGTCGTGCAGGCAGAAGTCCTTTTCTTCCCCACAAGGATCATCTTTGTTGAAGAACAGGTGGTTAGAAGAATGAAAAAAAAAAGTTACTTCTTTTTTTCCTAAATGTAACTTTTCCTGTCTCTTTTCTTACCTATGTACTCTACGCTTTCCTTCCTTCTTCGGCACCTTCTCACCTCCCTTCTGCTCAACTCACTTCTCCCTTCAGCCTTTCCTTAAATCCCTTATATTCCTATTTCTGTCACACTTTCATTTTTTCTCTTTCATAGAATCTTTCAGGTGAAAAAAGACCTTTAAGATCATTGAGTCCAGCCATCAACCTAAAACTGCCAAGTCCATCACTAAACCATGTTCCCCACACCTACATATCTTTTAAATGCCTCCAGGGGTGGCAACTCAACCACTTCCCTGGGCAGCCTGTTCCAGTGCGTGACAACCCTTTTGGTGAAGAAATTTTTCCTAATATCCAGTCTAAATCTCACCTGGTGCAATTGAGACTGTTTCCTCTCGTCCTATCACTTGTTACTTGGGAAAAGAAACTGACACCCACCTGGGCACACTGCTGGCTCCTACTTATCTGGCTGTTGACCAACACCCCCAGATCCTTTTCCACCAGGCTGCTTTTCAGCCACTCTTTTCCAAGCCTGCAGGGTTGCAGGGGATTGTTGTGAGCCAATGGCAGGACCCAGCACTCAGCCTTGATGAACCTCATCCCACTGGACTTGGCCCACTCATCCAGCCTGTCCAGATCTCTCTGTAGAGTCTCCCTACCCTCAAGCAGATCAACACTCCCACTCAACTTGATGTTGTCTGCAAACTTACTGAGGGTGTCCTTGAGCCCTGATCCACATCATTGATAAAGACCTCAATACTGAGCCCTGGGGACTGAGCTTGGTCATCACTTTTGACCAGCAGCCAACTGGATTTAAATCCATTCACCGCCACTCTTTGGACCTGGCCATTCAGGCAGATTTTTACCCAGCAGAGTACACCCATCCAAGCCATGAACAGCCAAATTCTCCAGGAGAATGCTGAAGGAAATGGTGTCAAAGGTTTTACTAAAGTCTAAGTAGCCAATATTCACAGCATTTCCCTAATCCAGTAAATGAGTCCCCTTGTCATAGAAGATCATTAGTTAAGTAGGACCTGTCTTTCATAAACCCATGCTGACTGGCCCTGATCACCTGGTTGTCCTGTACATGCTATGTGATATACAATCTAAAACTTCCCTGGCACAACTTGAGGCCATTTCCTCTTGTTACTCAGGAGAAGAGACTAACCTGCACCTCGCTACAACCTCCATTCAGGTAGTTGTAGAGTGATAAGGTCTCCCCTGACACTCCCAGGCTAAACAACTCCAGCTCTCTCAGCTGCTCCTCATTAGACTTGCTCTCTAGACCCATCACCAGCTTTGTTGCCCTTCTTTTGACACACTCCAGCACCCCTATGTCTTTCTTGTAGCGAGGAGCCCCAAACTAAAAATATTCAAGGTACGGCCTCACCAATGCCAAGTACAGGGGGATCATTTCTTCCTTAGTCCTGCTGGCCACACTGTTTCTGGTACAAGCCAGGATGCCATTGGCCTTGGCCATCTGAGCACACTACTGGCCCATGCTCAGCTGGCTGTGCTTCTCTCTGACTCTCAGCTTGCATGTCCCTCACATGTATTTCCTGGAACAACTCCTATACTTTCCAGAGACTCCTTTTTCCAGCCTGCCTCCTTGAAGCCCCCAGTCCCACTGCCCCTAGCTCACAACATGACAACAGCCTCTTTAGGGGCTGGCTGGGAGCCGGGCTGCCCTCACAGCAATGGCTGGTTGGGAAGCACGGGGGCCTGTAGGGAGTCAGACAAGTAGCCATGTCACCCTGCGTCCCAGGGCAGCGGGGCCGAGGTCCGGACACATCCCGGCCACACCCCGGCCCCAGAAGCCGCGCTTTCCCGCCAGCACCCCGGGCCCGGCGGCGGTACCGCGTCTGCGCAGCGGCGGGAGGGGCCACCCACAGGCAGGCGGCATGCCCGCGGGGTGTGACGCCACACCGCGCCGTCGCCGTGACGTCGCGGAGGCGTGACGCAGGCACGCAGAGGGGCGCGTTTGTAAGTTCCCTTCCCCCCCGGCGGTAGGGGCCGCGGCCCGGGGTGGGGGTGGCTGGGGCCGGGCGGGGCGGGGCGCAGCATGGCTGCGCCCGCTCCCACTCCCTTCCCCTGTGCGGTGGAGCGGGTCTGGGGTAGGCCGCCCGGCTGGCGGCCGGGAAGCAGGAGGCGGCGGGGCAGTGGCTCCCGGCGGCAGCGCCGTGCGGAGGTGGGCGCCTTCCTGGGCCGGGCCCCCGGCGAGCCCCAGAGGTCCCGTGTCGAGCCCCGCCACTGAGGTTCCGCGTCCCACAGGCCATTGAGTCACCCAGTGTCAGGAGAGCGGGTCCTGAGTTCCGCAGCCCAGCCGGGCCGCCGCCGGCGGAGGGAGGGCTAGGCCGCTGCAGCGGGGCCGGCTGCAGCGCGCCCTGGGCCGCTGGAGGCTGTGCGGGACCTGCTCGCCTCCCCCAGCCGGAACCCGGGCGCGGCCTGCGGCGCTGGTCGTGGGAGCGCTGAGGCTGCAGCCGGGCCCTGTGTGAGCGCGGGGTAAGGCAGCGTCCGGGGCTCCTGGTTCAGGCGCTGTCAGCCCCGCAAACACAGCGTTGGGGGCTGCAGCTTGTCGGTGTGATGTTGTAATAAAGATCTGCAGGAAAGCTGCGTATTACTGATTTCTACAAGTCACGAAAGTTACTTCTGTGGTTCACACACTTTTTTTAGTACACGTGGCCATAAAATGTTGCAGGTACGAGGGATGCCAGCAGATGCCCTCAGGTTTTGTGACGCTGAGATGTGGAAGCCTTTGGCTGGTGCAAAGCCATCCTGGCAGCGGGAGTCAGCTGCTCGCAGAGCTCTTGACTTTCAGACCTGAGCGTTGTTTCATAAACCTTGCCGCTGCTTCCATAAAAGTACAGATACTATGTGCAGCCTCTCGGGCTCCTTAGGTTTTGAAAGGAACCTGAGAGATGAAGGGGTTTTGTTCTTTGGCTGCAGAAATGAATGCAATAAATGGGTGTAGTGTTTGTGCATAACTAGTGCTGAGGCCTGCCAGCTTATGGATCTGTTAGAACTTTTTATATTGATAATAATGAAATAAAGAATATATCCTAAGTTTGAAGTGATCGGATGTGGCTGGATTTGCCAAAATAAGGAGGGGAATGTGTGAAAACAGCATAAGAGGGTTTTGGAAAGAGTGCAGTTATGTCTGCAGTGTGGCAGATGTGCCACAATGTGAAAGGCTTAAATTTATTTTGTCCAAAAGTCATACTTAATTAAAAGGCTCAGTTCTATATCTGAATTAAAATGAATGTGATACATTTTACCTTTTATTAGCAGTCTTTTGCTCTTCAACTCCTGTTGCCTCGTACTCAGTTCCTTTCTTTTTCTCCATTTTCACTAAATCTCGTTGAAACTTTTAAATGTGTGTGTTGAAGTTTCAGTCAACAGTCTGGCCCATAAATGCTGTGTAGTTTAGCTGGATTAGTTTAGAAATTAAAATCTTGAATTTGCTTGTATTGTATTTTAACCTGTAATAATGCCATTAAAATGATCCTTCATATTATTCCATAATAAAAAGGAAAGAGGAAGATAACATAACATAAATGCACAGCTCCTTTGCATCTTGGTGGTTTCTGTGTGCAGATTTTTGTTGTTTTCACTAGGCCATTCAGTAAGCAAAATACTGAGCTGCTTTTTTTTTTTTTTTTTTTTGGGGGGGGGGTAACTTTTTTTTGGCTTGTTTTTTTTTTTTTTTTTTGTGGGGGTGGCTAACTTTATTGTAGCTAGTTATTTTTACTTTTTTTTAGAAGTTATTTTTATGCAAAGCAAAATATATATTTCAGGGATGAGTACATATTTTTTCTGCTTCAGTAGCTATAAGAATTGAAATTTTTTAAACAAAGTTTGTTAAAAATCAGGAAGGAAAAAGGAAGAGAAAGCTTATGACAGTTGTGTATATTTAAAATATTTTTTGTGATGATCTGATACAATGTTCTTAGTGGTTAATTAAAAAATATTCCTGGGTAATAACTGGAGAATCAGAAGAAAACTAGCACTATGGTATGGTTCAAATGTTTTAAACTTTTGAACAGGCTATTAAAGTAATAAGTTGTTAGCTAACTAAAATTTTGTAATTAAAATGTTGGAAGCATTAATGAAGGAAATACTAGTTTCCTGCGTATCCCCTACATCTCATTTGTGAGAATATCAGAACTAGCAATGACAGTGACAGCACATGATGAGATATTTCTGACTTTCTCACATGAAACTTTAGGTGCATATAGTGATTGTCATACATACATGTTTTTGATATACAGGTTTAATGATTATACTGCATTAGACGGAAGGAATGGTCTTTATCCGTGACTTGGGCTGTTTCGAGGATGTCCAGAGGTAATACATTATTTTTGGAAATGGTTTAATATTTTGAATGTCTATATGAAACCGGTGGTGGTTCCATGTATTTGCACCTAATCAGGTAGATGGTGCCATGTCAAAGTGAAATGTTACAATGGTGAATGTACAAGTTTGATCTGAAGTTGGCTGAAAATATGACTGCGGTTACAATTATAGAAAATGACAAAGTTTTAAAAGTGTGGGGTACAATCAGGAATGTGTGAACTTTATAATTTATTTATTCAAATATTTATTATTGCCATTTCTAATCTGAAGTACTGTTAACATATGGTAAGCTTCAGAGGAGATGCTGTTGTATTGAGGGTAAACATGTTTTAGTAGAATTCTTGTATATTTAGCACTTTCTAAAATGCATGCCTCTGTTTTTTATTTAATATGATTTTATGTCCTTTGCTAAATACATTTTCTGAGATACTGGGATTTTCTGTTTTTTGTTTCCTTGAAACAGGAATTAAGATGGATGAAATATTTTATTGGCCGTAGCAGCAGCAGGATGTGTGAGGTGGGTATGCTGAAAGAATATAGTTAATATCCTTGCAGAATATTTTCATTTTTGATTCTGTGTCTGTCTGAACACAAAGACATGGCCTACAGTAGGCCGGGGTTCTTTCCACTGATAGTTCACCTGCTTTCCATCATGGTAAGCCACTACTTGTTATGTGAGGTTTCATGAGTAGGTGCAGACAGCCTTAGGTAGCTGATGCATTTTAGTTTTGCATCCTTTAGTGATAATTTTTCCATGTCTCCTTTCCCTAAGGTTTGTATGCTTTTTCTTTTGTAAAACTGGACTAACAAATTACCACAGTGTTTCAGAATCTTGTTTGCAGTGTTCTGACTAAATGTGATCAGCGAAGAAGATTCAGTTGCCATCTATGTATGTCCCTTCTTACTTAGTTTTTGTCTCTGCTCTTTGCTTGTTTGTTTGGGTTTTTTAATTCCTTAATGTCCTTAATGTACTTCAATGAAACTATTGTTTTCAGAGTTTTCATAAAAGATAGCAGTGGTTCAGCAGCAATAGAAGATGTTTTGATGCTTATCCTCATCTGCAGTAAGGTTAAGATTTTGTCCTTATTTGCCTAGACTTAATGCTTCGTGTTATCATTGTAATTCACTTACAGAGATCCAGAACATGTTTTTAAAATCTTTAAAAAGATTTTTTTAAACAAAATTGAATACATGAACATACATTTTTTACAAGACTAACATTGGCAAATAAGAGAACAGCAATACTGAATAGTTGAGCACTTTCTCATGAAGTGTATTTGCATGTTATCAAAGTTGAATGCAAAGCAAACTTCTTCAGAGTGTAATGGTGAAAAATAATATATATCGTGTAGCTTTTAATGTTTTTTTTTAATTATTATTTTTTTTTAGATTTTGAAAATAAAAAGTTGTGAAATTTTTTATTCCCTACTTTCTCTTGCTGGTGTAACAAAGAGGTTCTTACTCTCAGCTTAAAATGGCATTTGGAGAATACTGTCTTCTTTGTGTTGTATTTGCCTCTATACTGCTATTGTTCTTGTCACCTTTCATGAAAACATACAGAAAACTGGGTAGAAATCATCCCATTCTTCATGAGATATTTGTTAAGTGTGTCTTTGATTTATTGTAGTGCTGTATTTGCAGGTATTGGTTTGTTCCTAATAAGCTGATTAAACCTACCGTAAATAGTATTCAAGCGTTTTTTTTTTTTTTAAAAGACTGATTTCATGGGTATTTATAGCATAATTAAATTTTGTAGGAAATGTTATCACAGTTTGTGAAGCAGTACATCTTAATCTGATAATTCTTCCTAATTAATACCAAAAATGTAATCAAAACACCCAGTTTCTGCTGTTTACCTGACAGGTCAGTCAGAGCAGCATTTCCATACCCTGCATGAAGTCCTGTGTTATGAGTAACTGAAGGTTGAAATGTCTGTAGGAAGTATTTGATGGTTTTACCTGACCCAAACACAGAAACCAAAGCAAACAAACCCTTAAAGGTTTGTCGTCTTACTTTTTGGTGTATTATTAATCTGTTACAAGGGACAGTTGAAAGGGACGAATCTTATCTTCTAAGGACCTTTTCCCAGGGACAATATTCTGAAAATGATGTGTGATGACAAACTGCACCTTCAACCAAATGTGACTTCTGTTGTACCCGTGCTTCTTTGCCACTTCACTTATATATGTGATTCTTTTGGAAGAACTGTAGAAAATAGGAATATTCCTATTATTGATTTGTGTAGTTTTGAGCACACTTCAGTCTTTCCGTGTGTCATTGATTTTAAATAGTAATGATACAAAACTTAATTTTGATGTTTTTTTGGCTGTCCTTCACTGGTTAGATTCCCTAAGCAAGGTTATGGTCTGCCAGTTTTCTGTGAGTGCCTGTAATCTCAGATTTATATCAGGCTGCTGTTTCAATGAAGTACTGCTACATACACCAAGACATGAGCCTCTGACTGTTCTTGGTCTTGCTCAACTCAGTCAGAACAGGTGGTGAAGAAATAAAGTAGATACATATTTTTAGAAGCAAGGTGGTAATGTTTAAATGTCAGCATTCAGCCCAGCATCAGTCACCACTGGTGATACACGCTGTCCTAAAGGTAAAAAATATATGACCCCCCCCTCCAAACTGCTAGAGAATCAAAAAGGATCAGTCTATGAAAACCTGCATAGTTCAGTTGTGCATATAAGTGTGCTCTGTACAGGGTGAATCAAGCACTTTGAAGCTATCAGTTTACTAGTAAAATATCCTAAATTAGTAATATGGATGTTCAGTGAGTTTTACTGCTTTTGTCATCACCACATTTTGAGGCTTTACTGAAGAAGGAAAACAAATTGCTACTGGATTTAGAAAGAAGGGACTGTTCTGTGTTACAGGACTGAAACTGAGACCACCCAAATGCTTTCAGCTGGTTTTTGTTATTTTCACAAATAGTTTGTTCTTTTAGCAGAGTGTTTAAGACCAGAGAGTTGGTTTCCCTAAATGGCAAAATTAAACAAACTTTACAATACTGTTTGTGATTGAGGAAAAAACAAGTTAGACTTTTGATTCTCTTATTTTTTTAGCTTCCAGAGAAAAATAATGATAGGCAGTTGTGATTTCAGATACTCAAATACACCTTTTTCTTGGAAACTTTTGTCTAATTATGGCTGAATATGCAACCCTTATGCATTAATATCTATTATATTTTATGACACTTGAGTAAATTAATTCAGGGAAGTTACATGTTTTCTGTAGTTCTTGTAGGGTAAGTGGGATGTAGAATATTCTTGTCTTCCATATATACATTTGTGTTATGTTTTCTATAAGCTTAATTTTTCAAGGGGCAGATCTGCTATCTAATATTATAGACCTATTCTTGTGCTGAAGCATACTTGGTGCTTCATTGAAGGCCACCATTGAAGATGAAAAGTCCAGATGTCTGCAGCTTAGGGCAGTTATCTTTGCTTAGTCTGTGTTTATCTTCTCCTGTAAACCAGGAATTTTCTTTCTGAGAAGATACCCTGATTGGCACGTGACAAAGATTTGCAGATTGTAGTGGGTGAGATATGAGGAAGAAATTAGGCTGAAGGACAAAAGTGAAGACTGCCTGCCCAAAATCGTAGTCTTTGCATATTCATAGTGTCACATATTCAAAGTGGAGGGCTGTGTGGTAAGAATCTTGTTTCTGAGAACTCTGTTAACTTCTGCTATCCATGTTTGTACTTGCAATCAGAGTAAACAAAGTGTGATGGAGGATAACGTGGGGGGAAAAAAAGTGCTATGGTAAAAAACCCCAATATCCTGCTGTTATATTACATGCCACTGCAGTGTATGTGATGCTGGATGCCTCCTCTAAAAAGAAATGTGTAGAGGAGATGAGATTCAGAGAAAAGGCTAAAAGGGTTCTGTGGGGATGGAAACTTCTATAGAAAGGCAATGACTATGATGAAGTATAACACAAGTACACAAAATGATGTGTGAGTTGTGAAAAGTAATTCAAGAGCTTTTGTTCTGTTGGTTCATGCTAGAGGAGTAAGCAGGCATCCTGTGAAATTCAGGTGACAAACTGAGAAAGGAAACTTGAAAAAGGATGTATTTCTTAATTGATAAGACAGTGATCTCTGCAATATAGGGACAACTTAAATTTAGGAAAATTCTAGTTGAAATTGAATTGTTTAGAGTTCAAGAATAGTTACACAGGCTCAGGTTACCTTTTTTCCTGAAAGAATATAATCCCTCAGCTTTTACCCATTTACAAGAATTTTTTTGTCATTTTTAATAAAGCTAATCTAAACCCTGTATGTTGGTGGTTGATCTAAAGGAATTAAGTTTGTCTCTAGTTTGTTTACAGGCGAAATGATTGTAGCATTTCACTAATTTGCTGTCTGACCTAGTGTTAGGTTATATCTAGATGAAATAGCCACTGGGTGCTATGTCTAGTTCTATTGGGAGTAGCCACTGATTTACTTTCTCTTGTAAGTGGGGACACCGAGGAAGAAGTTTGGGGGAGTAACATTGGGGTCCTCATTAACTTGGAGAGAAAGTATGTAGGGCGATCGTTTTTGTGACTTTCCACTAGTGAGACGCTGTTCTCTTCAGCTCTGATTTTTGTTGCCTGGGCTCATGCATCAAGTAGGTGTACCTGCAGTAATGTAATCCAAGTCAGGACACAAGTTTGTTCTGTACCTAGAGTGATGGAACATTTAGGGAGAGTGAGATAAGCTAATACTGGCCTTGTGTGTCATCCAGCCAACTTCCAGCAAGTATGTAAGAAGTCATAAAAAAATAGCAGTGGGGGTATATTGATTAAATGAGCATGCTTGTCGTATTGCCAGTCTCTTCTCTTGGCATGGTTGAAGTCCTAGAAACTGCTTTCAGTCTCTATCAAACTCAAATACAAAACTCTGTGATAAAAGCATCAAAAGCCATGTTCAGCAGGAAAAGATTACAGAATCCACTTTTCTCATTCCCACTGAAATGTCCTTTTCACTGCATTTAATGGAGGCTGCAGTTTTACTTTTGGTGTGTTTAGCAACAGATTGACTTAAATTTGTTGTATTTGGCTCTAGAGCAGCAAAGAGCAGATGTTGGGGAGGTGCCATGACAGGAATAAAAAGATTCATAAGGCTTGTGGGAATTTGAGGGGTGAGGGGGGAAATCTTCCTCCTATTTTTTCCCTCTTGGAATCCATATTATAACATTTAGAGTTGGCATTCAGTTCAAAACTTGCCATGCTGCAAGGGTTGATGCGTTGACACAGGCATTCTTTCCCACAGCTCAAATTCTGGAAACAGAGTTTAGTTAAAATATGCCTGTGAAATTATAATTGATACCTTAATTATGGAGAACTTGCCTGAGAGATGGTAGCTTAGTGACCTGGAGGACGTTTTCCTCATTTAGAATAGCCATGATTTATACCGAAACATTTCCTCTGTATGAATCTTAAAAATTGAATTCCCTTGTCAGGGTAGAAGAACTTCAGTATCTGAGAGGTGCTTTGTCAGGGATGATAAGCCTAAAATAACGGTCAACTTTTAAACACTGTTTAGGGTTGGAACGTCTAAAAAGGAAGCTTTGCTATTTGGGAATGGTTGCTATTTGAGAAATATGCATTTTAAAAGCCACCACTACATGTTGCCAGTCTTTGCATTAACAGGTGCGTGCCAGATGTATGTGAAATCCTGGAGAAGTTTGTTACTTTGGTTTATTCCTCTTCAGTTTTGTAATGAGCAGAATTCTTCAAAACTGAGTGGCTGCTTTTTATGTTTTTGCAGGCTGGAAGTATTTTATCTTTGCCTTGATTAAGGGGCCATGTCTGAAAACACCTTGTGTAATTTGTTGGTAAAACTCTACAAAAGTAGAATATTCTTTCTTGTTAGAGAAACAAGATTACTTGTTTATCTTTCTCATATCTTTTATTTTCCACTTATCTACCTGCATTTCAAGAATATATGTTGCCACAATATTTTTTATAGAGTATAAAAACATACATGTGATGTAATTTGCAGTAATTTTGATTGCAGGTTGCTACAGTTGAAAGTTGTGTGAATTCTCTGATGTTTTATGTGTATAATGATGTACTTAATACTTTGTGAAACATGAGGAATTTTTTTCTTCCTGTGATGAAAAAGTGTTACTTATACTATAACTTGAAGGGAAGGATGGTAATAAATCTTCTGCCTTTTCTTGAGGTGATGCTCCTTAATCTTGTATTAGTGTTTAGAAAGCCATGTTGCGCCCTGCTTTGGGTCTTCATATTCTAGTGGTGATTATAGTAGCTCTTATCATTTTCTGGAGAGGTGGTATTTGAAATAGGAGGAGTGTATCTTATTGTGCACTTAATCAGAGTATAATGAAAAAGCCTGACTTTTTTTTAAAAAGCAATTAGTATAGTTGTCAAAAGCATTGTGTGTGTAAGGTATGTAATGTACGTGTTCTGTTTCCCTCAGGGCTTACAAAGTCGTGATTGGAGTATGCTGTTCAGATTTGAGAACAAATCGACCCATATTTTTTGCTGATGAGCAGCATTGTTTGAATAGTGGGCTGTATCTGTATGCTCTGCAGCTGCCTTATCAGGGAACTAGGACAGGCTATGTATCCCAGGTCTTATTTTACCCTGGGAGATTTCAGTGATGGAAGAAATAATAATCTTGGGCAGTATAAGCCTTTTCTGTCTAAGTGGAATGACATTTTAAAGTGTGTGCTGTTCAACAATGAAAAGTTTACTCGAATTGTCACTTTATAATATTTCATACATGAAACACTAGAAAGACTATTTCCAGAATATCTATAATAGATTTAGTTTCTAATTAAATAGTTAGTTATAATTTTATAATTATAAAACTATTTATAATTAATAGTTTATCCATTAATACTTAAAAGTTGGTAGATAAACTTCAATAATTTGTATAGGCTAGTACTGATTGGCGTAGAACAACCATGGATGCTTTCTTGGAGGATGTTTACAAAGTAGAGTTTCAGGCCCTCTTTACAGCCTCTGTCTCCAGTACCCTTCTGTGAATGGTCTACTCAGCTGATAATTCAGTCCCTGGCAATTAAATTTAGAAAGCTGCTTTATATTAGGAAGGAGAAATATTTAGCATATATCCTTGCAGTTAGTAAGAGGATGGGTGGGAATATTAACTTGTGTTAAGTTGAATGACTGCAGATGCCCTCAAAAGAGGAAGTTTTAAATTTCTGTTGAAATCTAGTTGTATTACAAGTAATTGTATTTAGAAGTGTAATAATTTTTAAAACTAGCATCTTTGGAATTAACTTTTAACTTTTTTCATTATGAAGTGGGTTCATAGGTGCAGAATATGATATTCTTTCAGGTTTCTAAAGTCAATTATATTTCTTTCTGGAAATAAGATGGAAGCTAACATCTCCATTAAAAAACATTACTAGTAATGGTACATTACTAACTTTCAGATAGAAATTCTAAAGAGGTTCTGTAAAAAGCAGATGTGGTCAAGTGGAAATGTTGTTGCTTTAATGGCTGGACTTGATGATTTCGAAGGTGTTTTCCAACCAGAGTGTGGTGGGTTTACCTTGGCTGGGTGCCCGGTGCCCACCCCTAGTCCCTCTATCACTCCCCCCCCTCCCACCCCAAACCTCTGTCAGCAAGGCAAGCGGGGAGAGAATAAGATGGAAAAGAAGAACCCGTGGGTTATGATAAGAAGCAGTTTAATAAACATCAGAGAAAGCAAGGCCGTGCACACGAAGCAAAAGCAGCGAAGCCGTTACTCTCTACTTCCCATCTGCAGGCGGTGTCGGGCCTGTCCCGGGAAGCAGGGCTCCAGAACGCGTACCGGTTGCTCAGAGGACAAACGTCTTCCCACCAAATCCCCCCATCCTCCTTTATAGTTGAGCTGACGTCATATGGTATGGAATATCCTATTGGTCAGCTCGGGTCGGCTGTCTGGGTTGTATCCCCTCCCAGATCTTGCCCCCCCGTACCTTTGGTGTTGTGTGGGCACTCACGGCTAGACATAACATACACCATGTTATCAACACCCTCTGGGTCCCAGTACTCCAGCATGAGGGCTGTATGGGGAAAATCAGCTCAGACAGACCCACTACATGATTCTGTGATTTGCAAAGGAACCTTATATTAGTGATGTACCCTGTTGTGAGTCACAGCACTGCTTCAGGGTCCAGCAGGTGAATCAATTGCAAATTTAGGTATTGAAAGGAATGCTCAGATTCTAATATATTGCCTACACTTGGGAGTTACAGGAAACACCTCCCCGTGCTGTTTCCATCAATTGATTTGCATGGGAAAAGTCCTTGTTAACTCATGGCTTCTAACAGACTTCAGACTGGTCAGTTCACTTTTCTGAAAGAAAGACTGTGGTTTTATGCACACTGGGCCATTGTAGCTCACTGAAAAAGCAATAGAAGTTTCACTGGAAGTATTTTTGCTTTCCTTGTACGAGTCCTTTGAGGACAGAATATCTTGCAACAATATGGAAATATTTTTCTGACCAATCAACAAATGTTGTTACGTGCTGTGGATAGATTTGTGTTGAGTTTAGAGCCGTTGAAAATTTAGTGGCTCATCTACTATTGCAGATTTCTTGGCTAAGATCTCATATGGATATTGTACTGCTGAATATTTAATCTATTGTGGAGACAGACAAATTTAAGAGAAGTTACTTTAATCTCAGAAGAGCGTGCGTTGACTGGGAGAGTTAGTTCAGTTTGTTTTTGCAAATCACCAACCCTTAGAAGTGGGATTAAGTTTAGTGTAGGAGGAAAATAGAACTTTCCTTTTGTCTGCAGAATGAGGTCACAATGCTTGTCCCTTTTCAGCCCTTCATCTCAGTAAAATAATAGAAAATATAATTGTTTCGTATTTCAATTCTACCTCCTGAAGAGTGGGAGTTAGAGTCAGGAATGACTTTTTGGCCTTCTTGATTGTTACTTCTTTGCTGCACCTTATCTGGCCGATTCGGATGCCCATGCTTGAAATTCTCATGTGCTTTTGTATTTTTTTTTTTCTTGATTTTATTTATTTAGTGATTCCATTGAGCAGGTAGCTGAGTAGACTTCAGTCATGCAGGAGTTGGTTGTGCATGTGTTGTTAGTGATGTCAAAGGCCCACCTTAGATGTGATGGCAAGAAAAAGGAAACAAAGTAGAATCCAACAGAACAGATGAGAAAAGGAAGACTTTGGTGGTAAAGGAAGGTGGAAGGAAACACCTGAGTGAAGAGGTGGAAGAAAAGAAGCTAAAGTGCTGTTATGGAGATGCACTGCAAATGCAAAGTGTGATGACACTATTATGATTTCTTATTTTAAGAACAGCTAAATAAGCATGTTGTTTAAATAAGATAATTTATTGAATTTTTTAATCATAAAAGTATCTTTATATCTCATTGCCCAAAAAGGTGAAGAGAAAGGGAATAAGGGATAGAGACTTATGGATTGCTGTTGACCCCCTTCCCCTCCCAAGTGGGAGAGGAAGGGAATGAGGGAGAGACTTCTGGCTTAGAAAAGAAGATAATAAAATGGAATATATACAAATATATACAAAACCAGTCTTGAACCCAGCCCCCCCACTGATGGCAATTACATCACCATCACCACTGATGCTGTGGAGCAGGCACTGGGGTAGTCCCAGACTGGGCTAAGTGGCAGATGTGAAGTGACGGGGCCTGGGCTGTGGGCCCCGAGTGGAATTGACCTATGGATGAGTCACAACCCAGCAACATGTTTTGTTCCCTAAGTGGTTTTAGGTCCCAGAGAGTAGAACCTGGCCCACCTGTGTGAGGCCCTGCCTTCCCCCAGGTGATCATGGTTCGGGTGGTGGGCGAGGCTAGAAGTATATTAACCGGGAACCAAACCAGTTGTAGAGAAGCAACAAGAAGCTGGTCAGTTTAAAAAAACTTCATGAGAAAGAGAGTTCCTGTAACAGATGAAGACTAAGAGATGAACAAATGAAGACTAAAAGATGAACATACATCTTTGTCCTAAGTGTGGAAATGAAGACTAAAAGATGAAGATATGCTGAGGAAATGTTGCTGAGTTTGGTGTGGGTCGGAGGAAGCAGAGAATTAGCAGCACAAAATTGTCGTAGTTGGCATGATGGTTTGAAGAAGGAGAGGGAGAGAGAGCTAACAAAACAAGATGGGAACTGGGTTCAGGAACTAAATTCTGGAGCTAGGTTCAGGAACACACAAATTGGGACCAAAGGCAGAATGGACAGAGTCCCCCTCAGGTGCTGGCTGTTGAAGAAGAAGCCAGCCAGGAAGAAGAAAGAGTGAGACCCTTGTAATCCCTCATCTTTATGCTGAATATGACATATATGAGATGGAACACCTCATTGGTCAGTTTAGGGTCACCTGTCCTGGCTGCTCCTCCCCACAGGTGCAGTCTCTTACCTTTGCAGCCCCCAGTGGTACACAAGAATTAGCAGTGACCTGGTCTGCACACCAGTCCTTGGTAGTAACTAAACATCAAGTGTTATCACTGCTAGAAGCGGACACTGTCTGTGAAAATATGCTGTTAACCTCAGAAAATGTAGTTAGTTAGAAGAGACTGAGTTGAAAAGTAAAATCACTGGACAGAATTAGTTTTGTTCTAACTCAAACCAGGACACTATTATTTTTGTTTGCTATAAGAATACTTTTAGCATAGTTTTAATCAACAAATTAATAAAAGCACTAGTGTTTGGTTGGTGCATCTCTTGTCTGATCAGGGTTATGTGCTAATTCATTGCAGCATTATCTATGGGCAGATATAAAAGAATACAGTTTTCCTTAGTTGGGAGCTTAAAACAAGTCTCTTGCTTCATTAAAATGGTTCCCGGGTCTGTATGAAGAGCATGCGTGTATGATCAGTGTTCACTTTCCAAAATGCACTTGAAGGCTTTGTAACTAGATTGAACTACAGTCAGATTACTTGAATTTCCTCATGACCCTAGAGAACAGAAATCACTTCACCAACAAATACATAGAGTAGTTTGAGCACATTTTATTGAGCTATGAGGTTTATTTTGGAATTTCGGGGATTCAGTTTTAGAGAATAGATAACTGAGAGAGTTAGCATTTTTGCTTGGATAATGCACTATTTGTTTTGGAAAGAAGTTTCCCATGACTAAATCAGAACAAGATGTTTGACCACCTTCTAGGGAGGAAACAGTTTGGTCAGCATAAAATTAAAAGACAAAATTCGTAAGAGACAATGACTATTCTTATGTGGTGTTTGAAATGTTTTCATGTTTCTTCTGGGCTTTAATTATACTGCGTATACACGGCAAGAAGAAAGACCAGAGGTTTTGTTCTTTTCTTGGAAGTACAGCTTTATCACATTGTTGGGAATTTATAGCCTAGTAATATATAGTGTTTTTTCCATTCCTGCATTTTGCAGTTGGTTTGTACAGCCTCATAGTTTGGCAGCTGAGAGCTCACTTTTTTCATGACTTTTTTTGGCATGAAAGGGTTACTGTTCACATTTCCTGTGTAATTCCTTCTGATCTTGCTGGGCTGTAATTACTTTCTTGATGTTAAACATTCCCAGGCTCCTATAACCTTCTAGCTTGCTTGCACTGGCCAAGTTTGTCCCAGGTGATCATGTGGGCGAACCTCCTGGTTTTTAAGGATAAAAATCTCTCCTTCCTGTGTAAGATAGGCTACATACTCATTCCTTTGCTCTGCAATCCCAAGAGAAATCTTTTAAAAAATAATAATAAGGTAACACATCACTCTTTCAGAATCAGATTTAGCAGCCAAATAGATGACAAATCAAGTGTGTGGGTTTAGAATTTGCTGAATCTTGGTTGAATGACTGCGAGCTCACATTAAAGATTATTTTTTCTTAATACATTTGGAAAATGGCTTGTGATATAAAAAAGACAGATTTTGACTGTAGCTTCTTACTTTTGACCATATAATTAGCACATCATTTTAAGCTTCCTTGAATGTAGAACTATTTAGTTGAGCCTTCTGATTTTTTTGCTTTTCCATTCTTTGCAGTAGCTGTGTATCTTACAAGAAACGAGAGAATGTTACTCAATTCTGTCTTTCCCGCGTAGTTCAA
The DNA here is from genome assembly GCA_013401335.1 of Brachypteracias leptosomus. NCBI lineage: Eukaryota > Metazoa > Chordata > Aves > Coraciiformes > Brachypteraciidae > Brachypteracias > Brachypteracias leptosomus. The sequence continues at coordinate 61,129 of VYZX01017704.1, forward strand.
TTATCCTGTATGTCTTCTGATTTTCAGTTTGTGGTATATCAGCAGTAAACATAAGGTATTACTTTGTTTTTTAAATAGAAATGACTGCATACTGCTGAAAAACATAGGCTTCAGAGGTGTGGGAACTGAAGTGTTGTGTTGTGTAAAGGCACTGAAAGGTCCTACGTGCCACCACTGAGCTGCTCTTCAGCTTTAATCTGAAGGAGCCACGTGTAAGAATGCAAGTGAAGTTTGCTTTCCATGACCTTTATGCTGTTTTCTCACAATGCCAAGAAAGAGGCAAGATGGTGATGGCAGGACTTTTTTTAGGGTGTGAGGAGTTGTAATGTGCTGATATATTGACAATGGTGGGTGGGGTTTTTTTGTTACTGTGTAAGAGAAAGTAGCTGAAGGTTTTGTGCACCATTAGTTCATGAAGTAGCCCAAACCTTGTTCAAGCTCAGTGGGATTGTACCTGGAAGAAAATGCTATGTAGGTAATAAATTGTAGTAGTTTGAGCTCTTTTCTTGGTTTAATTCTCATGCATACCAATGCCTGTGCTTTACTGCATAAATAGAAGTTAGAGCAGTTGGTGTGCATGTTGTTAGTTGTGCTGCTATGCTAGTGAAGGATAGAAGAATATATTTTAATAAAACTGTCTTTTTAATTTTTATCAGGAAGTCTTCTTGAATTTAATGGCTTAGTTATAATTGGAATGCAGTCAGTATGCTGCCCAGTTCTTAATTGCATACTCTATTATATAATTGGGAAAATGGCTGTCAGGTATGTCTACTTTTGTTGTTGAATATAGGGGTTCTTTCTGAGCTATTATTCAACACACAGAAATCTGATCCTGGCATAAAGTGTTTATACAGTAGTCATGGAAAATAAAAACCCCATGAAGCACTAAGTAGTGTAACTGAACAGGCTGAAGAGGATACCACTGATCTTTTGAAATTAGACTGTTTGTCATTTTATCATGGCCTGCGTCTCATCTCCATGTACCTGAGATTTTGTATGAAACTTTATATGAAGAGGGCTTACATAAACACATCCACTTATGTATGCATCAAACATATTCCAAGCATTCTGGGTGTCCTGCGCCATGAAGTGTGACAGGCTAGTGCTTTGGTTGAAAAGAACTTTTGGTTCAAAAGAACTTACTTTTGACTTTATAGTATGAAAACACGGATAAATTTAGAGTTAGTTAGGGAGTACAACTGTGTCGAAGCCTACTTTCCATCCAAAAGGATATATAGATTGTCTTTTCTTTTTCTTTTCCTGTCTAATTTTGCCCTTGCTCAGATGAAGACAGTGAGGAATTACACCTTATATTGTAATTAAAGGTAACTTGTTTTGAATTTACTTTGTAAAGTGCTTAGAATGTAATTGACCTGACTCTCAATTATAAATTTCACCTTTGCAGTGGAAAGTACCCTGAGTGGTATTGAGTGTTTTTCTATGCAAAAATACATAGTTTCAGAGTCCTCTGCAAATTACCTTTTGCTTTTTTGTGTCAAAGGCATATTACAGGATGTGAGCTGGTGCTGTTGATCTTGTGTATATGTGTGCGAGTGTTGATTTAATGTGGTGGTTTACCTTAAAACTTTTTTGGATTTAGGTGTCTCTGATGTTCTGGAGGCAAGGTGATGACATGTAATTGTGATGCAGGGAAGAACTGGACCTAATCTTAAGTGTACTTAGTGCAGAGAAAAGCTGTTTGGTTTTAACAAGCCACTGTAGAATTAAGGAATAATTGGAGTTAGGTGAGCTTTTAAGCTTTCAGACAATGTACTCAGCTGTATTTTTATATTCAGAGTTCTACAAGTTCCCTTTTGAGAAGACGTGTAAATTACTGTTATGACAAAATACATAAATATGTCTAGGATTTGGTAGTAATTAATTCGTTTCACTTACCTAAAGAAAGATTAAGTGCTTCTGTTTGACTATAAAAAGTAACACGTAAACAAATGTAACACACATCAAGTGTAATAGCACATTTTGTAGAACTGTTTTTAAATGCAGTGGTTTCTCACTTCCAGCTTTCACAAACTGAAGTTTAGTCACACAGAACCTCTTGACTAGATTTTTAAGGGCAGGTTTTATCTCCCTGGCTTTCTCGAGTGACTTGAACTGTATAAACAACATTAAGTACTGCTAAAAAGATGATTAGCACTCTGATAGAATGATGTTATTTACCAGTGGTGCGCAAAAAGAATAATTGACTCCAAGTTTTCTTTGATTTCTCCTGGTTCAGAAGATGCCATGTATCCACTGATGGGAGAATCTCACAACACGTGTTTTTTTCTGCAGCTGTCTTGCAGGTTCTTTTTTCTAGATGCTGGATTGGGTGGGCTGTTTACATGAGAGTTCCACAGCATTGACTTAAAAATAAATTTCTATTCCACATCAACTTTTTTGTGGTCTGTATTTCGTCTTTGGTTCTTTGTATTGACACATACATTACATACATATATATTTATACGTAAATATGTTAGCACTGATGTTTTTATAGGAATTTGCCTTAGTCTTCATTCTGAGTTAAGTATTAAGCATGTGTAAGATCTTTAAATTATGGCAGTGCTTTGTACCTTGACTGTGTATGTACTGCATTTTAATTCCATCTGCCTGCTTCCTGTGTATTTAGTAATGCTTCCTGACTTGATGCACATAATTTTGCTGTTATTTATTCCTTAATTTATTTACATATTTTCATTCCTACAGTTCTAGATTGATGCTTTAGGGAGAAAGAGAGGTAAAACACAGTACAGAGATCCCGGTGACAAAGAGGGAGAAGGTGTGAGATGCTGCGGTAGCACAGTAAGAGATTTTAGAAATCAGTAATATCAAAGTTAATTTGAATCATCATTTATTTCAAAAGGTTCATTATTTAACAGGCACATATGTTGGAATGCAAAATCAGTAAGTTTTTGAAGATGTGCCCAAAGTGGGTACAAGTTATGGAATCATAGAAAAATTTATTTTGGAAAGGACCACTGGAGATCACTTGCTCAGATGCCCAGCTTAGAACAAGATTACCTTCATGGCTAGCTGAGATTGTCTTAGGTCTTGTTTGATTGAGTCTTGATCATCTCTATGGATGGATGCTACACAGCCTCTGGACACACTTTTGCAGTGTTTGACTACTTCCACTGTGAAGTTTTGGGTTTTTTTTTTTTTTCTAATATCTCAGTATAGTCTCCTGTCTTCTTGTGCGGCCTGAAGGACAGTCTGCCCTCATCCACACACCCTCCTATTTAGGCAGGTGAAGACAATAAGAGTCCCACCTTAGGCTTCTCTTCCTACAACTGAACTTGCGTGTGTCTGTGAGGAACCTAAACCTGAGCACAGCTGTGTAAGTGAAGAATAGATGGAAATATTCAGTTCACTCAGCTTGCTCTTGCGAATCTATGGAAACCTCTCTTGGCCTTTCACATCCCTTACTAGTTGTAATTCCCAATGATCTTTGGTTTGTTAATTCTGTGTACTTACCCCTAGGCAATATTTCTGTATTCTTCCTGTTAGCATCTTCCTCTTTTACCTTGTTTGTGCTTCTTTTGTCTTGGAGCTCAGTTTGGAGTACTCTGTTCATCTGTGTTGGCTTCTTCAACACCTGCTGCATGTCAAAATGCTGGACCATTCTTAGACTGTGAGGAGATTGACCTTGAATATCAAACAGTTCTCCAGGGCTCCCTTATGTTTCAGGGTGGCACTTTCAAAGGGATCACACCAACTGGCATTCAGAACAGACAAGTCCAGGACTGTGACTTTGCTATTAGTCTTGATTGCTTTTCTTGGGATCTTAAGATTCACCATCTCCTACAACTAAGGCTGCTACTGACTTTCACATTCCTGACCAGTTCTTTCTTTAGCTTCCCTGTGTTCACCTTTGAAGACTGTGTTAAATCATAGCTATATTTTCCCCTCTGAAAATGTTTAAGCCTTATAAAATACTGGCAACATGTAGTAGGATAGAATGTTGAAAAATGAGGCAGTGCGTGTTCTTAGTAGGAAGTAAGGGGTTTATGACTTAAATGTTGGAAGAATTAAATATTCTGCCTGGTGTTGCCTGAAAATGAAAATGTTTGGCATAAATTCTTGAAAATATTCTTGAAATGTTAATGGAAACAAATTTCATAGTTTATCAAAAATGTGTATGAGAAAGAAAAGAGGAATAGAACGGTTTATCAGACTGTGTAGTTGCTACCTGAGACAAAAATCTCTCTTCTGTTACACTGCCTGCTCAGAATTTCTTGATTTGAGCACTGCGTGTAAGGAGAGAAAACAGGTATCCTGGATAAAACTGCCATCTTTCGTTGAAAGACGGAAATGGGTATGAATTCTGTAACTCAAAATTAAATAATGCTCAGCTGACAGAAGCAACTGTGTGTTTAAGACTTGGCACTGAAAATAGTAATTTCCAGTTA